>VWZD01001168.1:147501-649109 GCA_013396695.1 Sakesphorus luctuosus
AAGTCAGTCCAGCTGCCTATGTCATAGCGTGAGAGTGAAGTTTTGGTGAGAACATGTTTGTGAACCAAAGTCCTCTTCTAATCATTCTGACCTTTAATCTAAGATACGAAATAAAGTTCAATCTTTCAATCAGAAATGATTTTCTGTAGAAACATTTGAAAGAGCTCATAGAACATTTAATGCAACTTTTATTTCTGTCATATTCAGAAGCAATACCACTTGTACAGAAGTGGAAATTCAGGTGCAAAGAGACAGTGTGTTTGATGACAGTCCAAAATTCTGAACTCCTGCTTTTTAGTATCTTTGTTTAGGGGCTCAAGTTTGAATGACAAGACATGCTGAAGATATTCAGGTGCAAGGCCTAGCAAAAATAGTTTTGCCATTTCTATGACTTGTGACCTAACTAACAATCCAGCCAATGAAGGATGTAACCAGCAGGCAATAGCAGTCGATATATAGCAGCAAATTTGACATGTTATAGCACAGTGTTACTCTTTAAAAGATTCTAAGATGCACACCTAAAATATACATTAACTTTTGCCTGTGTTTAAAAGATGCAAAAATCTATATGAGTGCCAAAGACATAACTTTCCCATGAAAATGTGTTAATATTTTTAGAGCATCAAGCTTTTACCTCCTATCTATGTATGCATTTCCCATAGTGACTAGGTTAATGGGATTCACAAACTCCAGTTATAAAGATAACTGTTATAAAACATCTCTGTACTTTGAGATTAGTAATGGAAAGAGGCAACTTTTAAACTTCAATGTTTAATGTATTAAAGCGTGGTGGCTCTGATCCAAAACTAAGTAATTCAGCAGAAAGACTCCTACTGATTTCAATGGGCTTTGAACCAGGGAATGATCTCTAAAATGTTCTGTGCCTCCTGCTCAAATATGAGAAGAAAAAAAATGAAGGGAAAGAGTTTTTATTCCACTATTGCCTTGTGTTGTATGACTCAGACACAGCAGACTTAGGAAATTGTACTGATACCACAAGGACAACACTTACTTCAACTCCTTAGTCATCAGAGAGAGGCTGCATTCAGTTGTAAAGTTTGGTACAGGGTCTCAGTCTGGAGCTTTTGGATTATTAATTTACTTATTTCACATGTGGATTTTTAAGATTAATCTTATCTAGGAGTTGAAAATTAGGGTGTTTCTAGGATTTATTTGATCATGAATTTTGTAAAATAGGAGGTTATTTCAGTAATACCCACTGACTCCAAAAGCTGATTAAATGAATCATGTGAATGAATCTGGGATCAGATAGTTACAAAAACACCATCATATGAAATACTTACAAAGCATCACAGATACGAAACTGCCTCTTAAAATTGCCTAACGCAGAAACTACCCTCCAATTTAATATTGATATTCAGTCTGTTTGGGTCCTGTTCCTCTAAAAGAAAAGCTGATACATTCAAATCATCTTCAGCATTTTTACAGCTGCCCATCACTTTGGTACCCCATTCACATCTTTCTAAATGGATGCACCGAAAATCTTTGCACATCTGAACCCTTTAATTTAGTGGAATGTGCTCAGCTTTTGGGCTGTGCACAGCCTCAAGGACTTCTTAAAAAAACCCTCCTGATTTTAATTCCTATTTGATATTCATAAAGAGTGTTTTGGCTGTGTCATGCTGTGCTAATAGGCTAAAGATTTCTTGGTCAGTTTGACATTCTGCTGCCCCTAGGTAGCAAATTGCTGCGGTCTCTGAGGACAACCCTCAAAACTCAAAAGAGCTGGGTACTGACTCCCAGCAGGGCTTCCTTTATGTGAACTCAGCCAGCCAACAACTCCATGACTCCAGCAGATGTTTTTGGCCTTCAGACCAATGGATGAATTTATCTATCTTCCCTCATTCCCTCAGTAATCTATTTGGCTGAAGGCAGCATGGTTAAACCTGGATCCATGCCAAGGACAATCAGGAGGGAAGTGCCGGCCCAGTGAGGTTTTCCAGCATGTACCAGGCAGATTGTATTCAGGGGCAAAGGGTCCATGCTATATAAATGCCATAGAGCCTGTATCAGTGTTCTTTGCTCCCTATTGAGCTCTCTTTGATTGCAGGTTTTAAATATGTCATGTATTTCCAGATGCATTATTTATGTTTTCTTGTGTTGTTGTGCAATTTGTGGCAGAGTGAGGGGTCTACTGGAAAACTATTCTTGGTTTAGTGGCCAGCCCTGTAGCAAAATATTAGTAATACAGAAATCTGCTGCTCTGAGTGAAATTTGATTTAAACACAGATGACAGAAAGTATTCAAATAATTTATTATTTAAAAGAAAAATTCTTGACATTCAAAAGAGATTAACTAGAAGTATAGCTATTTTTAGTTTTTCTCTTTTTGTTCTTGTCTTGCCTCTTTTTATTTCTTTTTCTCCTTTTCCCTTTTCCCTTTCCTTTCCCTTTCCCTTCCCCTTCTGTTATACTTCTTGATAGGAATGAGGACACAAGCTCTGGCTTGATCTGGCAACGCCCTAGCACTATCAGATGGGGGGAAGCTGGTAGTGCCTGGTCACCCCTGTGGCAGTGGCTCAGATAACTTTTTTTCACCCAATGTGGGTAGAAGGCTGTGTCTGCTTCTGAGTCTAGACTAAGGTACCTTCACCCCTTCCAGAAACTGAAGGTAGCCCAGTCAACACGTGGTATAATTTGGTGGCAACTGGACACACTGGTGTTTCACAGGCATCCAAGAGTTTATGGTTTCCAATGTAATTTAGCTCTAGTTGCATTCTGTTTTCATTTACTTTGTCAAAAAAAAAAAAAAAACCAAACCACAAAACAAATGGAAAGTTGCTTTATACCATACTGCCTTGCAATTGGTGGAAGCATTTAACCTGGAGTCTCCAGACTTCAAAGAAATGTAGCTTCCAGAATGGTATCCTTCATGTTGTATTCTAAATTGGAGCTTTTCCTTTCCCAGCCCAAATAGTTTTAGTGTCAATGCTTACTTATATATTTGTATATAAATTCCAGAGTTTAGAAGCAAATGTGTACTTGAGGCCAGATACAGTGATGGTACATGGTAACTAACCTTGAACTTTATATTTGCTTGGCTATTTCCAAGCATGATTTCATTCATGGTGCAATTTAATTTTTTGGGTACCCCAAAGTGCTTTGTTTAGGATTTGGAACAATCTGTGAAGTTACAGGAGTGATAAGTGATCATTGCATGATTATGGCAACCATTTTTTACTTGGATGACCATTAATTTGTGTTAACTACCAACTTCATGATCATCCTGCTGTGAATGTTATGTACTGTATATTGAAATTTACCCTCCTCCTCTGTGTGACCACATAAGAAATCCCCAAGGCCATATTTAATTTCACAGTCAAATGCACTACTTGACTAGCAGCCTTGAAACCAGTGTGTTTAGATCTCCTCTGGGAACAGTACTGAGCAGTTAATTCAGCTATTTTGCTTTGTACACAATTCTCAGCAGGAAGACTTTGGGGGGTGTTGAAAGAGTAGGGACAGGATTTGGGAAAAAATATGTGTGCAAGCTAAAGAAAAAAAAAGAAGACTGAGCAGAACCCTTAATGTTTTTTTGAACAAGATGTAATCAGTTGCCATAATACTGTACTGTTTGTTTGACTTTTTTCAGTGTGGTTACTGTTACTTCATCCCTGAAATGTTTCCAAGAGAAACAAGGGATTGTCCACAAGATAATCACCGCTGTGTCTGACTCCTTTGTGTGTAGTATGGTGTGTCACTAACACAGAGGTATTATCTACATGCAGCCTGTGAACAAAAATCAAGAATACTCACTGGGGATAAAACTTTGAGTGCACATTGTTCTGCAAATGGGTGGTTTCTCTGAAAAACTTCTTGCTTCTAAGTAAAAGCAGTGCTCTGCCTTTTGCAGTATCAGTATTTTAGTGTCTGTTCTATTGAATGGTATTATTATCTTCATTGTCTACTATTATCTTCAGTGGTACTTTAGGAGAGGGCCAATTAATGATTTCTGAACTGATTTACCTGCACATCTGGCACCAAGTCCTCCTGTGAAGCTAAACTGATCTCAGCTCAGTCCAAGGGACATAGATTATTATTTGTGCCCATGCTTCTATGTTCCCAGAAGTGGCCACCTACAGCTGTGGTGCCTGCTGTGAGCAGGATTGTCCCCATGGTTCATTTAATCCTTGCCCTGCCTGAAATAACCAGCATGGGAGAAATTCCTATCCTACAAAATAGAAGGCAAAGTTCACCCACTCTGTGTTCGCCTTCTGACAGATAACCATCTTCTTGTCAAGTGTAGATCCACAATATGAAAATGGATGTTATGAAACTGTCAGCTTTGTGATGGGGACAGTCCCTCAGCTCAGGGTGTCATCTGGCAGGGGCTTCACTCCAACAAATGCAGAAGATCTCACTCAAGCTATGAGGGTCACCAGGGCCAGCTTTCAGGTGGGCATGCTTGCTCAGCACAGCACTCAGAGTAAACTTATGTAAGTAAATAGCTTTTTCTTAATGTCCATTTTCTATTTACATGAGATCTATTCCACTCAGCTTAGCAAGGACCTATATTTGACGCACTTGATGAAATATTCCTCCCTAACAGGGAATTCTCCCCATGGTTAGCAAGGAGAGAAAAATGTCTCTGAAGACATTCAGAAGATTGAACTGTCATCCAATGTGGTTTGAAAAAGGCAGGCTGGGTCCTAGCATGTATCAGTGCACAAGCATGGGTTTAGGGGAGTTTTTTTAAATTGTGGTATTCATTAACTAAATAAAATGGAGTCATGCTAGTCAGTTCATGCTTAAAAATCCTTCCCTTCACATCAACAGTTTGACTGTCAAATAAGTATACTTACTTATATCTTGTTGGTTTTGTTATCATTTTGTCAAGATTTATTTATGTTTCAGCATCATTAAGGAGCTTGCTTTTACAGTCATAGAAGAAGTCAGTGCAATAAGAGATTAATAGCTGATGGATCTGCTAGTCAAATCTACAGCTATTCCATTTTAGAGTGATGGGATGTTGGTATTAGAAAAAACAGTCCATTTTAAAATATTTTTAATACTTATTGGATGGACAATATCTGAAGTCCAACATGTGACAAAATAATGTCTATCCCCCACGCCAGATCTCTACACCCTTGCTAGTTTGAGTTGGATTTAACTTCACAGCTGATCTTACCAGAGCAAATTTCTGCTTGTTATGCGTTAGTTGGCAAGGCCTGAAGAGTGATGGCTGTTGGTCACTAATGTAAAATCTGACATGAGTTAGTTTTAACAATTTCATAGCTAATCAACTAGCTGTAATAAATCCATATAAATTATGGAATCCAGTCTTCCAGTGTCAGAACACCTTGCAAAAATTTTTCTCTGCCTCTTGATTTTATTAGATTTTCTATGGACCAGTGAAGAGGGCAATATGTTTGATGCATTTTATGTATGTCAGCACTTCTTGACTAGCACTGCAGAATTAAATATCCTCATAGAGAAAATTTGCTTCTGTGTTTTGAAAGTCGTGCTCACAAATTGTTAATGATGTGCAAAAATTGAGTGATGATAATTAGCAAAAGTGAGTAGAAATATCAAAATTCTTTTATGCAAATTAGCAACAAGGCTTATAAGAATGTTGCGTAGGTGCAGCAATTTGGAAAGAAAACCTTGACTTTGTTATTTCTTTTCTGTCTCATGACTTAAAATACAAGCCATTGCTCCTACGTTGATGGGAAAAGTCAAAACATCTGCTTTTCAGCTAACAAAAAAAATAACACACAAAGCATAATGTTATTGCAAGTGTAAAGCTAAATGGCACTTTTCCATAAGCCATATTCAGAGCAGTGTCGATGGCCACAAGGCCAGCTTCATCTTGCTTTTTGGGGGTGTTGGAGCCCACATGGGCCATAATCCAAACACAGGAGAAATACAATACAACAATGTTTTCCCCTCCCGATGCTTTTCATGAAACCACTAGAAGTCCTGCATCAGGATTACAATGTGTCAGTTTAGCTCAGAAATTCAGACTTGGGAAAACAGCTGGTAAAACTGCTTCATGCATCATGCTTTACAAAACTACTTTACATTTGAAGAGGCATAATTATCCGTGCTAAACATCACTGGTTAGAAGCCGCACTGAAAAAGAAGTGACATTTTGACAGGTTGTTAGGGCAGGCAGAAGTTGAATACTTTCCAGTATTTTGACAAAAATAATTGTGTCTTTCAGTACCTCAAATTGCATTCTTTAGAATGACTGTGTGAAAATGGTGTTTCTTACCCAACAAACCTATTCTCAGTGTAAATTTAGTCATCGCTGTCTTTATTAATTAAAAGAAATGTTTCGCAGTTTTAACATGTAGAAACCCTGCTAAAGCAGAACTGAATGGTGAGGGAGAACTGAAGGCTTTTGTATTCATTGTCCACCAGGAGCATCGTTAAATAAGCAGTGACTGGCAGCGCCTCAGCCCTTCATCTACAGGCAGAATACTCACTGCCTCAGGTGAAATCCTGTGCAATAGGACGGAACACAATGGCAAGGAGCATTTGGCCTGTAACATCATTGCTGCTGGTGTTAATTAGTAAGCCAGGCAAAACATGGCTCGGGTTTTGACTCCTCACATGTGTTGACAGGGCTGACAGTTAAGACTTCTCTCTTCTTTTTAACTTGTGAAACACGTGTGTTTTACCTGGAATCACTGAGTCACAACAAATATGGAAAAACCACTCCCATGCCATTTCCCAGAGAAGAGCAGTCATTTAATAATAGCATGTTTATACAATATGTATTTCCACTGTCCGTATTAGACCCTCTAAGTACTTTGCAAATCTTAATAAAACTATCTGTAGTTCTTTCTAGCCAAGCAATTTATTTCTGCTTTAGTGACCAGAGCCATGAAGACACTGTTAACACTTTTAAGCTGTTACATGCAGTACTTTTAAGCTGTGGCTTTCTATGTTCTTTGAAGAAAAACAAAACCAAACCACATTATCATTATGCCCATTTTATAGATGGAGAAATTAGGTTTTAAAAAGCACCAAAAGTAACCAAGGGACATAAAACCAATCTGTTGCCATACTAAATTCCACTCCCCTCCATGTGTCCTGATATCTATATGCTAGCATGTGCATCATATAAAATGTTTTCACTGGTCATGGGGGATTTCTGGAGCAATGGGAAGAACTGGATGGCCAATGGAGGAGAAGCAGCACTCCTGTGGTCATACCAATGTGTATTTTTAGGTTGCTTCCAAGATCTTTTTTCATGAGCCCATCCCAAAATGGAGACCTCTGTGTATGTCAGCATAGCAGGCAGCTGCACACATTGATATTGCAGTGAAAGCCCACAGGCATTGCACATTTATGCTATAGGACCTCCAGTACTACCCAAGCCCTGCAGCAATTTCTTCAGGGATGATTTTCCTGCTATATGTATGTATATCCACTTAAAAAAAATAAAAAATATATATGCATATACCTCAACAATGCAACAACAACATGCATCTCTTACTCCAGAGACTTTGGGAACAGGGTTGCTTGGCAGACTTAGAGAGCTCCCTCCATCTTTCTATCTTTTGGCTCAAGGCTGAGTGTCTTCTCCTTGGAGATGGCCCATAGAACTGATTTGGGATCTGTAGCATTCACCACAAGTGTAAGCACAGCCCCAAAACTGGCAAAAGGCAGGTGTAAGGGCACCGGTCTCAGACTGAGGGATTGTAAGCAGGGGACTTTGGTCACTGAAGCTTCTGCCTCAAGCATTGAGTCAGAGAAAAAGTCCCTCATCATCAAGTGACACACACTTTATTCCTGGCAGGAGGCAAGAAATGTTGTCTTGGACAACATCATTGCTATTCCGGGCTGTGGGCAACAACCAGGTTTCTGAGCCAATGGCTTTGGTGCCTTGTGGTGGTCTAGACATCACCTGAAGCACCATTCAGAGATGGCTTTGCCTTCCCATTTTGAATTGCTCTCCACCCATGTCTCGCTGCTATGGAAATTTGGGTTGCATGGCAGCTTCTTGACTTCCAGTCACTGAGGGATGAAATTGTCCCTTGAGCCACTACTGAGGAGGGGTTGGGAGCTGCAAAGTCCTGGGTGGCGCTTCTGCCAGTTCTAACCCAGGAATCACCCAGACAGCTTCAAGATGTGGCTACACTGGGCAGGGGGAGCTCTTAAATGTTCTTCCATGGCATTTTGTCTGGTCTACTCTCACAGTGCAAAGCAAAAAAAATGTGGTAGATAAGAGACTTTTCCCTGATCACTTTTCTAAAGATGGTACTGCTAATGTTGCCAAATCAATGCCATTTAGGGCTTAAATTCCCAGTCATTCTGAACTTTTTTTTCCATTTAAAGAGCATTTTTGTAACACATGAGTGAATTATCCAGGTGTTTGGTTTTTTTTTAATTATGGTATGCAGAAGTAGATTCTTACCAATACTCATTCTTGCCATACTTTTACCTACACTGTTGTAGACATACCTGCATGGTCAATGTCTCTCAGAGAAAAGAGCCTCTAATGCGTATGAATGATTGGTTTTCTTTACACTCTGTAATGTACTTTGACCTCTCTAACAACAGTGATGTGTAGGTGTGCCTTGACCCTCTTATGCTGACAATTCTCCTGAAAGTGTTTCTCTAAAGTCCTAGAATCATAGAACAGTTTGATTTGGAAGGGACTTTAAAGATCAGCTAGTTCCAACCTCCCTGGCATTGGCAGGGATACCACAAAGTAGACCAGGTTCATCAAGGCCTCCATCCAACCTGGCCTTGAACACTACAGGGGTGGGACATCTACAGTTTCTCTAAGCAACCTGTGCCAGAGCCTCACCACCCTCTGGGTCAAGAATTTCTTACTAATAGCTAGCCTGAATCTCTCCTCCATTAGTTCAAAACCATTCTGCCTGTGTAAAACAGGAGAAATTGTCTCCTTTTATCTTTTACTCAGTGACTTTCATAAAGGGAGACTGTATTAGCATCTCTCCCTGTGCTGTAGAACCATGCTAAACATTCTTGAGACTGAACTATCTAGGGCTCCTGGTTTCACCTTGGAGTGCTTCAAATGATGCTGTCTCATAGCTGTTGCCTAAAACAGAGTTCAAAGAACAGCCCTTCAATTAGTACCGGCCAGAAGGAGCTACTAGGATAGGATCCAGGATATCTTCACAGAATCACCTCTCCACCATGACCCCATGAGTCAATAAATCATTACTGGATTTTGAGCTCACAGTCTATGAAAGTGGTCTCAAAATTGTGCAGAGAAATGTCGAGGCCCCAGAGTGTGAAGTTCACATAATACTATTCAATCTGCATCCAAAAACTGCCATAGGAAGAAAGGTTTAAAGTTATACACATCAGATTTTAAAATTTTATTACACTTTTAATACAGCTTCATTCATTAGATTTTCAGGTTTATACATGCAAAGACCACAGATGTAAAGAGAAATATTGCAATGGAAGTGGAAAGGAGTGTTTGGCAAGATTTTAATGGATACCTTTTATTCCTGCGCTTTGAAGTACTTAATATTAAAAATTATATATATTTAATATTGTATCTTAAAGAGTAATTTCCCTTGCTAAAAACCCCCACAAGATGGCAGTGTTCAGTTCAGGAACGAGCGAAAGCGGAACAACTATTTTGCTTTACAGAGAAAACGAGGAAAAGAGTATTATCAAACACAACAGCGGTGGGGGTTTAACCCTTTCTGCCCATCACACAATAAGACAGTTTACCCCTAAAGTGTACAAGAATGTGTCAGTAAAATCCACAGTGAATACCCACAACACTGAAGAACAGCCAAATTTTGCTCTGTTAGCCAGAGATACAGAAGTGTTTTGCTTAGCCAGCTAATCTTCAGAGCAGTGAGAGAAAGTAAAAATGACAATTGAATTTGTCCCAGTTTGTGATTTATATATATATATATTTCTTGTCTGTGCCTGAGGCTTAGAGCTTCTGATATTACACATACTCAAACAGCAAGATTTTTTTCTTTTTCCAAACAATATGGGAGATAAGAAATAGAGTCTAGTCTCCTCTCTGCTTGTCTTTCCACTTGTTTGGTAATACAGTAAATGTAAGCATTTCCTGCATCATTGCAGTATTGTGGTTTTTTTTAAAGAGACTGTTTTTTCTTAATGAATTTTCCTTCTGAATACACAACATCTCTATTAGAATATCATTATTTAGCTTGGGAGCCGTTCAGAGCATGCCAAGTTAAATATCTAAAAATAGAGAGTATGACTTCTCCTTATTCAGAGCATCCTTTCATAGATGCAGCTAACTGCTGAGAAAACAAAACCCAATCCAGGCTCCCAGACACCCAGCTCTCAGTACCAAAATATCAACATTTGGCTTTGTTTCCCTCTTCTTAGGTTATACTCAGTGGCAGGTAAGTGACCAGGGAGCCAACAAACTGTCTGCCTGTCTTTGTGCTGAAAGGACACGGGTTCATCCCTGCCTGGCTCTATGCTGCCCTAAAAACTGTGTCACCAAAACCCCGTGCCTATGCTGCACCCAAGACTTAGTAGGATAGGCCAGTCCCTTTCTTGTTGGCACACTGAGTTTAGTTGAGCAGTTGGCATATCTGATGCCTTCATCAGAGTCACTGTGAAGCCACCAAGGAACCACAGTACTGACTTCTGAAAAGAGTGGGACCAAGGTCTTTTGGAGAAAAAAAAAACAAGCCACAAAAACAATGTATAGTGGTTACAGCAACTCAGAGATTTCTACCTAGTGTAAAAAAGGTGCAAAACCATATGACAAAGTCCCAAGAGGGGCCTGATTTCCCTGAGTGACCATGCCCAGGTGTGTGTGGGCATCCTCACCTTCCAGAAGAGGAGAGGGAAGGGTGTTTCTGGGGCCCCAGGATACTTCCAGATACATGAATCATCTAGCTACTTAATGATGACTTCCCTTAACTGGAAACACAGTACTGGGAAGTGGGAAAATGCTCATCTTCAGTATCATCTCTCCCTTCATGACAGTCCTCACCTGTCAATGGGCTGCAGTCTGCAGGACATTTTAGTCATGCTCTTCACCTGATAATGAGCTACTGTCCCCAGAGTCATCAGCTTTCCCCAGCCTTTTCCTCCTAGCAGCAAGCCACTGCTTTGATCTTCAGGGGGACATGGTAGCCAGATCTCTCTGCAGGGCAGAGCCTGCTGCCCTCAACCCAACCCCTGCGAGCGGAAATGATCCCTCTGACCATGGCAGCCTCTGCTTAGTGCCGGGGCAGACCTGTGGCAGGTATTGTGCCAGCATCCTTGCAGAGGATCTCTCAAAATGATTTAACTTTTGTGCTACCTGGCTTTACAGAAAATCCCAGCTCTTCACAGGTGCAGAAAGAGGCCAGAAATGTGCTGTTCCCCTTTACTGCACAGCCTCTTGGAACCAGAAGTGGACAGATCCATCTGATACCTTGAGAGGTGCATCGAGGTCCAAAACCTTTCATCTTCGAGGGATCAAAATAATCCTTTCTATGCTTGAGCAGGACAAATGGAATAACACAAAAGTATTTGTTTGTCCTTTTTATTTTTACTGGTTCTAACAAAAATGGTTAAAATAAAAACAGCTCATAGAACAAAAATACATTGTTTAAAAAATCTGTCAGACCTTTAACTTTTTCTTAAATTTTATTAAATAAACTTTCCTCACAAGATATTTCTTGTTCTATTTGTATGCATTTAAAAGTATTTTTTTGTTTCACTTTGCCAAAAAGAAAAAAAATATCAAAAAAGAAGAGGGGGGAAAAAGGAGAATTGAGTCTTCTGGTATACATATAGAACACTGGCAAAGTAGTGACATATTCTAAAAATAAAAACACAACTGTTCCAAAGTTAGCACCTGCTGCTGTGAGTTTGGTATTATTAATTTTTTGCTGTTACTTTCCATTCCTCATGGTTTGTTGAAGCAGATGTTGCCATTTGGGAATGTCTCTAGTTAACAAGTTCACACACAACCCCAATCACAGCATTTTTCCAACAGATTTATTCCTTATGGTAAGGTATGCACTTGCACAGAGTATTCACTACGTGCAGGATCAGAGCTAAATGAATGTAACATAGTTTCCCAACCCTTCAAGCAATAATACCAAATGACACAGTTAATGCGGTTCCTCATTAAGAAAATGCAATGACGGATTAACACTTCACTCCTTCACATATGAGATCATCCACATTCCCACAGGATATCAGAGTATTTTCTTTTATCCTTGTCAAAACCGTTCAGTGGGAAGGTAATACAGCCATCTCCCCCAGGCTGCTCAGTTCCATTGGCAGTGTTTTCACACAAGAAGCCGTACTACTCATGACTCATGCTGCAGTGCTTCTCTGTTCATATTGTGGGATTATGGTACTCATTTTTGCATGGACTAAGTGAGCCCAAGTGCTCACTCACTGACTAGAAGCAGCACAGCAAATCAATGTTGGGACAAACGGGAGCTGAATTTGAGGGAGCTCACAATGTCAATCTCTGTTGTGGGATTTTAGGACTGCTTGATTGGGCTGCATAGAAAGGTGCCGAGCTTGCCTGGAAAATCCATGACCACATGGAGGAAATGAAACCCAAAGAGAGTCATTTGTGGTTCTTACCACTGTAGGTAAGCATGGCATGCTTAAAAAATTACACCTTGCCCTAATAGTGGTATTCAGGTATGACATTCATCAGACTAGATTCATTGCCAGATAATGTACTTGGAGATGGTGATGCAGGTGTGTGCCTTGCCTTTTCCCATAGCCACAGCTCTTACACTGCTTTTGTAATAGCTAAAGTTCACGTAAGGTGAAGATGATATGGTCCAGCTCTCCTTCCTCTGCCCTTGAATGTCCTCTCCCATCCATTTCCAAGGTTGGTATTATCGAGGGTGAACATGTGGCAAATCAGTTCAGGAAGCTGATATAGCTAAAATCTGACCCATTGAAAAACCTCACCAAATTTATTTGTCTCAGCAGATATGTTTCAGGAATGGACACACCCTGGGATCACAGAGATCACAGCCTGGAACACAGATGGTGGGGAGTCAGTCTTATAATGTAACCCCCTAAACAAGATGTAGACACAACTGTCCATGACTGCATTCAGTGGGGACAGCTGGGATATGCTGATTTATTCCTACTGAGATTTGCTATTTCCAGTATAACAGGATGGGCCTGATTTCAGAGGTAGGCAGAGAAGACAACTGCCTTGGGCAGTTGTTTTCCCTACTTTTTTTCTCTGTCCTAGAAAGGTAGACATGTTGTCAAGGCATGTTATGTGGTAACTTTTGCTGGTGTGGAACCCCTTACAAGTCGTTATTTCATGGCTTGTTTCTCCTAAGCAGTAGCACAAGCCACAAGCCTGGTTATGCAAGGCTTTCTCCACCTCTGCCCTTTTCCTATCACTCCTTCTTTCCCTTGTGGTGGCTGGACTGTCAGGACACTGGCCAGATCCTACGTTTAGCCTTACTATCAGCTTCCAGCTCCCAAAACTCTGGTCTTTCCCTACTCTGCTGAAAGACTTAAGCTGATATTGAAGCAAATCTGTGGAAATCCTAAAAAGGAGAGTAAATAGAAGAAAATAAAAATTATCTAAATGAATGCAGAGAGATTTGAGACAGTAGTAAGTTGCTTGTCTAGAGAGGTGCTAAAATTTTATATCAAATAAGTTTCTTTGTACCGAACCCATCTTTTCAAATTGCTGTTCTCTATATGGTGTCAGGAAATCTCCACTTCTCCCACTGATCCTAACTATTCACAGCCATTCCTCTATTATTTCCTTTTTTAAAATGTCATTTTATTCAAGACAACACTGCTCCTAAACCTAAAGTTAAAATCAAATGCTTAGTTTGCTACTTTTGGCCATGGTTCAGGAGAAATCAATATGGCCCAGTTGTGGTGCAAGAAATAACTTCTCACTGTCAGGGTCGTCAGTCACTGGAACAGGCACTCCAGGGAAGCAGTCATGACACTGAACCTGTCACAGTTCAAGGAGTGTATGGATGATACCCTTAGTCATATGATTTAGTTTTAGGTAGTCCTGAGAGGAGCAGGGAGTTGGACTCAGTGGTTGCCTTCCAACTTGAGATCCCCTGTGACTGTTTCTATGAACTCTGGTTCAGACTTTCATGGAAAAACTTGGAAAGTACAAAACCCAGACAAATCCAGTTTTAAATAACTAAGAGGTGGACAGACGATGGGGAAAAAATGGTCCCCATGGCCAGAGACAGACTGAGAAAAAGTACTGTGCCAGCCTGTATTGACAGGACTGCTGAGCTGGATCAACATTTCTGCAATGATCCATTCCCTCACTATCCTCTCATTTTTTACCTGACAACTTCGCAACCCCAGCCCTGGATAAAAAAGTCAGACTTTATGCTTTTCTAGTGCATGTATTTCTGTCAAGATTGAAGATTGTATGCCTGGGACTTGGCAATAACAGTATCCAGCAAGAAGAGAAGCCATAAACTTATTATATGTGTCAATAAAGTCAGCAAGTAAGTCTTGGAACACACACGTGGAGCAAAACTGCTGAGTAAGGGAGAGCAACTTTTCCAATTATAGCAACACATTAACATGGAGGTCAGAGGTTGAAATATTAAAAAGCGGTTAACAGGTCCCTTGAGAAGCTCCAGTAATGCACAGCAGCTCTGCATACTTGCAGACAATGTAAAAAGCTACAACATTATCCCTTAATACCATACACTTATGTGCAGAGCTCAATTAGTAAAAGCTGTTCAGGAACTGAAATGTTAGTTCTGCTGGGAGATGCCTTGTCTGGGAAAAGAAGTAACAGCTCTGTGCACTCCATAGGATCCAAAGGTGCACTGCATGGCTAGAACCCTGCTGAGGGCGGCCAGAAAACAATCAGCTGGAGGAAAAATTAATGGCGATGGTGCATTTTAACACAGAAAAATGACTTTACTCATGACTGGCCTTGGGTTTTCTATTGCCGCCCACCAC
Source organism: Sakesphorus luctuosus (assembly GCA_013396695.1). Lineage (NCBI taxonomy): Eukaryota > Metazoa > Chordata > Aves > Passeriformes > Thamnophilidae > Sakesphorus > Sakesphorus luctuosus. Next base: position 162,387 of record VWZD01001168.1, read on the forward strand.
TGCTTGATGTAGTAACACTTTGGTTTTGATAATCTTGAATCCATTTTCAAGCACGTCATGCACCTCCAATTAGAGCGAGATTTTTTTTAGACAGAGCTCTATCCCCAGGTAGTTATTAAAACTGTGTATCTCTTATGGCCCTTAGACAATTCATTACTCAACCTACACACCATTAGACTATCATTGGAAAACACAGTATGTGTCCTTCCCAACCCTTAGCTGAAATATTCTCATCAAATATTTCTTCTGACATGGGTGGCTTGGCATAAGGGGGTGCTGGAGCTGTCAAAAATACTCCAGGATCCATGAAAGACCTGCCTGAACTCAGATGTCTCATCTATCTCGCAGTCCCATGCTATGGCTGAGCTAATTTCTAGCTTCTCTGCCCTATACTGTTTAATGATCTTCATGTCTGGCACATGGGACTCATGTTGATGGACTAAGGAAGACTATGATTGTTTCCAGCTCATCAAATCTGCTGTACACATAGAGGAAGAGAGAGGTCAAGTTTTCTATGTTGTGCTCTGAAGTTTGAGCAGGAGCTTAATGTCAGTTGGTTTGAACACAGCTGAATTTAAGATCTGCATCCATGCTTGGCCGGTAGTTAGGCAAAGTGACAGTCTTCCTAGCTATTCTCTGGTTTAGGAAGAAACTAAGTAACTAAGACCTTGCTAAAAAATATTTGTTTGCTTGGTATTATAATTGCGTCTAAGTCACTGGAGAAGAGGCTTTAGATTGTCTGTAAACTCCGTGGCTTTTGTGGTTTAGTTGCAGTGATTTCATACCATGAACTTAAATAACTTGGGAAATAAGAATCTGTTCTAAAGCTCACCCAAAGATTGGTGGTCTTTCCAGTGCACTGATCAGTCAACATGAAGGGAATGTAAAACCTACATCTGACCAAAACAATATGAAACCAAAGGTTCTGCATGTGCCATGCCAAACAAAAAAATGCTGAGCCCAGAAATTTCTGCAGTCAATATGCTCCATTATCTACATGGTAACTTGGTAGATGCATTTACATCAAAGGTTTCCTTTCAGTCCCAAAGAAGAGGATGTTCTATGGTGAAATCAGGGCAGTTACTTCTGCTAAGCAAAGTATTGCCTGACTCTGCCTGAGATAAAGCTCAGTCTGTTGGAAGGAAAATCTCAGTCACTCTGGCGATGTCATCCTTACTCTGGGTGGAAGCTGTTGTGATGGGTAACATCTGTTATTTTCACTGAAATCTGAAAGACCTGTCTACATGTTTTGGGGTTGGTTTTTTCCCTCGGTATAGGATGTGAGGGAGGGAAAAATAACTAAATTGACCTTTCAGTTGACAGAGATGCAGTTTAAAAAGAACTCAAAGAAATGAATATCCTTACAATTATGCACAGTAAGGCATTTTTACTCAGTTTTTCTCATGTAAAGAAAACCAAGAAAAACAGAGCTATTATGACTTTACCCACCTACAGACAAAGCCTGAGAAGATCCTATTTCTCAGACCTTTGTCAGATTTTCAGTGTATCTAGTGGGAATTCTTTTTCCTCCCTAAAAAGATAAATATGTTAACTATTCTCAAAGGAAAACAGCTTTTTATCCAAGAAAACAAATGCCATCACTATAACTCTCCATCCTTCCCCTGCTTCTTTTTTCCCCATCCCTTTGGCCACAGGAATACATATTCTCCTTTGCCATTAATCTGTCTTTTCATGAGAACATATAACATTTGTGGACAATACATACTGAGACAAAAATTGCACTTTAGTAAAACTGGTACCACCACAGTCTATCTTTCTGTGTAGTTTTAAGTAAAATATAATGGAAAACATGAAAAGAATTAGAGACTTGCAGCCATTTAAATTTGTCATTTCAACCTTCTGAATTTGTCAACACATTCATATGTGGCACTGAACAAGGGAAGGTTTGGGAAGGTTTGGGAAGGTTTGGGAAGGGAAGGTTTGGGAAGGTTTGGGAAGGGAAGGTTTGGGAAGGAAGGTTTGGGAAGAGAAGGTTAGGGAAGGTTAGGGTCAGGGTCAGGGTCGGGAAGGGAAGGGAAACAGGAACAGGACCTCTAGAAGTCGCAGCCAGGAGATATTAATGGATCTTCCATCTCACTATGAAATATGCTGCTTGCACAGCTGAGTTCCAGAGGACTGAAAAAATTGTGGAGGTACATTTCTGTCCATTTTCATGGGGTTGCACAATGTACTTTCATTGTGGAAGCTGGGCGTGAATTGCTTGAGACCCTAGGGAGAGTTTGGCTGGTTCTGTACAACACTCAATCTTTTGATGCCTTGCCCAAAACATTTATATCTCCAAACAAGGCTTTCCAGAAAATAAACAACAGAAAAATTCTAATGATGAAAATAAAGCATGTTTCTGATATATACAGAACATACTGTAATGTATGTATATGCATGTGCCATGCTTCCTAACTTCCTTTGAAATCTTTTTATGATCTTAACAGATTTGTGTGTCTCCTTCCCAGATTTTTAAAAAAGTAAAATGAAAGGATAGCGGTCCCAGTGTTCAGCAGCATTGTGCAATGTGAATTTGAAGGACTGGAACATTTTAATCCAGTACATGGGCTTCTGCCATTTGAACTAAGGGAGAAACTGAGTTTGTGGGTAGTGTAACATAATCACAGGGAAAATCCCTTTAAAGCCAGATACTGAAGCATCTGAAGTACAAAATGACTTCTTGTCTGCCAGCTGCTAATATCTTGTTAACTATGTCCCAAATAAGTGGGGCTTTTTTAAAGATACCCTTAAGCTGGCATGTCCAACATCAATAGTTTCAACTCGGAGAACGAAAGATCTGATGGATAAGCTAGGTTTGCATGTTTTAACAAAAAGTGTTGAACAAGAATAGAGATGGGCAGAATGATCTTTGGCATCTACCTAGGTGAGAAAATGAACCCAAACACACTTTCACATTTGGGGTTAAGTCACAAGGATGCTGCTTTGTGCAAAATCTCAATGAGCCTCTTTACTTTTTCCCTCTTGATGTGTCTCACTTCCATTCTCTTGAGTTCTTTGATTACAAAATTGGTGCTGGTGAGTCTGGATCATATGCAGAGTTCTTGGTATAGTTGCTTTATTTTGGTGTTGCAATTACCATAGTTTTTGAGCTCAAAAAAATGAAGTATAATTTAGGCTACCTGTTACATAAGTTGGCCAAACTATGACTTTGTATTCAAGAAACAAAAGGGAGGTGTTAATGATGCACAGATCCCTACTACAGGTACCTGGTTTGGCATTGACTTCACATTCAGAGACGGAAAATTGCAGCCTAGGTTTCATGTATTGCTCTTTGGGTCTTTGTTGTGCCGTAGACAAAGCTAATTTCTCCTTGCTGCCTTATAAATCAGCAAGCTCAGGGTGAGATCTAGAAGAAAAGCTATGTCTGGGCATTTTAGGGAATGAGTTGTCTTCCCACCATCCCTACTTTGCCTTCTGGTTTGTGGTTGGAAAATGGGAACTTCCCTCCACACAATTCCTCCCTGCTGCCAGCTGTCTTTAAACTGACTCCTGCAGCTGTGCTGTGACTCGTGCTGGGTTGCAGCTCAGCGATACTATGCAAATTGGCCCTGTAAGGAGATTACCTGTTACTGTGGGAACAGACAAACCTGCATCTGCCACATTACTTTCACTTTTACTGGACAAGGTTAATGATGAAAATAAGCTTAATCATGCAAGAGGTCAAGCAAGTTACTCTACAGAACAGGAAAGTGAGTTACAAAGAACTTCAACAATAAAATACGATACTGCTCTCTTCACTTTTATTCCTTTAGAGTTTCTCTTCAGCAATATATCCTCATAGAGGCAGATGGATAGTCTTCATATTGGCAGATGGATATTATATGTTAGTAAAAACAAGATTTGGTTAATGTCTTTGACAAATGCCACTAATTTTAATTGTATCAGAGAAAATGAATTACCCACTCCATCTTGTTTGTTGCTAGAGGTGTTTTTTATTTTGGTTTGGGTTTTGGGTTGCATGTTTGTTTGTTTGTTGTGGGTTTTTTTGCTTTTTTAGTATGTTGATTGTGTCTTGCAGAACTACTTTCAGGTTAATTTTAAGCTTAATCCACATCTTACACCCCCAAATTAAAGCAGTAGTGATTCCCATACAGACTATATAATGCAACCTCTAAAAAACATACCTGAAACTTAAATTTTAACACAGTTTTAAAATGAATAACACTCGACTTTTGGGAAAGTCTTAACAGAATGGAGAGCTATCCTTGTTTGGTGATAACTAACTCCCCAGGTACTGAGGTCTAATACTGAAAATGGTGTATTGCAAGCAAGTGAAAAGAGCAAATGAAAACTGTGCAAACCAATTTGCACTTTTCATTTATGCTTCAGAGCTCTGAATGTCATCTTGGGTGGAAAATGTCTTAGCAGTTTTCTCTAGCCATCTGAAACCATTCTAATATACTGGAAAATGGCAGTGACATTTCCCTGAGATATTTTTATGTGCAATACTTGGTCAATCCTAAGTGAGAAGAGAAAAAAAGGGCTCTGATTGTAAAAACAGAAACAGTATCCTTAGCAGAATTGCCCTATTCCCCTGTCACAATATGTAGGTTGTGTTTTTTTTCTAGAAGCATTCTCATTTTCATAAAAATATTGTATTTTTAATTCAGAAATATAACTGAAGTACAGCCCCTCCTCTCCTCTCTTCTTTGTCTCTCTCCTTTTTTTTTCCCCTTGTAACCTGTAGACAAAACTGCAGCTGCAGTTTATAATCCATTCACTTGAAATCCTCTGGTCAGGGTGAGCGGAGCCTCTGAGCGCAAGCTCTTCAACATCAGCAAAGGCACTTGGACTGGCAGATAAAAGGCCTAATGATTTTTAAATTGACATTTCCTCATGACATGATGGTGACTGAGCTTCAAAACAAGTTAGTGAACTTCAGGTGAATTTTAAACATTAGGTGCATATAGAAACTAGAAAATAGGTCCAAACCAGCTCTGGAGCAGCAGTTTACACATAGGCCAGATTTTATAGTATCTTAGGGGTGTTGTCTTCTGGGAATCGTGGAATAATATTTTACCCAGCACCAGACAGACTAAGGAAAGCTCCTTTTCAGGTTTTGCTTTCTCTTGGACTAGCTGAAGAAATGCTGGGTGTCTTAACACATGTTGTTCATGTTGTCATACCTAAACAGGTAACAGGGAGCCACACAGAGTGCTATAAATATTTTTTGCTACAAAGACTGATGCACATCCCCTAGAATCAATATGGATTTAGAGTAAAACACATCCTGGAGAAGCTGAAGGTATACCTGCAATTCTGGCAGAGCAAGGTGACTCCACAGGCACATGAACATAGGTTACCAACTCCCCTATTTCTGAAAACAGGAATTATTTAGGATGAGACAGTGATCTGCATTGTAAGTTATTGTCACTTCTTCCCAGGTGATATAAGCCAATACATTTCTTGCTGAATTAAGCTACAACATTTCATGTCTTTTTTTGGTACATATATTCTAAGACAATAAAGGAATAATTTCTCCTGTCAAAGAGCCTTAAATTATTATCTTCCAAGTGATATTTTATTTTGGACTGTGTTACTTTTATTTGTGTCTTTCCTACATAAAATCAGAGAAAGGCTTGGACCTTTACTGAACAAGTTGGAGGATTTATTACATAGACAGGAAAACCTATGATCTAAAACCAGAGGTGTTGTCCAGAAATGCACAATTTTTCATGTGTCTTTATGAGCTTCACTCCACAAAGGCCAGAAAAGCAGGTGTGAAAGGAGTGGGATTGGGACAAAGCAGCTGTGTATCATCTCAGAGGGTGGTGTCTTGATGCTTTGTTTATATTTGTATACATGTTGCTGATACATTGTATTGAGGTAGGAGTGGCCTGGCTCTACAATTACACTGGCTGAGAGAAGACAGCACTGCCAAACGGGATATCTATGGGATTTGGCAGTGGAAAATCTTTTCATTTGATTTCCCAGCAACTTGACAGAGCGGAAGTGGTCTTCAGACCAGCTTCAAGTAACCACACTTCAAACTCCCTGTGTGTTAGATGAGTAGAATGATACTGATGTGGTTAGAAATTCAATTGGCAGTTTATAGGCAACAGGAGCACCAGCTGAGAAATGGGTACCAGCACCTTCAGTGTTGTTATTACCTGTATTACTTTATATACACAATGTCCTGGCATCTTAATGTTTATAGCGTAAAGATGCCATGGATACAAAGTAAGGTCAGCAGGTGAGAGAATGCATCCACACGTGTAAAAAAGTAGTGTATGAATGCATGGTGTGCAGCCTTGTCTGAAAGCAGCAGTGAGAGCTGGAAGACCAAATAGCACTCTTTGAAACTCTTAGATGAGAGGTTGTACCTTAGTTGTTGTTGGGGTTTGGTTTTATGGGTTTGTGTGTTTGTTTGTTTGTTTTTTTCCTTCAAGGATGTACATAATTACTGGTGTTTATCCAGATGATCAGCTTCACAAAATCAGCTTCACAGACAAGACCGCAAGCATGAGCTGGATTTTATCCTGGCTAGCATGTTTTTGAGACAATCACTAAACTGATTGTAAGAAAGCACTGGAAAGTCATTCCCAGCTGTCATGTTGAATTGCAGACAGATTCAGAGCTGCTGTTTTCTATGTCTCTTTAATCCTCTGTAAAGTAAGTAAAGTAAAACATATTTCAGAAGGATGTAGTAAGTTACCAAAATGATATTGTGAAAGATTTCCTGCCTCTTTCAAAGAGGTGAGCTGTCTAGCATGAGGTATTAGTGTTCTGCTGTGGTGAAAAAATCCTCTCTCCTAGATAAAACAAGGCAAACCCCTATAACTTGGTGCTTCACTATTGATGACTGACAGGTCACTTTCAATTCATAATTATAGTCAGAACCCACATCCATTTCTTCATAATAAGTGTTTGGATTTGTGTAATTGTGATGTAAGAAGAAAATTTTTAGACCATTTCTTTAATTTCTGTAAAGAGGAACAAGGCAATAGGATGAGAGAATAATGCCTCAGTGTCAAAGAAGAACCATCAAAAACATTTCTATTTTGCTTTCCCATATGTTATACATTTTCCAGGTTATGTTAGAAATACATAGTCACTTCATATGTAACGTACTTGCTATTTTCTGGTTTTCTTCCAAGACATTTTGCCATTATCCTGCCAGCACTGTATGTTGTCTGACCACTTCCCCATTGCAATTAAGGATTGAAACCACTTGCTTACGCACGATGGAGACCATCATACCTAACCCCAAAGGAGGCCAGAAACTCCTAGCACACTGCATTTCCCAGACCAACCAGGGGGTCCAGGGCACAGAAGGACAGCATGCTATTTGCAACAAGGGCTGGCACACTGACAATCCACACAAGTGGACCTATTCATAATAAACACACACCGCCCCCCAAACAATGTGTGTTTGTGTGTGGGAAACTTAACACATCTCCTAAAGAGTTATTGCCTGAATTTGCATAAAATAAAATGAGATAAACTGCTTCCAAATCAGTTGCTTAAAAGACACTGCCAAAGAGCCAGACTAAAGGAATGATGTTTAACCGTGAGCTTTTTTTGAATCATGCAGTAGATCTTTGGCAGTTAGTGTGCAGGACAGTAGGCTTGTTCTGAACAGGCATCAGAACAAGCAGCTTGCACAAGCAACATGGTCTGGGAATTTCATTTTGTTCCTCCTCCCCTTCCCCTGCTTTTCCTCCTTTCTTTCTCTGGTGCCAAAGCCAAAGAGGAGGTGAGAAGATGCCTTGGGATGCCAGAGGTGGAGTGTAAAAGAGAAGGAGGCAGTATCTGACTCTAAATGGAAATAGTTCATAAAATTCAGTGTGTTTTGTATTCCATGAACTTAAAAGGGAACAGCATGCAGTAAAGTAAGAATCAGAATCATACCATTGGGAAGATGGAAGTGATTGCTGACTCTGGACTACAATCTTCATATGTGTGTGTGTCTGTGTCTGTGTGTCTGTGTCTGTGTGCACATGAGTTTGGGGCTGGGGATAGTATCCATAAGTCAGGTTTGTCAACCCGTTGGCTTAATCTTTAGTTTTCATAAGGCAAAACTTGTCATATCACAGAGCAATGGGGAAGTGTGTGCAAATCTGCTAGTCTGTGCTGAAAATAATCTTTGCAGCCATCTCTGCTGAAAGGCTAGTATTTAAGGACTTTAAAATGAAAATCAGTTTGGATCACCAGAGAATCTATAAAAAACTGAGCAGAAACAAATTGTATTTGATATCTTAGTCCACGTGGCAACATTTTTGAAATGTTCTTACACAGTTATAATGTGAAAGCACAGTGTTTTCTTAGGATGAGGAAACACTGGGAGAGGAAGAACCCTCTCAAATGACATACTGGCACAGACATGCACACATACAGACAGAGATCTTATGTGTGCAGAGTGCTCTGTCTACATGCATATTTAGTTTGCAAGTCGTTCTGTCAGAAAGTTCCAATTCAATAGTTAAGAGGAAAGGCCTTTTTTCCCTCTAAACTTTCATATTAGTCTGAAGGAGGCCATGGATAGAAAATAAGAGGCTGTTTGGATTTATTATGTTATGGAGCCATTAATTATAGTGTGTCCCGTTTCTGTTTATTTGTCTTAGTTCTTCTCGGTGTTGAAAGACTAACCCTGACCCTTTTTTACGGACATGAAAAAGATTATCTAGCTTCATCTGTCTCACCATCCTCTGCGGCTCAAGTCCTTGTGGTAGGGCACTTCCCCAGACTACATGACACAGCCAGATGTAGCAACCAGACACCAGGCTTTGAAATAGCACTAATTTTGAATGTCAGTCTTCATATTTCATAAAACAGGGAGCATATTACAGTATACGTTAAATTCCAGAGCAAATAATACTTAACATCTATGTGAATGTATTGTAGATTTGAATAATCTGGCAGACTGTATTTGGAAATATTCTCTAAATTTCCTCTGTCCTTGCCCTGAGACTGTGGTAAGTAACACAGAGACCAGCTGTCCAGCCTTGTTTTTCTAAGCCATTGACTAAACAGTGAGTTCATGTTCAAGATAACTGCGGGGAACCGGTTCATGAACTTCTTGAACTCTGTTGTCCATAAGTGTGGTGATGGGATTGAAAAGCTGCCATTTAATTAATGGTGAGTCTTCTAACTAGAAATGAACCTTGGGCCAAGTGTTGTTTGTTGTTTTGTTTGCTTTTTTTTGTTAAAAGATGTCTGGAGAGCAAAAATAAGTAAAAGCACTAAGCTGGCTGAGCTGTTCACTTTTTGCCAGGGAAAGATGTTTTTCTGTAAAAGAGGGAGATAAAACCATCACCTGCAAACACAGTTCAAGGACTTGCAATGCATATTGGCTGCAATGCCAGAGTATTTGTATGGAGCAGAATTTTCCCTGTGTTCCTTTCCACATTCACTTCCCAATTTCCAAAATTATTAACCTGGAGGTCTTTCCACCAGTGGTGTCTATTTTATTGCAAGAGTTTGAAACCTTCCCTTTTCTTTCTGGGATTCAGTTTTCTGTTAACTACAGGCAGAATAGGTATTGGTCTCCAAGAGAAGAAAGACACATAAAACTTAAAATGGCAATGTTATATTGCAGTTTCATTCTTTAAACTGTTGATAACAATGCCTAGATGCTGAACTTTTGTCCAATAAAACTTGTTCCTATCATAATTTTAAAACTGCAGGAGAAGCAGGCTTAATTTATAGATGCACATACACTGCTTGGCTAAACTACAAACCATGTAATTCCCCTGTGCTTCTAGGTACGTGCACCTTGCAGAAGCAGAGGAGCATCTTCCCCTTAGTATTCAAAAGTTCTTGATATCCAAAAGCAGAAGTCACCACTGAAAAAAGACTGGAAAAGACCTTTCAATATAGGCTCCTAGTATTGCAAGGTATCTAAAACACCTAAATAATCCCTTTCACAGATAAAGTCTATCTAGCGAGGTTTCTACAGAAGTTCCCTGCTCCATCTACTCTAGCTAGTAGGTTATTCCAGGAGATTACTCCTTAAATGGGTACAAACAGAGCTATGAAGCTGCTGAAGGGTCTGGAGCACAAGTCTTAAGAGGAACAGCTGAGGGAGCTGAAAGTGTTTAACCTGGAGAAAAGGAGGTTCCAGGCTGACTTATCTTTCTCTACAACTACATGAAAGGAGGCTGTAGAGATGTGGCTGTTGGCCTCTTCTCCGAATCAGCTAATGATGGGACAAGAGGAGATGGCCTCAAATTGCACCAGGGGAAGTTTAGATCAGATATTAGGAAAAATTTATTCATCAAAAAAATTGTCAAGCATTGGAACAGGCTGCCCAAGGAAGTGTTTCGGTCACCATTCCTGGAGGTATTGAAAAGACATGTACATGTGGTGCTTAGAGACATGGCTTAATGGTGGATTTGGCAGTGTCAGGTTAATGGTTGGATTCAATGATATTAATGATCTTTTCAAACCTAAAGTACTCTATGATTCTATGAAAGCCTTCTTCTGATTTCCTGCTTAAATACTCCTCGACAATTTGTCAATCTATACTTTGTGGATCTTCAAGCAAGATCCTTTTCCACTCTCATATCCCTAATGTATTTGAGGGTAGTAATTATACACCTTTAGCCTTGACTTTGAAAGCTTTTCACGCCTCTGATATTGTGGCAGCATTTCTTTGTCCTGCTTCCAGTTAGAAATCTTTCTTCAGTGTGGGTAGGAGACTGGGACAGATTGCAAGCTCTCAGTGGGGCTTTAACCCTGTCAAAATAGATCTGGATCTAGAGCACTGTATTTTAGAGTCTCACCCAACTTCACCAGCTTGCTGGTAACTGCCTTTGAATAAATAAAGCAAATGCAAACATTTCAAACTATAATTAGTAGGAAGTTCTCAACTAGTAAAGTATTATTTTCACACTTTGCCTTTACATGAGGCATCAAAGTATTTTATGATATGTAATTAGAATTGAGATCTTCAAAACTGTGGCAGAACAAACAGCAGCGTTCCCTGTTTCAGTTCGTTCTTTTATTGTGCTTCTGTATGATGAAGCAGAATAGGGTGTAATTGTTTGCAAGTATTTATTTGTGAAGAAACTACCCTACTTCAGGCTCCAAGCTAAATTGTGCTGAGTGAATTGCTTTCTACTTGAATATTTCCTGAAACCACTGCTGATTCTGTGCAGTCTTGGTGCAGTTATTGAAGGGGTTATGCAAGTTATAGCACTACAGACCTACCCATAACTGATAGTACAAAAACGAGCAGCAAGCACTAGTACATTTCTTTGCTATTGACTATGCTACAGTGGCTTTGCTATGTCAGGTGGCCTTGTACTGTAGAATCTACCTCTACTTTATAATGCTCCTGGGCAGCTTTTACCACAGTCTTTATTTGAACTGTTAAGTGGCACTGGCTGCAGGACTAAAGGAGGTGATAAAGAAGGAAAAAACTAGTGAATGTGTGTTTTGGTGGGTTACTTCAGCTACTGTGCAGGCTTTGACCACCTGCAGTACATTGGGGCTGCCATGTTGAGCCCTGTAACACCAAACTTCATGCTATTCTTACCAAAGCATTGGGACGTTCTCCTGAGCTGAGTCTGTAGTCTGTTCCCTGTAGCAGGTACTTGTAGTGAAACCCTCAAGTACCACTACTCAGCCCTCCATTCCTGCTTTCAGGATATACATTCAACATCACATCATAATTTACATGAAACTTTTCTCCAATTCATACTGTCTCCTTTCTGCAGTGAGCATCCTACTAAGTTAGAAAATCCCAATTCATTTTCCTTCTAATTATTCCAAGCAATGTGGAACAGCTCTGCCAGGTGGGCTTACACAAATGCGTTTAGTCTCATGTCGGAATAGCAGATGATTGTACTACTTTCTGGGGATGTGAGACATGCTTCTGTGCCTTCCTTCACTGAGGCAGAATTGAATCCAGATGCTCTTGTTCCATGCTTTAACCACTGAAATACACAGAGAAAAAAGGAAGTGAAAGATGAGGAGAGCCATTCCAGATAGATAGATGTTATCTCTAAGGCAGATTTTGCTTTTTATGGGAACACACCCATATAACACCCCTCCCCCCTGTATTCTTCTTTTCCCCATTTCCTTCCTCTTCCAAATCCCTGAAACTGCTGTGCAAACCGGGAGAGCCCATCCTTCAGCCAGCATGCAGATATGTGGTTAGGATTTCTTCTTAGGGATCCTGGAATATTTGTGGGCTTGAATCCCACTGGCAAAAGAGGAATGTGAAGGCAAGTCTCCCACATCCTGTGGAGTGACTGTGGGGGAGCCCAACATCTCCTCCTCAATGGCTGTTCTGTGCCAGGCTCCATCCAGTGCTCAAGAGAGCACCAACTGAAATAACCAGTGCCAGAAAGATGAGGGGGAATGAAGTAGTTTGTGAAATTTGATGAGATTTGATGAGAGCATTGTCAAAACTTTATTGGGAAGAGTAGAGGCACTGCCTTTTCTCTTTCAAAAGGAGATTCTCTTTCCTTGTCCTGTATGGCCTGGAATGCCATCTCTCTTCTGTAAGATGAAGATTTGTCTACATCAAGTGGACAGTTAATTTATCTCAATCAAGTTTCTTTCCAATATCACTCTGTACTTAGTACTAGATGATCTTTAAGGTCACTTCCAACCCAAGCCTTCCTATGATTTAGAGATGTTACTTCTTAAGAAGGAGCCTCTCTATTGTGTTGACCTCCTAGTGTTTTGATCTTGCTTTGTTCCCACAGGTCTTCATCCAGTACTTCATGTTTCCAGGTCTTCTCTGTTCAATATCCTCTCTAAGGGATCTTTGCTGCATCATCTGGTACTCTGTGTCCTCTCTTGTGAGCCACAAGCCCTTCTGGGCATGTCTGACAGTTTCTGACTCACATTCATTGTTGTAATTGCTGCTGTGTTATGCGTTTTCTTTTTCTGTCACATCTTCTTGTCCCTACCCCATCCAAGGCTCAGTTCCCACTAAAGCTCCATCACATGTACACACAGCATCAGAATCCTCAGGCAGCTTCAGGCTCAGACTTAAACCCCAAAAAATTACCACCACTAGCTTAGGGCAGCTCTGAGCCACAAGCTGCTGTAGTGTCCTGGGAAGTCTAATTACATGCTTGCCCTGTCTTTTATTTTTTTCCTATGCATAGACTGTTGGCCACACCTACTTCTGAAATCAGAATGCTATTCTCTTGTCTTAGCTGGGTTTGCTCACTATTGATTTTGCGGCTATTGGTTTCTTGGGCAGCAAGAGAGCCTGGATATTGAATGAACATGCAACTGTTCTACTCTCTGTCACTGTGGATGGTGAACTGCAAGTGCCTGGGCATAATCCTGGGATTGGGATTTTATTTTTTTTTTTTTAGTCTGAACCACTTCCAGACAGTTCAAGAGTCTCAGACTTAGAAATTCCAGTGTGGTGGCTGGAGCTCCAGACTCCACTTGATTAACAAAACCATCTCTATGGAGGACAGACTCCAGGCAACTGCAGTTCTGGTTTCCAAAGAGCAGGGCTTGGGCTAGCCACACTGCTTTCCACAGCTGGACATGGACATTCTGCTGCAGCTGCCACCCACACAGGCAAATGTGAGCTAGATGGATTTCCCTGTGACTCAGTACTGCTCTTATCTTCCTGCATGAGAAAACTGTCCTGCTGAACAGATGATATAAAAAAATGTTTAGCTTTCAATTGCTATAAATCTGATCAGTAATAGCAATGGGTTCTTGCTTGGCATCAGAGCAATTCCGCCATTTCTAGGCAGTGCTGAAAGCAGTACATGTGTAGTAGCAGCTTGGAAGATGGCCACAAGAAGGTAAAGTTATGTAATTCCTAGTTGCATTGTAAATTGAAATATTTCAATTTAGGCAGATGGTCTTAATAAAAGCTTAGGGCTGCATGTATTTCAACATAAAGTCATGGAGAAGGAAAGATTATTTAGTAAAATTCAATACAAAGTGTTCAACTCATACTGACAATGTCATTTAATGAAAAATACTATTTCCACAATGTTTTAATCAGTTTGTTGTATTGTATGATGTTTTATTTTGTTTTATTTGAAATGGTAAAATTGAAACACTCTTAATGTATCATTTGACCAGAGTGACTTTATCCAGTACTAAACTCAGATGATCAAAATGCTCCATGGCCTGTGCTCCTGGGATGGATTATAATCACTAGGATGATGGACTCCCACCTGTCTTTTGTCTCCATCTCAGGAGCCTCACAGCTCTGCATCTCACCTATAACTTGGTCAAAGACTTTGTCTGGCTGAGGATACCTGAAACTTAGGCACTACAAAGAAACGTGCTATGACAGTCAAGTGAGGCTAAAGAAATACTTTATATTCAGAAATGCTTCAGCATATCTGGCTTAAAGAAATATCCAAAAAGTCCCTCTCCTGCAAAAGAGGCCTTGAGGTGATGTAATCCTAATGTGTGAAAGCTGTACAATGCAGATATAAATTGTGCAAATCCATATAAGGTGACTCCAAGACTTCTTACTGAAGAAAGTTCATTCAAAACATTCAAAGTCCTGAAAAATATATTCATCATTTTCTTTGAGCTTTTTAACTACTGACAAGCAATGTGGGACTCTTTTTTTCAGTTTTACCAAATCCAGACAGACATGAACTGTTCTCTTACTTACTGTCCCGTATCTCCCCCAACACCCTGTGTCTGTCTTCAGTTCTATTTTATTTCAAGCAATTTTTTCTTGAGCAGGGAAAAAAAGCTACTTCTTTTACCTTAATTTAAGAGTTTATACAAAAACATAAAAGACTTTAATCCATACTAATTATTTCTGTTGATATTTCAAAATCAGCATCATTGTTTTGACCTTTGTCATACCCATTAGACTAAAAAGAAGCAGAATGGCAAATTGCTGGTAAATTTAAATGATATTTTAATGCATTTTTCCACTGTTTTAAAATACAGTAGTTATTTCCTGGTATATCAATTCCTGTTTCCCAGCCCTATCTAGAATAGCATTTTAAATAAAAGCCTAAATTTTCAGTGAGGCATTCTGTGTTATTGGTCATATTTTGCCATCCTTCTCTTTACACTTACATGTTTACTTATGTTAACCACTATATAGCATGCGGAGAAGTGAAAAAAAATGTTTAAGTTCAACTCATGACAATTTTGAAGGTTGTAGAATATCATTTCCTCCTAATATAAAGGGAAAAACACCTCTGCCTATTTCCACTGCTTGAATCAAAACATCCCTATTCACACTCAGTAGGTCAGAGTTTCAGTACAGGATTCTCTTTGCATCCCCTAAAGAGTCTGTGTTGTTCCGTGGAAACCTTACATGCTCAAAATTGATACATCTGAATTAAACATTTGTGTCAGTTCCAAAACAACCTTTTGCTGATGAAGTAATTTTGCCAGCAATATTCCAACCAATAGTAGTAACAGACACTTCAGTTACAAACATGCTGTCTTATTTGAAGTGAAGATCAGAAGAACTTTTTGTCATTGCCCCTATACTGAAAAAGAAAAAAACTAAAATTAAAAAAATAAAAAGGGGAGTCTCCTCCCTGATTTTATACTTTGTCCTGCAGGCCTGATGCTCTTTGACATTTTCAGATTTTCAAGGCTTTCAACTCTGCAATGAGAATTGACATCTCAATGAGAACTATTTTCAACATAGCCTTTTTATGTAAACACAGTTTCCTGTTTTGCTTCAAAGCAAAATCATGAAAAAAACCCTAGTAGCTATGCAGTCTTCTCACAACAAGTAGTGTATTTGTGATCATCTCCTGCAACACGAGTATTTTGTAGGCAATAGCAAAAAGCTGTGTTCTGCTCAGGGGCCAAGAGTTCACATTACATAGTGGTTACATATACCTACACTGACATTATCTGCAAGCACAGAACTGTAATGAGGTTCTCATGCAAGTGCATCCTTCACCCATTACAGAGCCAGAACTTTATTCATAGGAACTGTTATGTATGTCATTAGTCCTCACACAACCCAAAGAATGCCACCTATTTTTTGGAAGAAAACGTCTTTCGTTAGGCCAACAGAGACAACTGCCTAAAGCAGATATTAGATAGAGCAGATTCATTTTCATGTAGATGAACTACTCTTTGGGTCCAAAGCATAGAGAAAATACAAATTATAGCTCATTGCTTTGAATTGCACTTGATTGTTTTAATCAGTCAGACATTTGAGAGAAAAGTGTTTTCTACTTGGGGAGCAGAGGGTAATCCTGCCCCTGTTAAGAGTATAAGTGGTGTGATGGAAGCTAAATGATCAGAAGAAACAGTAATTCCCATCAAATATCGACAAGACTTGAAAGGGGGGGAAACTCAGAGGTCTTTCTCAAATTCATCTGCTATGGAATCTGGTATCTGATAGAGTTGCACATTTTAGTTCTCTGGCCCATCTTTGATCTTGCAGTGTCAGGACTGCAAGTTTAGAGATGGAGTAGTTGCTTTGGGAATATAATTTTCCAATTTATAACTGGGTGTTGTTCTTTCCTAATTAGGAAGTACATGGTGGTTGTTCGGTTTCACCCACACAGTTCCCTAAGAACAGTGAATGCATTGCATGATGCCTATGACATTTCAGGGTGCTTATGTGTAGGATCTGTATATTTCAGTGGTTCTGCTAGAGCAGGTGTTTATCATGAGGGCTGTGACAATATTTGGACATGATTTTCTTGAGCTATTTGAGCTATATCTACTGCTCAGCCAAAACTTGCTTTCTGTGATGGAGCTAATGATAATGAGTGTGGTTTGAAGGGAAAGAGGGATGTTTTTAGGAAAATCATTTCAAGGTATGATTTTATTCCATTATATGCTACAACTCATTAACATTTTCCAGTATACGTTTCTTGCATGTTGTGGTATATGATACTCAGTAGGGGATTTTCTCTCCATATTGTAGTAAGTTTGGATAAGGTTTAGGTGGCTTCTTGAAATATGCAATTTTAGTGGAGTGTCACTGCTGGATGAGCATCATCTGCAACTTTGTGAGGGTGTGTCATGAGTGTTTTCCTCAGAGCAAATGAGGTGATGTCTGTGGGCTATATCAGTTTTTCTAGTGTGTTTTGGATAGCTGATGGTTTGTGGAAGGAGGTGTGTTGGTCTGTGGATTTTCTGCATATGGTAGTTTGATGGTTGCTATTTTTTGTGTTGACCTTGTTGTCTAGAAAGTCGATGCTGATGTAAGTTTTCCGGAGAGAGTTTGATGCACAATTCTGGTTGCTGAATTTGTGGTAGAAATCAATGAGGGAATCCAAGTTTTCAGTACAGATGTCATTTATGTACCCTAGTGTATCCTAGGAACCCACGTTGGTTTGGCGGTCTTTCACTTAAGGTGACTCCTGAAGGGCCTGATATCCTGGTGCTTGGATACAAGTACTGGGGTGCCTGTAATTGCATCCGCAATTTTCTGAGGATGAAATTGTTGTGGATGAAGGTGAAAGAGATGGGTTTGACATATATAAGATCCCAGTTAGGCATTAGTAAGGCTGATGTCACTTTGGCATCAGGTTGGGCATAAGAAAGAAGTAAGAAGATAGTTTATGAAGCAGTTTTTCTGGAGAAAGTTGTTTCATACATAATACACTATTTAAAGATGGTGTCTGCATATCCTCATAGCTCTTCAATGAAAGTCTCCTTTGTTTTCCTTCTGTAAGAATCTAGAAGAGAGCTTTAAAGGGGCAAGAAGTAACACAATTTTTTCCTTCTTCATTGGGAACAAATATGAACTGTATGGTGAAAGAGCAGAGGTTTTTCTTTAGTTCCTTCTCATATGAAAGCAAAAAAAAATCATCTTTGAGCATCACTGATATTATCCTAACTTCTCCGTTATCAATTGTTTAATAACTAATTGCTGACTGGATTTTAAAAACTATATAGGCTCTCAAAAAGCCTAGTTGTATCTTAATTTTTTTTCTGAAAGAATTATTATTGTAGGCCAATGTAAAATTGATTTAAGAGTTTCCAGGTCATTACAATATAAAACTGTTTTCATGGCTATTTTATCTTCATTTTGTTTTCAGAAAGGTTGAGGCACACTTACAGGAACAATTCCTCTAATTGGACTACAGACCACAATGCTCCCAGTGTTTCTGAGGATAAAAGTATGCATTTGAAAAAGAAAAGACATGGGTAGCTATTCAAGGCTGGGGTATTTCTCCATGACTTCCTGCTGGGTGATGTTGGGATGCAGGTGCTTTCATCATCATTTCTCAGATGTTGTGTAATTGTTGGTGAAGGAATTGTCATTGCACTATTTGGGTCCAGTGCTAAGTGATATCAGCTTGTTTTGATAGGAATTTGTTGCATGGTGGTTTGGTGAGTTTCAGTTTCCTTTAATTTATTGGAGCACATAATTATGCTTGGTTCAGTCGACCTCTGGGAGGTAAAGTTTGTAGGTTTCTTAGCTTAGGTAGACCTAAACAGGATATTCTATTATGTATTAAGAGTCAAAAAATAGACATTTTTCTACAGACAAGATGACCTACAGAATAGATCTGTGTCATTCTCCCATGTTCTTCAAAGCCTGAGCCATACCTCAACTCATTTGCTTTTAAGTCTGGATCATTTCCCTACCGAATTTTACAGGGCTGCAGACCTGATATACCTGCACTGCCATTGCAATAAGCACTTTCACAGGAATTAAGAGAATGTTTTCCACAAAGCGAAATCGTCAGACAAATAAGCTCTATCTACCAAAGAGGTAAGTGAATCTCAAAGTGTAGATAAACTGATCAGTGAAAGTCCAGATGGAGGAAAGGCTACATGGAGGCAGGAAGGATCATAAACAGGCAAACTTGAAATGAGTAAGAATACAAAGGGGACACTCGGTCTAAATGGGACCCACAAAGGGCCATGAGAAAGTGCTACCTACAAACTGTGGCATGGCTTTATGAAGAACAGGTTTTGGTTTGGAATACAAGTGGAGACATGGGAAATGACCTAAGATGTTCCTAACCAAGGGTTCAGAAATGCTGCTGTAGCAGACTGGCTGCACGTGGGGAGATGAGAAGGCTCTGAGCTGGTTTCACTGGCAGCCAGGTGCCAGCACACCTCTGCCATTTCTTTAGCCCATTCCTTTAACAAAACTGTGAACTGCATTGCCTCTTTTGGACAGTGCAAGTCAACACCACTTGTGCTCATGTTAGCCTGGCCGAGTGAGGAGGGAGTGAGACAGACAGGAGCTGACAGTCCCTGAAAGCCTTGGACCACCAAAGGGGCTAGGGGATGACTGATAGGACCCACTCGAGGTGCACACTGATTCCAGGTACCCTGGAATTTAGGGGAAAAGGATCCACCAGATGCAACTAGGGGCTGAGAGAGGCCTCGGCTGACGGGGCTGCCTGGGTGCGGTGCAAACCTGAGCGAGGCAACACTGAGGAGGGGACAGGAGCCGGTGAAGGCAGGTCTGCCTGCGCTGTGTTCGCTCATGGAGGAGCGGAGGCGCAGCATCCCGCGTCGCGGGGAGGAGCAGCACCAACCGCGTTCGCCGGGCAACGTGCCCAGTGGAGGGGGCAGGGGCTCCGGGGCAGGGGCGGGACGGACTCGACCCGACCCGACCCGGGCCGGCGGGGGCCGGTCTGTGCTCGGGAAGGGGAGGCGAGGAGGGGGCGGCGGTGATGTGTGTGGCGACGGCGGGCGGGAGCAGGAGGAGGGCGGCAGGGGCGCGCCGCCCGGGGCTGATTGGCCGCCCAGTTTATAAGAGGTGCCTGCCCGGGGCTGTGGGGTTGTTTGCTTGCCCTGGGGAGTTGCGCGGAGCCGCCTGTAGAGCCGTCGGAGCGGAGCGGAGCTGCGATGCGGCGCGCCAGCCGAGACTACACCAAGTACTTGCGCGGCTCGGAGGAGCTGGGCAGCGGCGCCGCCCACGAGAGCGCCCCGCCGCCGCCGCCGCCGCCGCTGCCAGCACACCCGCACCCGCCGCCCGCATCCCGCTCCCTCCTCGCCGCCCTCGTCCTCCTGGGTCTCGGCCAGGTGGTCTGCAGTGTCGCCCTCTTCCTCTACTTCCGAGCGCAGGTAAGCGGCGCCTCCGCTGGCGCCCACAGGCGGCGCACGACGAGGGTGCGGGTGCGGGGCCGGCGCGGGCGCTCCCCGCCGTGGGAAGTGCGGCCGCCTCGCACCTTTCGGAAATGGGGATGGCCCTTGTGTCGGCGCGATTGAGGCGGTTAATTTAAAAAAACCCACCAGTCAGAATGCACCTTTATCTGTCTCTGAAGTCGGTCCAGCTTTGAGGGGATCGGCTGATGGGCTTCTAGTGCCCTGCCCAGCTTGTGCTGTCCCCTGGTCACGGAGCTGCTCCGCCCGAGGTGCACTAGGTAGTGCGCTGGGCTGCGGGTGCGTGTCGGGGTATAGAGATGCTCAGCGAGGTTGGATATGAGCGGGGCCCGACTCGGGAAAAGGCTTAATAATAATCCTTAAGTCTTGCAGGGCTTTGGTTTTAAATGGTCGGCTTGCAGTTTTCTACTAGAGAAGAGTTTGACATGGCTAAGGTCTTTGGCTACCGTCTTTGGCTGCCATGAATGTTTGATCAGCAAGAGAAGTGGCTTTAAAGAAAAAAAAAGGTCACCACCCAACACCACTTGGGCACCACTTGGGATGGTTTGTCTCTCAGGCTGCCCAAGGACACTGCGGAGGAATAGGGTCTATGTGCTCACGGGCATCGGCCAGAGGTGCCCCCTGCAGCTCAGGAGCTTTCTCTGGGAGTCTGGCAGAGAGCCACCCCTCACCTGCCAGGCCGCAAGCTGACAAGGGATGCTTGAGAAGAGGCAGCGCTGCGTGCTGAGAGGCGCACGGGGAGGGGCTCGCTGTGGGAGGAGATAAGGTGGGGGGGAGATAAGGTGATGAGCGGTTAGGCTTTCGGAGAGATGAGGAGCCCACTTCTTGGAAATGGCTCGGCTGCCTGGATTCTCGCTGCTGCATCTTTTACCCTGCAAGGCTCAGCCCTCTCAGAGGAAGTGGGGAGCTGCCAGCTAGTTGCTTCTCATGGAAGTGGCACTTGTGTTGCATATACTTTTCATTTGAAGTCAACATGCTGAGTGGAAACCTGTTTCTTTCGGTTTACTTTCTAGGTAGAGGTTCTTGATGTTGATGTAGCAGACTGGCTTTCTTAACAAAGTGCACTCTGAAAGGAGACTTTGCACAAATGTGTACCCACTTAAACAGATGGATGACTATCAAATATACAGTAGCACTGCTGGGCATTTATTATGCAGACCATGTCATATTTTCTTACTGAAAATGGGTTTGTGCTTTCCATTTCTACAAAATTAAAATGGAACAGCAATACACTACTTAGTTAATCATAACTTGTATACTTCAGAAGAGTGACATTTAATTTCTGGAACTCAATGTAAAGTAGCTTAAGGCTATTTGTTAAATGACAGTTAAATAAATGAATGCCTACTTCAACTTCTGACAGGGAATGTTTTTCACTGCAGATGTTCATGAACTTGAAAAGACATTCATGTCAAAACATAGCTCAGAGATGCACAGCTACACATTGGTTAGTGGGCTACAGAGCCATTGCAATCAAAACAGCAAATCAAAGTTATTAAGCCCCTTATTAAAGACTCTTTTTTCATAGGTGTGTGTCAGTGCTTCACACGTGCCTTACAAGCGGTAAAAAGAACCATAATGGCTATTTTTCTTCTACTTCCTTGATTTTAAAAAATTGCATGGTCCAGGTGTAATTCTGCACTTGGCAGCTTAATTATCTTGCTAGTTTCTTTTTCTGTAGATTTGGAGTAGTGCTGTTGAATAGAATCCTTTGTTAACTTGAATTTCCAAAACATCTAAAAGAGGTGATGTAGCTCAATGTAGGCTTGACTGTAGCCATTGACTGAAAAACCTCTAATGGAGAAAATACCATCACTGGAAAACAGAATAATAGGCATGCCTTTGAAGTAAGGACATAATTCACAATAATGAGATATGGTAACCCATGTTTTTCACCATTTCTAATTGTGAAATAAGATGGATGGAAAAATGTAGTAGGTCTTGCAAAAGTTAATTCTTATTTCACACTCTTCAAGATTGTTTTATTTATATGGGTCACAATTGGACCTCTTTCTTTTGAAAACATTTCTGTCAAGTTTGGTTATATTAAGCTATCTCAATTTGGCTTTTTCAGTGCAAATTTCATCTATCTAAGTCAGTACTTTAATTTTGTTAAAATACGAGAAGTTAGTAGTGCATCAAAAGATTTGAATTGTTTGGTTGGTGAATTAAATGTGAATTAGAAAGATTTGACTATGTAGGCTGATATTAAGAAATTATACCTTTTATAAGCTCTTTAAAACCCTAGCTAAGAGTCTGAATAAACTCTGACTCAGTTTTACCATACACATTTTGTCTATATTTGCATAAAATCATTTGGGCTGTATCATGACACAATATAAGCTGAGACAGTAGTTGAGGTTTTGGTTTTTCCTTGGTTTTGTTTATTTTGTGGCTTGAGCATTTGGAATTTCACAAGACACATAACTAAGACTGACACTAGGTTTTCACGGGTAAACACATGTTTGTGGCCAAAAAATAATGCAGTGCAATGCAAGTGAGACAATGAGCTGGTATGTCGAAAAAAGAAAAGAAAAAAAGCAAAGAATTGAATTTTAGCCGTGTTCTCGTAATAGTGTTCCGAAATGTAAAAACATTAGGATCTTCTGACTTTACTGTTTGGTCTATCCTGTGCAGTGTATTGGATCCAAGAAATAAAACAATAACAAAATGTATTGATTTGAAGCATTTATTTTGCTCATACTTTGAGGAATATTTGCTCATTATCTATAAATTGCTATGAAAATTTAGATACTCAGAGCAGCTGGAAATCATCACTCAACAGAGACTCATACACAGCATGTGGTGAGAGCACAAAGTATTTTATTTAACTTCCACTGGTAAATGCTGAAGTATAGTCTCCAAAACCTTAACTTGTAAGCTTTTGTTTCTGGCCCATTTTGTTAGTGCACTTAGATAATAAAAGAGTAAGAATTTAGTCTAACACTGACTGAATGGTTGAGCAATGGAACAAACCAGAAGTGCTGAAATCCAAATTTGGGGGCTGGATGTCTGACTCCCATAGTTTAACTTAGACTTCCAAGAGTATGCATTTTTCCCATTAAAATAAAGTCTATACAAATGTTAAGTGCTCTACTATATTTAAGAGTTTACACTTGGATAAATGGAGACCTGGAAGTCAGATTTTTATTGTAATTTCATGGAATTCTCACTTTCATTGTGGTATGTTTTTAGACAATTATCTTTCAAGACTTCATCTAAAGTTTTGTGAGCATTGTAGAGCAGTGGTTAACAGAAAGAACAGCTTGATTGGGGTCATAAGCATTTTTTTGGAAGCCTGGAGGAACCCCCAACTCCCTTTTGATGGTTAAGAAAGATCATGGAATGCAGAGTGATATTTGATAGTCTGGAAAGTGGTTTAAGTTTGAAAATAAGTACAGGTATAACTGTTAAAGGAATGAATGTTTAATGTGATACTGTAACATTTCACAATTGATGTAAAATTTAATAGTAAAGGTGGCTGAAATGCTTTGTGTGTTTTAAAACAAAACTAAATCTTTTTTACATCAGAAAATTGGTTCTTAATTCTGTAAATTCATTTGATCTCACCCACTATGCTGGAATTCATTTTGGTTGCCCTGAATTAGGTGAAAAGAGTCCAGAAATGCAACCAGAATGATGAAAGGTGATGAAAACCAAGTGACACCGAATGGTTTGGTCTGATTTCACGGTCAGACACAATGGATACTAAAAAGTAAGCTAGACACTCCTTTCTTTAAATAATTTAATTCCTCTAGGGCATTTAGGTTACTTCACATGTTATAAGACTTTCACCATTATTTCTGTTTATATCTTGATGTTTCTTCAAGGTATTAAATCTTAAGGACTTTATGCTGAAGATCTCTGCCCTACAAGTTAGCAAGCTGCTTCCTGTAGATCATTCTGGTATTTCATAATAATTTTCTCGGTTTTCAAAAGTTCTTCTCAAAATGTGTCCTTGAAACTTTTTCTCTGCATCACTTCTTGCCCACAGTTTTGATCTCAGTGCTTGGTAATGCTTGTCTACTGCCATGGAAGTTCAGTAAACGTTCTTTGTAAAGATGTAAGATGCAGAATTTCTCAGAATGCATTTTCAGACAAGTGAGATAATTTTCATAGTTAAATGAGGTCAAAACTCTGTATTCTTTGAAAAAGTTAAGGGCAACAGGTAGGTTAGCTAATCGCAAGATCAGAGTTTCACCTGATCAAACAGTAAATCTCTAGAGACTTGCACCTTCTGTCAGGATGGGCTGCACAGCTCTAACTTGCTGAAGATGTCAGTCACAGTGTTTCCTTGAGCTTTCAGTCTTCTACCTGTAGGTGCAGAGATGATGGCTTTCTGTCTTAGACCTTCAGCAGATAAACTATAATCTGAGCAAGTGATTCTGTATAATCTGCTGTTACTGTTCTGACACAGTGTTGCGTCACACATTTGATGATTGCTTGTGGGTGATTGCTGTAAGTCTTTGCTGGCATGATTTGTCATGCTGGATGCTTAGGCCTTTACAAATTTCATGGTCTTTGTGCTGTAAGACTTAGTTTTCTTGTCTGCTTTTCAGAAGGTGTGTTTTAATAAATTCAAAACTGGGCCAATAGTCTGACTAGTAGAATTACTGATAAAAATGAGTATCTACTGGCAGTTATTTGCTTTAGCTTTTCTATCTTCTATCCTGTGATCTGTGTGGAGGGGAGAAGACTCAGATGCCCAGGTCTGTTGGAGTCCTTCATTCCCTCAGGTCTCTAACAATCCCAACATAAGAGGTTACATCTGAAATAATGGATCCTATTTTGGGTCCCTCAGCACCATATCAGAGGCATATCAACAAACTGGAAAGAGTCCAGCAGAAGACCACTGTGATAGGTAGGGTCCATGGTGTATAAAAGAGTGGAGAACTGGATTCTTTGAACCTGACAAAGAGCAGAATAAGGTGAGGTATGCTAATCACTGTTTTTAGCTGCCTAAATATAGTCAGGTTCTTCAGAAGTGCACAGCAAAAACAAGAGGCACAGTCATCAACTGCAGCAAGGACACCTGTAGCTGGACATCAAAGCCAGGGGCTTTTACACACTAGAAATGGTGAGATGTTAGGACAATTTATCCACAGAGGTTGAAAAATCTCCATTCATGGACATTCCCCAGAGCTTGTCTGGACAAGGCCTTAACTCACCTGACCTAAGTTACAAATTGGTCCTACTTCAAGCAGGGGACTGGACTAGGGAGCTCCAGACCAGAGACCTCTAGCCCAAGTCATTCTGCATGAACTACCTTTTAGCAGCTATTGGTAAATATTTTGTGCTTCTTGTAAAATTTATTTTAGTTTACAGTTGATTTTCTGAGTTCTGAATAGTAGTGGAACATACTGTGAGAGATGTTCTTAGGGTCAAGTTTTACAGTTGTTTAAATCTAGTACTGCCTTTCTGCTATTTCATTCCTATGCCTAGCCCTGTACTGGCTCTGATGCTTGTCTGATACTTGGAGTGTGTTGTTTTTAGGGTGCTAATCTTTCAGGAAATAAGGCCAGCAAAAATTCCTCTCCGTTTATTGATTTAGGAGACTGAAATCCAGGAATTAAATTCCGTGGTGAAGGTGGTGAGAGCACAGAGGTGCTGGTTTAGATCTGCTTAAGCGGTTAATGAATCTGCACTCCACTAGCTGACTTAAGAAGGCATTAGTGTGGGTTTTAGCACTTCATTCATAGAGCTGCAATGGCTGTATGCAGATTTGCTTTTGGATTTAGCTGTGTCAGGCCATCATAGCAAGATGTTACTGCCTCTAAGCAATTCCTTAACTGATCACTCTTCCCCTTACTCAAAGCTGTGGCATCTTCTGATCTTCATGTGAACCTTTTATGACCTGTTTCGTTCCAAATCTGCAGGGGTAACCAGGACAGATAAACCCAGGTCACAAGGGCTGGCATTGGTCTGAATGAACCAGGCAAATGACTTCTATCTGGAGACTTCAGCAGAAGGATGGTGATGGAGGAGGCAGCATTTGGTGCTGCTGTCTGTGCAACAAATGTTTCTCTGCCGTGTGTGCCTGTTGGCTTTGTTCCTGGCTGGTGTAGACTTAAATTCAGCTCTGTAATCCTAACCTTATGCTTTTTAGCTCTGTTCTTTTTTGGGGGTTAGGGAGTTGAATTTATGTTCACGTGAACAAATGATATAACATGTTTGATTCACTCTGGTGGTTTTGTATTCTGCAAAACTTTCACTTGATGTTCTGTTGTGTCCAGCACTACGTTAAAGGAAACTGAACACTCATTAGGCACTCTCCATAATGTCTTGGTATTCCTGCATTGTGATTACAAATAATGTATTACCTTTTGTAATTCTCAGACAAAATTGTTTCTTCTACCTAATTAGAAAGACAGAAGTGAACATTCTCTAATAAGCCAGCTGATACAGTTAGAGTACTTAAACAAGAGTTTGGTCTGAGGTGAAAGTGGAATAAATACAAATGGAGAGGAATTGTTGAGAGCATCAGGCCATCTCTGGAAGATAGTTGGTAATACTTCTTGAGTGTAAAGGACATGGAGTATGAGAAGAGGGTGAAATGGTTTAAATAGTATTTGTGCAATTAAGCTCTGCCAAGATACAATCCTAATGCTTGGAATATCCTTCCAATGTATCTAATGAATGAATTCAGGATTTTAAAGCATACTAGATGCAGTAATAAAGTCTGATTGCTAAGAATGTCTTGTAGATAATGTCTTGTAGATACTCTAAGCTTATCAGTCTTGATCCAATGAAGTAGAGGTGTTTTGTGGTGCAGTTTAATCATCTTTTGGTGCTTCTGACTTTTGCTGTCTTTGTGACTCATGTAGCAATTTCTCTTACCACTGTCATGGCTTGATCCCAGTCAGCAACTAAGCCCTGTGCAGCTGCTTTTTCTCTCTTGTGATGGAGTAGGGGGGAGATTTGGAAGAGTGAAAGTGAGAAAACTCATGGGTAGAGATAAAGTTTAATAGATAATGCAAAAGCTGCATACGCAAGAAAAGCAGAATAAGAAATCCATTCACCACTTCCCATGGGCACGCAGGTGTTCAGCCATCTCCAGGAAAGTAGAGCTTCATGACAGGTATGGTGACTTGAGAAGACAAATGCCAGCACTCCAAACATCACCCCCTTCTTTCTTCTCCCCCCAGCTTTACATGCTATATGGTATGGAATATCCCTTTGGTCATTTGGTCAGCTATCCACACTGGGTCCACTCCCAGCTCCTTGTGCGCCCCCAGTTCACTCACTGGTGGGGTGGGATGAGAGGCAGAAAAGGCCCTGACTGTGTCAGCACTGCTCAGCAGTAAGAAAGACATATCTTATCAACACTGTTTTCAGCACAAATCCAAAAAACAGCCCCATACAAGCTACTGTGAAGAAAATGAACTCTATCCCAGCCACAACCAGCACAACCACAAAATAGTTTCAGTGATAGCTGGATGATAGCTTCAGTGATATAGTTTCAGAGAAAACTTCTGTTTCTTCTCTTAAAAATGATGTGCTAGGTGTTTTACATGCTTTCCCCAGGTTCCTCTGCTTCCTTTTACAAACAATAACTTTTAGAGGTAGGATGACTGTGTATGTTTCCTGCTAAAATAACTGTGATACTGCATTGTGTAGTTAAAAAATAGAATTCAGGATTATTGATTTTACTGTAAGAGTTGGATTTATCTTTTAACTTTTGAATGTCACATATCTCATCTAAGCTAATGAACTAGGCAGCACCAGAATACAATTGATTCTCCTGACTCCCATGATTATTGGATGAAATAAACCTTGATGTTGGGAACTTTTTCTGTCTTCATTGTGTACAATGAAAATTGAGATAATAAACTTAGCCAGGTTCCAAACTTTTAGAAGGTTGAAAAATGTCCCTTACATTTAGAACTGTGGTTGTGTTTATGGTTTTTTTTCAGATGGACCCTACTAGAATTTCAAAAGAACATGCACACTGTGTCAGAACACTTTTCGGACATCAAGAAAGTACAGATTTGCGTGATGCATCCTTTGAAAGTCAAGAAGCAAAGTTAATGCCAGAATCATGTAGAAATATGAAACAGGCTCTCCAAAGGGCTGTGCAGAAGGTAAGTTGCACAGACCATGTGTTTCTTTCTTTCATGGTCCTCTTGAACTTAAAACAATTTTTCCAACACCTGTATTCAGAGACAAGTTCTATAAATTATTTTCTGGTATTCAAATAACAAGTGGAGTTTCATCCAGGATGGTATTGTGTTTGCTCATGAACCTGGCAGCGGCTACCCAATTCTGTATTCAAACTCATTTATTTTATTCTTTTTAAGAAAGGAAGACTTGAAGTCCTAGTGAGAAAACTGATTGCCCTTAGCTGAGTAGCCATTCTGACATTTGGATGGACCTGAATGGTAGTCATTTATGCTAATATTTGTATAGGTTTGCCAGCACTTTGGATGCTCATAAAAAATAAGCTGTTCCACACTTTCTCAAAGCAATCTTCCTGTTTCTGACAAGATTCTCCTAAGTCAAGTTCAACAGCAAGCAAAATATTATCTGAAAGACAAAGGAGCTAGCATTTGCTTGCATTTGCTTTTGTTCCTTGCTCTTTCTGCAGCCCAAAATGAGGGATAGTAGTCTTTTTTTTTTTCTCCTCGCTTTGCCAGTTCTCTATTCTATCCAGACATTCTCACATTCTCACACTGACAGAAGAANTAAGCTTATCAGTCTTGATCCAATGAAGTAGAGGTGTTTTGTGGTGCAGTTTAATCATCTTTTGGTGCTTCTGACTTTTGCTGTCTTTGTGACTCATGTAGCAATTTCTCTTACCACTGTCATGGCTTGATCCCAGTCAGCAACTAAGCCCTGTGCAGCTGCTTTTTCTCTCTTGTGATGGAGTAGGGGGGAGATTTGGAAGAGTGAAAGTGAGAAAACTCATGGGTAGAGATAAAGTTTAATAGATAATGCAAAAGCTGCATACGCAAGAAAAGCAGAATAAGAAATCCATTCACCACTTCCCATGGGCACGCAGGTGTTCAGCCATCTCCAGGAAAGTAGAGCTTCATGACAGGTATGGTGACTTGAGAAGACAAATGCCAGCACTCCAAACATCACCCCCTTCTTTCTTCTCCCCCCAGCTTTACATGCTATATGGTATGGAATATCCCTTTGGTCATTTGGTCAGCTATCCACACTGGGTCCACTCCCAGCTCCTTGTGCGCCCCCAGTTCACTCACTGGTGGGGTGGGATGAGAGGCAGAAAAGGCCCTGACTGTGTCAGCACTGCTCAGCAGTAAGAAAGACATATCTTATCAACACTGTTTTCAGCACAAATCCAAAAAACAGCCCCATACAAGCTACTGTGAAGAAAATGAACTCTATCCCAGCCACAACCAGCACAACCACAAAATAGTTTCAGTGATAGCTGGATGATAGCTTCAGTGATATAGTTTCAGAGAAAACTTCTGTTTCTTCTCTTAAAAATGATGTGCTAGGTGTTTTACATGCTTTCCCCAGGTTCCTCTGCTTCCTTTTACAAACAATAACTTTTAGAGGTAGGATGACTGTGTATGTTTCCTGCTAAAATAACTGTGATACTGCATTGTGTAGTTAAAAAATAGAATTCAGGATTATTGATTTTACTGTAAGAGTTGGATTTATCTTTTAACTTTTGAATGTCACATATCTCATCTAAGCTAATGAACTAGGCAGCACCAGAATACAATTGATTCTCCTGACTCCCATGATTATTGGATGAAATAAACCTTGATGTTGGGAACTTTTTCTGTCTTCATTGTGTACAATGAAAATTGAGATAATAAACTTAGCCAGGTTCCAAACTTTTAGAAGGTTGAAAAATGTCCCTTACATTTAGAACTGTGGTTGTGTTTATGGTTTTTTTTCAGATGGACCCTACTAGAATTTCAAAAGAACATGCACACTGTGTCAGAACACTTTTCGGACATCAAGAAAGTACAGATTTGCGTGATGCATCCTTTGAAAGTCAAGAAGCAAAGTTAATGCCAGAATCATGTAGAAATATGAAACAGGCTCTCCAAAGGGCTGTGCAGAAGGTAAGTTGCACAGACCATGTGTTTCTTTCTTTCATGGTCCTCTTGAACTTAAAACAATTTTTCCAACACCTGTATTCAGAGACAAGTTCTATAAATTATTTTCTGGTATTCAAATAACAAGTGGAGTTTCATCCAGGATGGTATTGTGTTTGCTCATGAACCTGGCAGCGGCTACCCAATTCTGTATTCAAACTCATTTATTTTATTCTTTTTAAGAAAGGAAGACTTGAAGTCCTAGTGAGAAAACTGATTGCCCTTAGCTGAGTAGCCATTCTGACATTTGGATGGACCTGAATGGTAGTCATTTATGCTAATATTTGTATAGGTTTGCCAGCACTTTGGATGCTCATAAAAAATAAGCTGTTCCACACTTTCTCAAAGCAATCTTCCTGTTTCTGACAAGATTCTCCTAAGTCAAGTTCAACAGCAAGCAAAATATTATCTGAAAGACAAAGGAGCTAGCATTTGCTTGCATTTGCTTTTGTTCCTTGCTCTTTCTGCAGCCCAAAATGAGGGATAGTAGTCTTTTTTTTTTTCTCCTCGCTTTGCCAGTTCTCTATTCTATCCAGACATTCTCACATTCTCACACTGACAGAAGAANGTAGCAATTTCTCTTACCACTGTCATGGCTTGATCCCAGTCAGCAACTAAGCCCTGTGCAGCTGCTTTTTCTCTCTTGTGATGGAGTAGGGGGGAGATTTGGAAGAGTGAAAGTGAGAAAACTCATGGGTAGAGATAAAGTTTAATAGATAATGCAAAAGCTGCATACGCAAGAAAAGCAGAATAAGAAATCCATTCACCACTTCCCATGGGCACGCAGGTGTTCAGCCATCTCCAGGAAAGTAGAGCTTCATGACAGGTATGGTGACTTGAGAAGACAAATGCCAGCACTCCAAACATCACCCCCTTCTTTCTTCTCCCCCCAGCTTTACATGCTATATGGTATGGAATATCCCTTTGGTCATTTGGTCAGCTATCCACACTGGGTCCACTCCCAGCTCCTTGTGCGCCCCCAGTTCACTCACTGGTGGGGTGGGATGAGAGGCAGAAAAGGCCCTGACTGTGTCAGCACTGCTCAGCAGTAAGAAAGACATATCTTATCAACACTGTTTTCAGCACAAATCCAAAAAACAGCCCCATACAAGCTACTGTGAAGAAAATGAACTCTATCCCAGCCACAACCAGCACAACCACAAAATAGTTTCAGTGATAGCTGGATGATAGCTTCAGTGATATAGTTTCAGAGAAAACTTCTGTTTCTTCTCTTAAAAATGATGTGCTAGGTGTTTTACATGCTTTCCCCAGGTTCCTCTGCTTCCTTTTACAAACAATAACTTTTAGAGGTAGGATGACTGTGTATGTTTCCTGCTAAAATAACTGTGATACTGCATTGTGTAGTTAAAAAATAGAATTCAGGATTATTGATTTTACTGTAAGAGTTGGATTTATCTTTTAACTTTTGAATGTCACATATCTCATCTAAGCTAATGAACTAGGCAGCACCAGAATACAATTGATTCTCCTGACTCCCATGATTATTGGATGAAATAAACCTTGATGTTGGGAACTTTTTCTGTCTTCATTGTGTACAATGAAAATTGAGATAATAAACTTAGCCAGGTTCCAAACTTTTAGAAGGTTGAAAAATGTCCCTTACATTTAGAACTGTGGTTGTGTTTATGGTTTTTTTTCAGATGGACCCTACTAGAATTTCAAAAGAACATGCACACTGTGTCAGAACACTTTTCGGACATCAAGAAAGTACAGATTTGCGTGATGCATCCTTTGAAAGTCAAGAAGCAAAGTTAATGCCAGAATCATGTAGAAATATGAAACAGGCTCTCCAAAGGGCTGTGCAGAAGGTAAGTTGCACAGACCATGTGTTTCTTTCTTTCATGGTCCTCTTGAACTTAAAACAATTTTTCCAACACCTGTATTCAGAGACAAGTTCTATAAATTATTTTCTGGTATTCAAATAACAAGTGGAGTTTCATCCAGGATGGTATTGTGTTTGCTCATGAACCTGGCAGCGGCTACCCAATTCTGTATTCAAACTCATTTATTTTATTCTTTTTAAGAAAGGAAGACTTGAAGTCCTAGTGAGAAAACTGATTGCCCTTAGCTGAGTAGCCATTCTGACATTTGGATGGACCTGAATGGTAGTCATTTATGCTAATATTTGTATAGGTTTGCCAGCACTTTGGATGCTCATAAAAAATAAGCTGTTCCACACTTTCTCAAAGCAATCTTCCTGTTTCTGACAAGATTCTCCTAAGTCAAGTTCAACAGCAAGCAAAATATTATCTGAAAGACAAAGGAGCTAGCATTTGCTTGCATTTGCTTTTGTTCCTTGCTCTTTCTGCAGCCCAAAATGAGGGATAGTAGTCTTTTTTTTTTTTCTCCTCGCTTTGCCAGTTCTCTATTCTATCCAGACATTCTCACATTCTCACACTGACAGAAGAACTACTTTGCCATAGTATGATAACTGGGGAGTCTCACCCAGCAGCTGAGAATGAGGGCTTGTTTCCAAACATGAATAACAAAAGCAGTCAGCAGAAGTCAGCCCTAATGAAGAAGAAGCCTAGGCAAGTAGGAATATATGACACAATCCCCTCTTACTGCAGTTACTGCGTTTGATCTCTTTTTGTGTTCATGATAGTGTTTAGTGCTAATAATGGGCTGTTTAACAGATGAATGTCTGCTATGGTGTTTGGTTTTCCTGGCTCATCAGGTCCATTACAACTTTACTACTTCACATCTGCATAGGACCAGCAGTTTTTGATTAAGGATACTACATTAGAATTAAGCTGAACTCACATACACTTAAGAGTACTTGAGTTAAAATTATAGCATTTTAATTGTGCTAATGTAATGTTTGCTTTTAACTGAGAAGCCCAAGTGACAGAACAGTTTGAGACCAAAACACAAACATAGGAGCATGTTTTGTCCCTTATGCTAGACATCTCCTTCAAAAGCTTAAGGAGAAGACAAATGGTTAAGTCTGTAGGATTAGTTCTTTCACCTGGATTTTATAGAGACTCTCATGCTACACCTACATCTGTGCTGTGTGCTGGTACTAGACTGCTCATTCATGCGACTCCCATGACAGAGGAAGGAGCTTGTTACAGGAAGTCAAAGAGAAGCCCTGTATTCTGGTCATTTACTGCTGGTTACTCAACAAAGGCATTGGCTTTAGTTGAGGCTGCATATCCTGCCAGGCTGGATGGAAGCTAAATGCTGCAATGTCCGTGGCCGGGATAAGTAGTGAGTAGGGATAACTTTTCTGGCTGTTGACAATTAGTTTGAGAACAATAAAATTTCCCTTGCCAAAGTAGTTAGATTCTGAATTTCCTTTGAATGCAACAGAGTGTATTAAGCAGCTGCACCAGTGTTCTAGATGCTTTGTCATCTTATATTGATGACAGAGAAAAAATAGATAGGAAAATTATCACCTGAAGCTATGTTTGCATCTTTTTGGTGTATCAGAGAAGTGAAAGTAACAGTGTCAGGCAGAATTATACTTTATCATGATCTGTAAGCTCTGTCTTTCATTAACTCTGCCACAGTGAAGAGCAGAAGAGAGATGCAGCTGAAGCTTATTTGCAGTTGTGTTAGTCCTCTGTGTATGGGAATGCAGCAAATGTGACTTGAAAGAGGTTTCCAGTTGTCTGTGCTTTCTTCACTTTCCCGAAGGAGAATCTAACCTGGGGGTGGTGTTTAAAAACCAGTATCCTTACTTGAACTGGCAGCATGTTCAGTGTCTAAAATGGAACTTTTTAAAATATCATTTATGTTTTGTGATTTTTCAATATATTGTCTTTTGCAGTTTAAGCTGTTCAGGAAATGAAAATAGACAACTTGCTTTTGCTCAGGTTTATAGTCTGGTTATAGCTTTTAGCTTACCGCACCAGTTTTCTTTACACACCTGTAGACCTAGTGCATAAATCTAAAGCAGGGATTGATGTTGAAAATGAAAGTGCTCTTATGAAAACCACTGTAGTAGGGCTGCAAGGTCAGGTTTAGAAATATTTGTCTCCTGAAAAAAATAATAATTAAAGATTTCTTTCTTCTAATCAAAATTTAATGATCAATTCCTTAACATATTCCAGGATAAAATTTCTGCTTAACGAGCAGCTTACTAAGTAGAAAGCACATTTTCAATGTTGCATATAAACTTTCAAGCAGACAAATAATATACTTTCCTAGCCTATCTGTTTGCTTAATTTTTTTCCATGTAACCCTAAAACCTTTTGGCAGTCCAGATGCTCTAACCACAGTCCTTATGAAGTCTGTTATGAGCCTGAAGTAGAAAGGACTTCAAACATATCTTTGGTCAATCCATAAGTAACTTTTCTTGGCAATACTCCCAGCTTCTAGCAGCTTGAGGAGTTCAGCCATAAGCTAGTCTTCCCACATGGCAGCAGAGTGCTTTTATAGACCTCCAGGACAGCATTTATCAAGAGATCTATATACTTAGCAGACATTTAAAGTGCACATAGTTATGGACTAAGCAAAGTTTTCATAAGTGATTGCTTCAAGTTGTTAAAATTTCACCCTTTCCATCCTACAATCTTACATGCTTGCTTTGTTTTTTTCTTCCCCCCTGCAAGCAATAGACTACTCATTTGGATAGAGGTTGTATTGCTGGGCTCCATGCTATAGTCTGATGAGTATTGGTTCATGTACTTTCTATTTCACTTCCTTTCTGATTAACATTCTTCAAATTGCTGAATTTCCGGCAAGAGATGCTTCTTCTTTGTACTTAGCTGTACTTAAAACACTTGGGTAGTAAAAGAAAAAAGTGTATAAAGCAGCTTTAAGATCACATGAATGTGCAGAGGACTTCTCACTGGTCTGAAAGGGCTACTTATAGATGCTCAAAGTAGATACTGAGATATTGTAAAAGTCAAAGGAGATGAAAGACCTCCACAAATACGATGTGTTCCAGTGTGGCCTTGTCTCTGCATCCTCAGCATTGGATATAACTTGAAGAGTAATTTTTGCTTTGAACCATGCTGAGATGCTAAGGGTAAAACTTGCAACCTGCTGGGGATGAGGAAAGGAGCAGCTCCTAATTTTCCAGTCACTTAAAGCATGATTTTTAGCTTTAAAATGTGAGCTTCTTAAAGGCATTTTAAATTTTCTGGATGAAGGGAAGACATGTTTTTCATTTTTGTGATTAACTGTGTATTGTTCAAACAGTGACTGTGTGAAGGAAGTTGGAATGTGGGAAGCAGGACAGCAGAGTTGATTTGGTTGGCAGTGAACAAATGACACAAAGGTGTACAAGTGCAGCCTATCATAAGACTAACAGAGTGGTGTAGACTTATGTACACGTTTGCTAAAAATAACTGAACAGCTTGGTATCACACACAGTTCTGTGGATAGCAGTCTTAAGAGAAGTCACTGGTAGTATTTTGTCAGTAGTTTTTGGCCATTATAGCAGTTCCTTAGTCATGGGTTCTGTTGATCTGTTTCTGCTTCCTTAATGGGAGTCTACATTATGATTAAGTATGAGATGCTTAAAGAAATTCAAATGTTAAAAAATGCAGTTGATACTTTAAAGATTTGAAGAATTGTAGCTCTTAATTCCTTAAAGTAAGAATACCAGGGGATTTTTATAATCCCATAAAGAGCCTGTCTTTAAACATCTGGATGTCTTCAGATATCCAGTGAAAAATGTCCCTTGGGGTCAGAAGGAAGTACATGGTAAAATGCTTTTCTAAGGTAGTTTCTGTATCAGCACCTTGGAACTGTGGAACACATGAAGTGAGAAACAATGAAGTGTTGAACTACTTACTCTTCGGGGGGAAATTCACAACTCCATATCTGTTTTCTATGGAGTAGAAAACATGTGTTTTATCTTCCTTTTGGAAGCCTGGGCAACATAGCATAAAGGAATATCAAAATTTTATAGGGCTGGTCAGAATCAAGTAAAGAACTTGACACTACTCCAGAACTTGGAGAACTGATAGAGGATTTCTTTTTCCTGGCCACAGTCTAGCCACTTCTCATCCAGTGACAGCACACAGAAGAGTTAATGAACATAAGCTAGTCTCCAGTTCCTCTCAATGTGTTAGTGTTGAGTTTTGAGCTCATGCTAGTAGTTTCCTTTCTGGTGTAATGACACCTGCATTCCTAATTGCATAGCAGCACAGCTTCAAGAGGAGTACAGGAGAGTGTTCCTGTCAGAGGGACATGCTCCTAGGAGACAGGAAAGTAGGCTTGAGATCAGCAGGCCAAGGAGAGTTGTGGACCCAAGTCTACCTGGGTAGCTGTTCTGCTTACCAAGTGGTTATGCTGCAGAGGAACAGCACCACCAACAGTTAGAAAGCAGCTCAGACTGTATTCTGTGGGCATGAGAGCCTTTCTGCGTGAAAGATAAGCTGAGTCAGGCAGCTAGATTTCAGAAGCTGAGGCCCTCAGCTGCTTAAGCTACAGCCTCTTTGGAAATGTGCAGAAGCAGAACTCTATGCTGCTAAGAAAAATTTAAGTTAAGAGTAGAATAGCAAATGCCAAGTTCAGGGATTTCAAAGGCTGAGCAGTTACCAAACATGGGATTTTTTTTTTTTTTTTAGTACCAGTTTGGATAGTAGGAGATTAAAATGTACATAGTTCTTTTTGGATATGCCCACTAGGCTCTCCAGGCAAGAACATTATCACATCCCCCAGAAGGAAAGTATATGAAAGCAAACTCCACATTTGAGAGGTTTCCATTAAGAAAGAAAGAAAACAAAATAAAATTCCCCTCAGAGGAAAGGGATAGCGATAGGTGTGGTGCAGTAATCTCTGAGAATGTTGTCCATCTCCCAGGCTCTTCTCACCTTATGTCCTGTTCTCTTCAGAGTCTTCTGCCACTTTTCACAATACCTGGTACTTGCAATTTCTTGTCATCTTCCTATTTCCTACTTAAGTGTGGTTAGCAGCTGATGCTGGTGTGCAGCTCCTAGAATTGAACTTCATTGTTGTGCTCCTAGAACTGAGATTTAAGTAGGAAGATCAGAGAAGTAAAGTAAATGTAAATGGGGGAGGTGGATGCGAGTTTTACTTCTCTGAAGTTGTGATTCTTCTGCTTTTCTTATTGTTTCTACAGCAAAAAGCATCTCTGTGATTCTTATCTAGAAAATCAGCATATCTCTGCTAAAGTATGCTTTGATAGTCATACTACAACCTCCATACTGCTGTGGCTTTTCATTTTGGTTTAACATTTGAATACCTACTGAAAGGGGAAAGTGAGAGTAATAAATGCACCAGCTAAGGCATTGCAGACTTCACTATGGTTGCAAAATTACATACAAGCAGGATTTCAGGTGTTTTCAAAGCAGGATTTCAAATTCTAAAACACCACAGTGATTGAGAGTACAGTGGAACACTGCTGATCTGGGCAAAGCTGAGACTTATTGCATATACATGGATTGAACCAGGCAAGCAGCCGAATGTGTGACATAAAGATTAAACAAGGGCTACTCAGGTTTCCAAGAGGACATGACTTGCTATCTTCAGCAAAATGTTTCCTTTTACTAAACATCTTTGTGATGGCTCCATGGTATGGGATATTCTGAATAACAAATATATTACCCCTATTTTTTTAGAAAACGGATGGAGAGTCA
Source organism: Sakesphorus luctuosus (assembly GCA_013396695.1). NCBI lineage: Eukaryota > Metazoa > Chordata > Aves > Passeriformes > Thamnophilidae > Sakesphorus > Sakesphorus luctuosus. The sequence goes on from VWZD01001168.1 coordinate 200,017, forward strand.
TGGGGAAATAGGGTACAGAACTTACTATTACAAAGAGTCAGTCCATGTTTATAAGAAGAACATGCAGCTTAGAATTTTGAAAACTGCTGTTTGTATCTTTATCTCAAGAGGAAGACAGGTGTGGATTATTAAACAAAAAGCTTTTTGTGGAGCCTGATGTCTGCAATTTGTGTTGTTCTGGGGTTTGTGTAACATGGATTTCATTCATGTTAAAATTCATTTACAGTTCTGAAGGATTGCATACATTCTGGCACCCAGTTCATTTGGCCCAGTACAGAAGACATACTTAATCCTTCAGTTCTTGCATACCTTGTTAGAAGTGAGCCTTGACTGCAAAGCCTTGCAGTCATGCAACCTTCCCTGATAGTGGTCAAGTGAAAGGGGTGCAGGTTTTCATTTAGCTCATCACAAATGAAATTCAGAGTTTAGCTTTTCTTAGTTGTTAGAGTGATTACATGCTAGGTCCTATGTAGAACTGCCTCTTTCATTGCCTTTAGACCCCAAGTAATTAAATCAGTTCATAAACTCCATTGTTTGATGTGATGCCTTCTTATCTGTCATTGTTCCATTATACTTGGAGAAATATTCCAAGTGCAGTAAGCAGGAAAGGTTGCAAATGGCCTGTCACCACTACTGCAATAAATAATGCAGTGATCATACACATCATCGTTCCTATCCACCTTTATCAGATGCTTGGAGAGAGGAAGCAATTTGTGGCAGCTGAACTGTGTGTTTGTATAACACATTCTCATATTTACATGATACATATCTCAGACATCTGAACAAGCTGTAGCTAAAACAATGTCCCCAGACACATGCACAGAGTATTCTAAATGTGTAAGCTAAACAGTATTACAAAACCAAGGCAACATCAAAGCCATGGCTCTTTCTCATTTTAGGAAGTCCAGCGTTCCATGGGAAGAGCATCACCAAGACCAGAAAAAGGTAGGTGTTGATTTATGATAAGAAATATTTCAGTTCCACTAAACTTGTCTTTTTTATATAATGCAATTCTTTTATCTCTAGCTGCAATGGAGGCATTAGGAATTGAACTGTACAAGAGAAATAAACCTGAGAAACAGCCATTTGCCCATCTCATTATTGATGATAAGAATATTCCATCTGGTAAGTTCATTTCTAAATGAATACTTTCAATACTACTATAAATGTATTAAGCAGTGAATATAAATGAACATATTTATAATATAATATAAATAATAATAGAAAATGAAAACAGTTCAGCAAAACCAGCAACAGGCTGGGATTTCAGAAATGTTTTTTGATAGAGGGTATTGGGGTCACCCTTTATTGGGGTAATGTAGATTAGCTTAGGGGCGGTTGAGGAGGCAGAGACACTCAGGCTGCAGTGTGATCAGAAGGCTTCACTGAAGACAAAGCACTTTATTTTTAGTAACAGCTTCACTTTTATCTACTCCTACATATAACATACCAGCACACTATTGGTCAGTAGTTCACCTAACATACATGGAAAGATTCTACTGGTTACAAGGCATCTCACATTCTACAGGTGCCTCTTTGGTCCTTAAAGATGCATTCATCAGTCACCTCAGACCTTAAGAGATCCACACACACACTGTTATCCCCACAAGAGAGGATAAGTTGGATGCATTAAAGGATTTCAGAGGCAACAGGGATAATGTTAAAAGGAGGATGGCTCCACTTTGTATTAGTCACGTGCTGAATGGCCTCCATTTTAAATTATCAGTTTTCATGATCAACCTCCGAGGGCTTGGCCTGCCCCTTTGTGCTGCCTTCAGGTGAGGAAGATCTTGTGTTGGATGCTCTCCTCTGAACTTCCTCATTTTCTTTCACACACAGAGATGTATGCATACATACACATATGCATAAAAGGATATACCAGCACAAAGATTGGCCAGAATCCAGATGTTGCAGGTTGGAAGATGTTTCCCTTCCACTGAGTCGAAGTTGGAGGGTTTTTTTTCCTGTTATCAGCTGAAGAAATTTATTGTTTTCTCTTGTAAAATTCAATCACATGTTGTGTCCACCTATTCAAACCTTTGCAGCAACACTCCTTTTGAGTTCTGAAGTGTAATGGGGTTTGTACTAGGTGACACAGCATTTGTCTTTAGGCTGGATCTGGAAGGTGAGAATCTGACATGAGTACGCAGTACACATGCATGTCGTGTGCCCATCAGTGTAAGAGCTTGCCACAAAGGAAGCAAATCTTTCATCTGGAGGTGTTGAAAACCTAGAACTGCAGTCTCAATGGCATTATTATAATTTGCCTGCTAATTTCCTGCTCTCTGTGGGTATGTTGCACTCTGATAACGTAGGGCTGAACTTATAGCACGTGTTTCCTTCTGCTTATGGCATCTTGCAAAGGTTTTGTCATACTCCATACATTTTCATATTGCAGGACTGGAATAGACTTTTGTATGTCAGATTCCAGGGCCCTTGTGACATTCTAACATGCCAAAGCTTCACAAAGGTCTGTCTGCATGCATGTAGTCCAGTAGCAGTAGCAAGATCATAGTATTGTACTTTGAGCAACAGTGTGCTGACTTGGATGCAGTATGTTTCTGAACTACTGAGCAGGGGGAAAAGAATGTTCTTGTGGCTTTTTTCTGCCCCTGTGGTAAGAGGATGGCATTCTTTTATATTGCCAAGGCTCTTATTCTCTGCACAGAGGTATTCAGATGGCTTTGGGAATATCCTTGCTCATACAATATTGGGACACAAGACATGAGTATGCTTTGGAACACTCTCCAGAGGAAAAGATTCATTCCTACAATTTTAAGATATGTTAGAATGATTTCATTTTTTGCCTTGGGGCACTGTCAGTTGAAATTTTTCTCCGTGTGTTCTCAACACAGCAGTTGGTGTGGTAGAAGTAAACCAGTTTTTTATGCAGCTATCAGATAGAGGATCTTGAGATAGGAGGGTGCACTTATCACCACTGCCTTCTTTCTCTGAAGATTTATACATTCTGCAGTGCTGAACTCCTTGTTAATTAAGCTGTGCACATTGCTGTTCTGTTTTATATAACCAAACCAAAGGGGAATGTTGTGTTGAGACTTGAAATCTGGGATTTTAGCAGCCTGCATAGTAATACCTTGCTCTTGCTCTATTTAAAGACAAAGCACTTCTGTACAGCCTCTTGCCTAGAGGGATAGGATCCTTTCAAGTACATTGGCATTACCAAGATCCAGAGCTTTATAAGCAGAGAGCTTAAGGAGCTTGTCAGATGGCAGTCAGAACTTCCAAAAGCTTTCATGTTAGCTCAAATGCCTCCTGACAACCTTCTATTTCAGTCAGATTTTGGCTTTGGCCTACTTTTACCATAGGTCCATAGTAGAAGATTCAGTATTGGTAAACTTGTCTTAGCATTTTTTCTTTGGAAGGTTTCAATTAATTTTCTAATCACACAGACAGATCACTTACATCTGCAGAAGTGGAGTGTGTCAGTGTCCCAGTCTATGAAATCCACCTTTTCCTGTAGGGAGTTTGTTTGCTGTTTACCTGGATGTTGCTATAAACTGTGTTTTTATCAAGGCTGTCTGATAATTTTTACCACTGCGCATTGCTGCATTAACCTTCAAGGGAGTGATGTAGCACACTTCTGGGTAATGGCAAGGGAGACATTGCTCTTTCTTGTTCTCTTCAGGGTTTTTTTTCAAAAACACAGGCAGCAGAAACTCTCAAAAACCAGTGCCTGTGACAGCAAGCTGCCTTGTTTCTCCTTGCAGCAGATCAGCTCCTTACCAATTTTATGAGCTGGACATACTCCCTTCTGATCTGGCCCATGGGGCTTCTGCCTCTTTTGAAAGAGCATTGTCAGAATGTTAATCATGAGCACAGCTTCTGCCGTCCCTGTGGGCATCACAGCAGTGAGGGGCTGCATCCTTATAGATAGCTGGAACCCTGAAACTACTGGTTGTGAGGCACTTTAGTCCCATGCTTACTGATATGAGGCAGTACCCACTTGGCTGGGTAGCACAGAGGTTAGTGACAGGCATAAAGAAAGAAGAATTTGCATGAGGGTCACCAGGAGTTTTTCCTCTCCCATCTTGTTTCTCTGATTGCAAATGGCAATTTCTGTGGTCTTCCCCTCATTCTTTACTCTCCATGTCTGAAATCCTTCTAAATGGTTTTCTGCCATCCATGAGCCTGGACAGAGCTTTTCTTAGTATTTTAAGGTTCTCAGCTGTCATCACTCTGACACAGAATAAATAGTGTCAGAAAAAAATCTTCAGCACTGTCAAACTGGTTTTTAAGTAATTTACTACTTAACACCCTTCATGAAGGGGCACTGAGCAGTGTCTATGAGAGAAGATTTTCCTTTGACCTTCACAGTAATATCAAGCCTCAAGTGGACTTTTGCAGCTGGGGAGGATAGGGTGAGGGAAGGGGGAGAAATAACCCTTCCCAGATCTTAGTGTCTCCACCCATCATTTGGCAGCAGAAGCTGTAGTGGTTTGGCTTGCTGTGTGTATTTTTTAGGTTTGCTGCTTAGGTTAGAACTGGATGCTTGCTGGTTGGTTTTTACCAGAGCTCACTATAAATGCTACCTAGGTTTTAAATGAAAACAGTGAATTTTGGTTTATAAATTGATTGCAGAAATTAGTCACAGTTTAAAGGAGAAAATCACAAACAGAAATAAATATAAATGTTACATATATAATTTGGGGTGTGAATTAATACCTTTAGCTGTCTAAGGAAACACTGTAGTATTCTGAGCTGTTTACAGCTACAGGTTCAACCTAGTTGCCTTTTGCCTCCAAAAGAGTTTTTCAGAGCAAATGGTGCTTTGGTTTTGTCTTCAGCCTTAATTTATACCTGAAAGCTACTATGATGCAAACAAATTATCAAAACAAGGCTACTTTCTCCTCTTGTTTCCCTCACATCATCTTCCTTCTTGATAATTCATTTTATTGAACTCATTTGTGGTAGACTTAGTTCATGATCACAAATACACAAGACACTGTTTTTATTTGTCTTTGTTTTTCAGAAAGGCTGTGTATTATTTTGAATTTTTAAATCATATTTTTGCCCTTTCTGGAAGACTGTCTTACTCATTATCTCCCTGACTGCTTCCTTCTCTGTCGACATGACTTACCTTGTGCTATTTTTTTCATGGCTCCAAAGTAAGTTATTTCACAGAAGATACGCTATTGCAGCATTTCTGGCCGTCCCATGGCTTGGCTTATGTGTCAGAGTTTCTGATACATGGGCAGCTGATTTGGCACTTACATGCTCCAGTTTTCTCCACTTCCTGTGTTTTGGGGTACTGATTGTTTTGATATCTCCAGATCTGGGTGTATTAGCCTCAGAAGTGCTGAGAACCTGCTTGCTCCTTCCATTAAAGGTTGCATGACTTAACTTCTACCAGAACATTGTTCTACTGTGCTGCTGGCTGTGGCATGCCTCTTCTGGAGCTCTGAATTGTGGCAAAATATCCATCTGCCTCAGCTTTATAATTTAATCCCTTTTAGTAGGAGACTTCTAGAAGTTACCTATGCAAATTCTTTGCTCAAAACAGATGGGGTCATCTCCCATCCTCTCTTGGCCTGTCCCTATACCTGTGCACGGATGAATGATGTGTATTCCCTTGAACATGAAAAGAGCATGAACAAACTTCACCCAGAGCTCATCTCAGTTACAAGCAACTGTGGTACCTTTTTGCCCTCTTGTCCTTTCTCTCTTTTCAGCAGAAAGTCTTGCCTTCCTTGAAGACTTCTTCAAAATTGCAGCTTAAAACCAGCAAGTAAAATGTTTAATTGTCAGATAAATAAAATCTGCCTAGCAAGTACCCAGTGTGCCACCAGGCAGTCACAGCATGAATTTCTGTTCCATCATAGATGTACATTTGTGTCCCATATCTAATGTGCCTCTCTGTGATCCAAGCACTGATTTCCAGCCTGTCCTCCTCATCTTGAAGGGAGTCCAATCTCCTTGGAGCAGTATTTCTCCCAGACTTTCTGCTGTGCACAATAAGTTCTATAACTTCCTCAGCTATCCCCAGTGTTTCAGAGGTGTACTCTGGTACCCCTATCTCAGCATTTCTTGCAAGTGAATAATTCCAGGCTCAGAGACCTCAGTTCTTCATGTCTCTTCCAGCTAATGGATGGTTTTCAGAGAGTTTTTTGAGGCACTGCACAAAAGATGGCTTCTCTATATGATTTTGCTTTTATAATTTCTACCTCGCTGCACTAGAGCCATAGGGAAGCAACTCTTTATGATCTGCCTTTGACAAGCTGTTCTTTGCTTAAGTCTTTGTGGAAGAATGCCAGAAGGTTTTTGTTCTGGACTACTATTAGAAGTATTCCTCTCTCATGCAAAAGTTTGCCCTTGGCAGTTAGAGAAGGCTCATCTCCCTCAAATTCCCCTGTCCCTACTTCCCCTCACTTTCTGCACAGATAAAGGCAAGAGACATCTTTTGAACTAATGGAATATACCTGGGGCTTTTCCCCAACATTCTTTTGAGCACTGGTGGTCCTGGGGCATGCCTTGGTACGTGCTTGGGGAGGAGGGCACTGGGCCCTGCTGTGTGCCATGAAAAGTTTGGTAGGGATAGACTGTTTTGTTTTGATGTTGGGAGAATAAGGCACTGTGTATTCCAAGCAGGCATTTAGATGCAGTGGGCAGCTGAGGTGTAAAGTTATCTGGTACTCCAGTGAATCCACTGCTCTGGGAGGGAGCAAATGAAGTTAGTCTTGTGTTCTGAAAATTGTTAGTGGTTAGGAGTACAAGATGGCCAACTCTCATCGGTTGTTTTATGCCCGGTGTATTACACAGTGTTAGTGGCTTGTGCCTATCAGGAAGGCTCAGGGAGCTCTCAGAACAGTGTTGTTTCCTCAGTGTGGGCCTGCCTGTGGGCTTTGCTGGTGTCATCTTCTCCCACTGTTGCCTGTTTTTCTGTTTTTGCAGGCATGGGCAGTGAGATGAGGTGGGTGCTGTAATGGGACAGTGGTGAAGCTAGGGAGGTGGAGGGACTGTGGGATGTGTGCTGCAGGGAACGCTCCTCAACAGAAAATACTGTGATAAACCTCTACATGATACATGTGCTGTAGTAACAATGCTAACTGAGCTGGTGTCACAGGCTGCTTCTTACCACTGTGCCACCAAAACCAATCTGAAGTATCAAATGTGACCAGGTTTGCAAGGAAGACTCAAATGTTCTCTCTCAGTGCCTTTCTGACCTTCTGCCAGGCCATCTCTCAACACAGCCTCAACAGTAGGATTTAGATGAAATGACATCTGAGACTTGACTGGCTTGAGACCTCCAAGAAATGATGACTCCCTGATGATAGTGATAGGGATGTGTCTCTCGAGCCAAAGAGCCTGTATGTGTGTACCTGTATGTGCAAAGTTAGCTTTCAGTGATGGTGCTAAGCTGGCAAACTAAGCAAACATCTCCAGTCTCTAAGGTCCTTTTTATTCTCTTTGTAAAGTATCGATTCACTCTTACAGGTAAGGGACAGGTTCCTGTTTACCAGGCTACCATCACATAGGCAGAGTTGATAAGGCTTATGTGTACCGATTAGAAGGAATTCAATAATGTTTATTTGCATATGATAATTCTATTAATCTGCCCTTTTTGGTAGTCAGACTTGGTAACTGTTACATGTGTATTTTGAGTCCCTTGTGCATGATGTTCTGTGGAGAGACAGAATATTATCATCATTTTCCTTCCTAATTTGTGGATCTCCAGCTTAAGACAACTTCAAGGGGACTGTTCTCCTCCAAGCATGGAATATCAGCTCATTGATTCTAGTTTGAAATTTAAGATACTTTAAATAAATAAAAATGAGAAAAGAAAAAAAGAGCAAAGTGTCCAGAGTCACACCTGTCTTCCAAGATCTCACCTTCTAAGACCTTCTGCTAGATATTAAAGAAATCCATCTTTACCTCCTGAATAGTTATAATTGTCCAGCTATAAATATTTGTACAAATATGAAAGATCTAGGATTGGGCTGTAGACCACTATCCTAGTTATCTAGGATGTGACTAAACCAGATTTTGGAGCCTTATTCTGGTAAGGGTTAAGTCTAAACATTTTTTTTTTCATAAAAAGGTTTGTTATGTCATAAATACTTGAAGTGGTATGTAAAGTCTAGGCAACTTAGTGTGTAGTACTAAAGATGCACAATTGTAGTGATTTTTACCCATTTTTGGTTTTGTCAAATGAAAATTTATACCACTACAGTCCCAAGAACATTTATACCACTACAGTCATAAGAACATAAAGTATGGGAAGGTTTCATAAGCTTTCTCTTTGGGGAATATCAGTTAAACTTGTGTTCAGAATTTTAGTTATTCCTTGCAGACACTTAGAGGTTAAAGACTGATAACTACGGGGGTTTTCCTCAAATTCCTCTCAAAAATTTATTAGTTGATTAAAGTTTTAGGTGAGATGCATTGCCTATGTAGATCTTGTGGCTGCATGACTGCTTAGCATAATCAAATTACAGGCCAAGCAAGTGTGTACCACAGTGCAGCAGATATTCTGGTGGGAGGGCAGACAGTTATAAATAGCAAGCCAAATATAAGAGTGCCTGAAAAAAAGGAAATGTCTTAGGAATTTTTATCATAATTGTCTAATACTCACTGTGGCCCATAGATTTGTAGTTGAGTCTAAAAACCTAGAGATTGCTTTCTAACTATTGGGTTTTGTTAAGTGTTTATAAATAATCTTTTTTTTTTTCTCTCCCTTCAGGAACCCGCAAAGTGAACCTGACATCCTGGCATCCTGACAAAGGCCAGGCAAACTTATCAAATATGACATTCAGTGATGGAAAACTAATTGTTAATCAAGATGGCTTTTACTACCTTTATGCCAATATTTGTTTTAGACATCACGAAACTTCGGGCAACTTGACTAGAAGAGGGCTTCAGCTGATGGTGTATATGATTAAGACAAATCTTAAAATAAGGCGCTCTGATGTGTTGATGAAGGGAGGAAGCACCAAATACTGGTCAGGGAATTCAGAATTTCACTTTTATTCTGTAAATGTAGGAGGATTTTTTAAGTTAAAATCTGGTGAAATGATAGGTATTCAGGTATCAAACCCATCACTGCTGGATTCGTCGCAAGAAGCAACTTATTTTGGAGCATTTAAAGTTAGGGATTTAGATTAGATCTTTTTTCAGTATGCTGAAAATTGTTTGTGTTTGTAGTTGTCCAGAAACAACTTGAAGACAGAACTGAAAATCTTCTGCAACACAATTGCATCTGCGTAAGCCATGTATCTCTAAAGACATGATTTGTCCTGTGCTGAATCCAGTGGGAGTCTTGAAAATGTATGGAAGGGGCAAATAACACAGTTCTCCTGATTTAGTCTTATCGCAATTTTACTTCATTTGTTTCCACTGGCTTCAGTAGAGTCATTATGCCCTTTACATTGGTGTAGTTGGAATTAAAAAAATTAGTATTAATGAACTTCTGTTTCCAAGTTCTGCCCTGACTTTTTAACTTGTGCTACCCTTACAAGTTCGGGTGCAAACATGGGGCAGGACAGAACTTGGTTCCTGACTTACATTTAGGACTCCATTTTGCTTGGGGTTGAGCATTCTGACCCTGACACAGCAAAGATTATGAAAGTATGACTAATGCCATTGCATTTGATGTGGCTTTTCACATGCTGAGTTAGGCCTATTTTTGCATTGCTTGATCAGGGTTGGCGAGCTCTGACCATGGCAGAAATAAGTTGAACTATTTAGGTGTTCTGCAACTCGAAGTTTTACCTGATTAAAAGAGCCATTCCAGGAAGAAGGGAGATCATCTGGCCTTGCAGTTCTAAAAGGTTAATTACAGGTTATTTTATTATTGTTGCATAGTTAGTTGCAACTACAGGTTGCCAAAATACAGCGTGCCTTTAAAATAATACGTTGTGCCAGAACCTGCAAAGACATTTTTTAAACAAAAAGTATGTATTTTTATATTCTGTAAAATCTAAAGTTATATTTCAGGTGTAATGTTTTGTGTAAAAAAAAATGTAAATTATATTGTCCTATAGTATTTGATACAAAATATTTAAAATCTCTTGCTGTTTGTATATTTAATGTTTTTATGTACAGACATGTTAAACTGGTGCACTTTTTAATCCCAATGGGAAAAAATGCAGCTATAAGAGGTTGTTTGCAATTAGCAAATGTAATATATATCTTTGTTCTTAACTTAATAGATTTCTTTTAAACTTGTCAGTGTTATTGGAAGGGGCACAAAATCACACCAATGCCACATGTAATTATACCAGAATGCTGGTCACTGGGTGCCTTTCAAACCTGGAGGGTAATTGGCATTACAAAGCTGGCATAATATAAAAATAAGATTAAAAAATTAATACATAAGCCCCAGAAATGTATCAAGGGTATTTATAGTTACTGAACAGGCATATTTTCCTACAACAAAATCTGCAGGTGGTAAGTTCTGCAATTGAATAATGACTTTTTTAGCTTTGTTTCCTGAAAAAGTGAAGCCTATGTAATTGCATTGCCTGTTCTTGTCTCTCTTTGTAGCTTTTAAAATGCTGCACCCTTCTGCCAGATTTGGCAGATGAATGGCAGAGTTAAGAGCTGTTCCTGCAGGTTTTATGAGGACAGACAGCTGAGAACAACTCAGCCATTTATACGTTACTTGTCAGTGGCTGGCCACTGTTCATACTAGCCAACAAATTAATCGAGGAGACTCCTTGCTAGCTGCAACATGTGTTGTCGCTTGTATAGTTGCTTGGCCAAAAGAAGTCAGTGGATGGAATGCGAGGGAGGGTATGGGGACCATAGGTGAGAGCTGCAAATTATAAGGTGATGTTTAGAGTACATTTGGATAGGGGACAGCAGCTTGCTGGGAAAGGGATAAGGGAGTTTTTTTGAAGTGCTTGTCTGTGTGCTTTAAGGGTGATGTGGGGGAAACCCTCTATTTAATGAAGTCAGAATCAAAGAAGGCAGAAGACTCAAGTCTGTAGAAACTGGGGCTTCGTACAAATCCTCAGGCTTTTATTTTTTTTTGGTAAGGAACTGAGTCGAATTCAAGAAATTATTTTATACTGTATAATAAACATTTCTTTTTTAATGTTAATATTGTTTTCTTACAAAATACATTTCTAAGAAAAAAAATCAACTTTGTGATTTCTTTATTTTCATATGTACCCGTATTTCTTTTGCAGCTTCAGTAATTTTATTTAGATTTCAACATGCAGGCGGGGTATGGTATAATTCATTCAAGAAAACTGAAGCAAAAATTAACTATTTTGAGACAATTACACTTAATTGTGTGGAGTTTTGATTTGTCTCCAGACATGCATCCACCACTTTCAAGTTGGGTTACATCTTTAGGAGTTGGAAATTTAGCTGAAAAAAAAATAAACAAAAATGACTGAGGAATTCCAAGAGCTACAGGTCACACTCAATTGTTTTTTCCACTGTAGAGATGTCCAGTGACAGGCTGGGAGAAAGATGTCTGCTCTGTGTCTGTCCTGGGGATGGAGTCATCCTCTGCGGAGGTGGAGATGGAGGTTCAAGTTTGAAAGCAAAGTTAGACTAAGTAGCTAACCTTAGCAAATGCTCTGCCCACATATGGTGTTTTATGAAGGAGGGAAGCCACCAGCACCAAATGTCATCTGAATGACTCTGGCTGTGAGTGTGTGCTGGAGACCATCACAACACCTGTAGTGTCTTGAGCCCCTGAGCTTGGTTGGTTGTCTGTGCATCCTAAGTCATCAGAACTTAGAAGAGAGCTGCTGAGGCTCAGCTTAGCACACCTGCACTCATTAGAGCCATAGGCATTGAATTTCACAATACAATATGGGGCTTTTAACTTCCCTTATTTGAAACCTAAATGGTTTGGGGGTTGTGGTGGGTTTTGTTTTCTGGTTTGGAGGGGGTTTTTGGCCTTACCATTCTCTGGCTGCAAATTGTCCAGCTATAAGATGAACTAGGTGGCAGGGATATGATAATGTCCTCATGGGGGTATATAGCCTTAGGTGCAGTCCCGTGGTGTGATGGAGAGCACTCTGGACTCTGAAACCCAAGGTCCTGAGTTTGAGTCTCAGTAGGGACCATCTCCTGGCAGTTCAATGCCTCCCTGCCATCCCACCCCTCAGATCTCGGATGCTCAGCAGGGTCAGCCCCGGTTAGTACCGGGTGCTGTGACAGTCCCGAGGACTTCACTGTCACTGTCCAAGCTCGCTCGGCCGTGGCAGATGGACCTCAGGACTTAAACGGTGGGGCCAGTTCTGTGCACGCTGTGCCTCACCTAAAAAATCCACTGTGCAGGCTGGAAGGGCACAGCCACGTGGGGAAAGCCCTTCCCAAATTTTCATTCGTGAAGTCTGGGCGTACATACATATAGGCTACTGTGGGAGTAACAGTTAGAAGCCAAGCCCTGACTCTTCTCTCCACAAAATAGAAATCAAATGGGAGGTCCTATTCTGCCTGTCTTGCCCTCGTTCCTTCTTACCGCATGTGCATTTAAAAGGAAGCAGGAATCTCAATGTAGAGCTGTAGGTACAGTTTGATTTTGCTTTTTGTATCAGTGGAGCCACAGATTGAAAAGTTTCAATGGTGTCTTTTGAGGCCACCTGGGCAGGTGTCCTAAGATGATGAAGTAAACCCACTTGCTCTACCACTGACCTTCCTAAAATGAAGTCTTGCCTCAGAAGTGTCCATTCTTTTGCGTTCGCTTCATTTATTTGATTGCTTCATCCAGACACAATCAATGAAAAGAGTGGATGAATCAATTAATGGAGAGAGTTACCTTGAAAAGAAGGTGATGTGTTCTTGGCTAAGAAAGGTACATGTGACTATTTTATAACCTTTAAAAGATAATTTTAGACTGTGGATACAGGATAATTATTTGCTGAAAATTGAAGTTAAAAAAATCTTACTTGGAAATAGTTTATTTGCAATTTGGAGTATTTGTGTGCATGTAAACATCTGTATATTCTTACTGTGTTCTTGCTAAGTTAATTTTTATACATGGGGTTACGACTGCGTATTTTGGCACCTGAGTATTCCTCCCCCCTCCTTCCCAAGCTCACTCCAGCCAGTGACTGTTTCTTTTTCTGTCTATCCCACTTCCTTTTCTCTGGCTCCTTCCAGCTGCCAGTGTGTCCTGCTCACCCCACTCTTACTGACTTACAGCTCCTTTTCCTGGTGGTAACAACAGCCTTGGGTCAGATCTAGGTATACTCCCCCTTATCTGGCCTGCTTTCAAGTGTCTTTGCTGTGCCTTTGGGTGGAAAAGAACAAGAACTCTGATTGTCAAAAATATTTTTGAACTATTGATGCAAGGACTGAGCTGGGTAAGAATGAAGAAATGTAGTTGGAGATAAGGGAGGCAGCAGTTTAGACACATGCAGCAGTCCATACTATGGTTTGGTTCGATGTACCAGCTTTGGAGGGCTCCAAACAATTACCACATGCTTGTATTCTGCGGTTACAAAATCAGTCTCCAGCAGAATTTCACAAATATGGCCACATGCAGCATTTTGCTGTGGTGATTGGAGAAAACTCATACCTAAACCAAAAAGTGCTCTTGCACATATACACAGGCAATTTCTTGTTCTTTCTCCCTCTCTGTGTTAGTGCCTTGTCCAGTTTTTCCTGGTTGCTCTGTTTGGGATCATGTCCTGTGGCTTTTGCCAACTGTTTATTTTTTTAGCTCACTGGGGTCTGACCCTGTAGATCCCATACCTTTGCCTAATATTTCCATTTCTGACTAGCTCCAAAGCAAAGCTCAGTCATGGAAAGTTGAGAAACCTGTGTCAGTTTGAGGTTGTTTAAATCAGATTTCAAAAGCTTCTTGGCGTCTTTGGATATTTCTTTTTTTTCTGTTTTTTTAGCTTTAAGTCTGAATGTGCTGGGGTTTCTAGCTGGGTTTCCAAGGAAATATTTGTGCTGGGATGGAGGTAAGAGGTTGGGTATCTTTGATGTACTGCTGTTGGTACATAATCTGTTTTATGAAGTTTAGGGCAGGGCATATTTTCCTTCCATTTGTTCAGTGTTTGAGCCATGTGCTGTTTACCACCTGCCCTCTTGCATCACGTTGCTGTTCCCCAGATTGCACATCACCAAACGCCAATCAATTCATGTTTGGCTGTGACAGAAGACAAGCAGGAACACCAGTTGCTTTCAGCTCCTTCCATGCTGCAAGTCACAAAATGATAGATTCATTTTTCCAGCCATTTGGATCTTAATTCATTCACTGCATGAGAGATTCTTGGTTGTTTTTTTAGCAGAGGATGCCAGAGTTCTCCTTTCACTACTGAGCTCACATTTCAGGTATTATATCTTCATAACGTAGCTGCTTCCTCATCCTGTAGGTTCCAAACTCCCTCATTCTCTAGCTCCTTAAGGGGAGGATTCACAAACAGCATCTCCTCCCCCTGTCCCCTTCCCCACAGATGCTGGATTTTAGAGCACTGAAACATGACCACATAGATAATAACTAATGACCCTGCTTTAGTTAGAAACCATGTGCAGACTGACTCCTCTTTTTTTATAAATGTCTCCCAGATATAATGCTTTCTGTGTTATATAGAACTTTTACCAACTCCCTGCTTACCTGTAGCTTGTTGCAATGTTGGTGTTACTAAATTTTTTCTGTAGTGCAGTATCACATGCAGTAACACATCTTAAACAAAACAAGGTCCATCTGCTTTAATGTTTTATCACTCATCATGGCTTCAGATCTTTGCTCTGGGAAAACATCTGCAGTTCTGGAAATGGATAGTTAGGTTATTTCTGTCCCGCTAACTGGAAGAGGGCTGGAGTTACGAGGCACTGAGTGGTATACAGCCTTGCAGCCTAAGCCAGCTTCCCTCTTAAGCAGAAGATGCGACTGAGCTGCAACCCACTAAGCTGTGTGTTTATCACGTGAAACTGAGCATATGTGCTGCAGCCCCAGGGCTTGACAATGAGGCCTCCTCAAAGGAGGTCAAGCAGGCCTGGAAAGAGAGCTAAAATAAACCCATGTGGGCAGCAAAGGTCCAGGACTGAGCTTCTGCCTTTTTCTTTTTTGATCTCTCACTGTCAATAGAGAGTAATAAATTAGAGAATAATCTGGTAGCACAAAAATTTTTTAATTTGTTTACTATTCCCTGAAAGCAGCTGTTGAATTTAGCACCTATTGTCACCTATAAAGGTGTAATTGAATTACTACTTACGTGAGTCTGCATTTTCTCTCAAATCTAACAGTCCTATTATACCGCTATGAATAAAAAGAGATAATTTTATTTAAACCTTATTAGTCTTACATATAAAAAGCAGTATTATAATTATTATTGAAGTGTGTTAGACTGCAGTCGAGCATTCTGTTGCCTGTGAATAAGTAGCACTTTATTCTATTCTTGCTTTGTTATCTGGCTATTTTTTTTGATTTGGCTGAAAATCATGTAATCATGTTAAAAAACATTTTTTTCCTCAAAATATGACCCAAATAAAAATACTCCATGATTTATTTGAAAATATCCAAACAAATTTCCTCAGTTTTACTCTTGTCCTCTGGTATGCGCCATCTGCACGCTTGCAGAATTTTGCTGATGTGTGAAAATGTGAAACAAAGCGGCTCACATAAAAAAGCTAATTGAGATGTCTATTGGTCCAGCTGCTCTCTGAGACTTGCTGAATGTGAAAAATTTCTCCCAAATACATAAATTTCCTGTTACAATTCATTCAGTTTTATAATCTTGGTTAATATTGTACTGGTAAGAAAGGGCTTAGCTTCCCACTTTGAAATCAGTGGATGTTTCCATGCTGACAATAAGATTATTATAAATAGTTTTATATGAGACAGTTTCTTTCTAAGCCTTTTTCATGAGGTAGCTATTTTAGTACATCATAGGATCACAGAATGTGCTGAACTGGAAGGGGCCCACAAGGATCATCAAGTCCAACCCTTAGCCCTGCACAGGACCATCCCCAAGAGTCAAACCACGTGCCTGAGAATATCATCCAGATGCTTCCTGAACTCTGTGAGGCTTGGTGCTGTGACCACTTCCCTGGAGAGCCCGTCCCAATCACCCTCTCTTTGAAAAACCTTTTCCTAATATCCAACCTAAACCTCTCCTGACACAACTTCCAGCCATTTCCTCAGGTCCTGTCACTGGTCACCACAGAGATCAGTGCCTGCCCTTCCTCATCCTCTCATGAGGAAGTTGTAACTGCAGTGAGGCCTCCCCTTAGTCTCCTCCAGGCTGAACAGACCAAGTAACCTCAGCCATTCCTTATACATCTTCATCTACAGGCCCTTCACCATCTTCGTTGCCCTCCTTTGGACACTCTCTAAGAGCTTAGTATCTTTCTTATATTGTGGTGCCTAAAACTGCACACAATAGTCGAGGTGAGGATATATGCTGGTATTCGTCACGCTGTGCAGTATAAACTGCTTTAAAACAAAGCAACAGTGCACATAATGTTTCTTCTACATCATATTCATTAGTTCTATTTATTCAAATATAGCAGATACAGTCAATATATAACTGAGAATAAATAGTCCTGGGAATAAAATTTGCTCATTGGTGACATACCTTATTTTTGCCTCTCTCGTGAGATCTGTCATGAATAAAGATTATAACTTGTCTGGGCGTTTTTGTGCCTATGTTAAAAGGATGATACCAAATGACTTTGACAGGACCTACAACAAATGAATAGGTGATGGAAATGCTCTCTTTGCTCACCAAATGTCCAGAATGACCCATCTCTTGTCAGCATCCCAGCCAGGAAAAGGTCAAGAGCAAGCCAGAAACAGGAACAAGGGCTTACATTTGCTCCATCCTAAATTTTTAGGATGTAATCTAGTGAGAGAGAAGACATATGACACACCTGACTTGCCAGAGACTTTCACACTGCCATATCAAGGGTGCTTGTGCAATGTGTGTAAAATAAGATGCAACTAGAAATTGTGTCTTAGTGGTATGGAGGATTTGGTTTTACTTTTTTTGCTTTGTCCAGGTATTGATTATGCCTATGAAACTGAAAGGTGGCCAGCAGAGGAGGCTCCAGTAAACATCTGCTGTCGTCCTCTTGTGAGCCAAATGCCCGGGAGCACAGATGGCCTTTATGACCATTATGGGCTGGAGAGACATTCAATGAAAAGTAATTTAAGTTCTTACAGAAAAAAAAAAAGTATATGAATGTGGGTTTGTTCCCAACACGAGACAGTCTGAATCAACAATGGGAATGGGCCAGTTACCAAAGAGTCTGCTGAAGCAAGTTCCTGCTGCCAGGGCAGGATCTCCTCTCCCTCTTGGCCATTAGAGGGAGGAAAAAATAACAGACTATAAGAGCCACGAAAATAAGGACCAACACCAAGAATGTACCATGGCTTTAATACCAGCTCCTCCTCTTGAAGTAATTATAGTTGATGCTGCCCAATGGTTACCGATGAACTATCTTTCATCGTGGTCTTTTGTTTGGAGTCAGTAGTTTGGGTTGAACATCAAGACCAGCACATGCTGGTTGGCTTCTCACGGAGAGTAAAATAGGACTGAAGGTGACAGGGAGTGTCATGCTGCTTCAGCCATGAAAACAGGCAACCAAGTTTGGGCTAGACCAAAGCTATTCATATGTGTTTGTCTCACATTATATAACCTTTACCCAAAAGTTCACCACAGCACTAATTTTAAAGTGAGGAAAGACCAGGCTACACGAAATACTGGTATTTCTCATATTATCAACTCCTGTGTACTTGGAAATGTGGTATTTGCTAAAAATGTATTGGTAAACTCGGAAGTTTTCTTTGAATTTCATGATGTGACCTAGATTTAGGTGGTGCAAATAACCCTTGCAATACCATTCTCACCTAACCTATTTCTATTTATGTGCAAAGGAGATGACATAACCATCACCATGCCGCCTCCAGACTTGCATTTGTAGGGAAATTATTTTTTGGTAAGGAGAAAATTAACTCAGTGTGTGCCTTTGAAGGCTTTAGTTCTGAATCACTCCTAAATTTCAGTGCTCCTTGTTTAGCTATTTTCTTCTGCTATGGAAGTGGGCTCTTTGTTAAAAGTGTGGCTCATTGCTTCAAAGCCACTGAAGTGATGGATGTGATCATGTGTAGCTTTCAACACAGGGGAACTTCCATTTTAATTACAGCAGTGCTTCCTTGGTTAAACAATACAAACTTTTCTCTGTAATATTATTCCTCTTGTTAATCTGTTAGGATGTGATGATGAGCAGTGCTGTAAGTTATTCACAGTTTTTAAGGCAGAACCTTATTTAATGCAGTGAAAAGTTTGGAAAAGTAGTGGGATACCATGGAGACCTCTGCAAATGGTGGTCAGCAGTTAGGACAAAGTCCTTCATGTTTTGATGCCTTTGCTAGAGCAGTGACAGGCTCTGCTAGAATCACAGCATTTAAGAGAAAAACTACTTCCAGAAAAGCTGCCAGATCATTTATTTCTATGTAGAAGGACCTACCCTCACCATCTGTCTTGTTTTTTTTAAGGGTGCAAATTTTTCTATTTTGCACATGGTCAGAACTGCCCCCATTTGATCAACGCCTCCTAATTCAGGTAGAGATGTAAAGAGAAAGCTTGCCAGTGTGCTCTGCCCCAGAGGAAACAAGTCAACTGCTGTGCTAACATCAAAGCCACAAAGAAGTCCAGGCTCTTTATAAAACAGTGTATTTGCCCAGTGTTTAGGGGTGCTCAAACATTCAGCCATAAAGTAGGGAGACCAGAAATCAAGGAGCATTTTCCTCCCTAATTACATACTGTTTGTGTATGAAGTTAAAACTGACAGCTGTGCTCTCCCCACATCCCACTATGTTTCTCCCAGGTTGTTCCCATGCCAGCGGTGCCAGTCATTCACTGTACCCAAGTTTCTCAACCACTGGGCTATCTAGCTGTGTCTTCAGTTCTGAAGTGGTCTTAAACTGTGACCTTCAGGTGACCATCCTTTTCAGGGATCTACAGAAGAGCTCTCAGACCTTTTATTATCATTGGGGCTGGGCAGTAAAATATTTCTGAGGAGCTGAATCCAGGACATCAAGTACCTCTAATTTTTTAATTTTTTTTTTTGTCCTGAGCTTTCTAAATTAAGCAATAACATTAACTTTTCAGGGGCCAGATTAAAAGGAGCAATGATTTAAGGTGACAGTCCAGCTCACTTTTCATGAAGAGATTTCCAGATTTTACAATGCTGAGTTCAATGGGTTCAGGCTACCTGTAAAACTAGGCCACATCTTCAAGCTGTAACTTAAACTAGGTCATACTTTCTGACTAGTAAAGAGGGGGAGTATGGTTTCAAAAGCTTGTAAATTATCATTTCCTGGAAAAGACCCAACGCGATTAAGTGCTATCCAAAAAATCAACCAAGCCAGCTTGACACACAGAGGAAGTTCATAAAACACCACTTGTATCTTCCCCCGCTTCATGAAAATGGAAATGTATTTCCTTTTCAGAATAATTGGTGGTGCAAACGTTGATGTTGCTTGTGGTTTGAGCTGCTTCTGAGTAAAGTTTTGTGAGCAGGAACATTCAACACAGACTTTTCTGGGTCCATTCCTATAAATTGCATAAGTAAGGGTGAGGTTTGCTCTGCCAAGCTTGAAAGTCACCTGGGTTTGCGGGAGTCAGAGAAAAAATTTAGAACTTCACTTTCTGAATTCATCACCAAAACATTTTAAAGTTAATAATCCTCACAATACCATGCAAAGTAAGCAGCTCTTGGAAATTATACATCAAAAACTAGAAT
Source organism: Sakesphorus luctuosus (assembly GCA_013396695.1). NCBI lineage: Eukaryota > Metazoa > Chordata > Aves > Passeriformes > Thamnophilidae > Sakesphorus > Sakesphorus luctuosus. The sequence goes on from VWZD01001168.1 coordinate 219,697, forward strand.
CCTCGGTAAGCTCTTTAGACTCACTAGTGGGAGAATCTACCTCAGATGCTCACCATGTCTGTGGAATCAATTGACCAAAACTAACTCTTCTGACAATTTGACATATCTGTGCTGATTCTTGCAAGTATTGATTTCTGTGCGAGAAAGGATTGATGTCTTCAGGTTCTTAACATTCCCAGTGAGTCCTAATTCAGTGTGATAGCAAAGAGTAACTGGGGAATTATTCAGGATCATAAATAATGTGGTTGGCCAAAAGTACCCAAATACAGAATAATGACTGCAATGAATGATCTGGATGAGATTTTTGAAGCTGTACTCAAGGGTTTATATACTAATTTTGCTGGGAGCTGAGCACTGTAATTCTTTTACTGTCCCAGAAAAAACCAGGCTATGTGTTTCTTCTCTGAATCTTCCTGGATGCTATGTGGAAACAAAAGTGTCCAGACTATTGTCTGCTGGGATTGCTGTTGGGGAGAGAGAAAACAGGCCCACATTTTCCCCAAAGAGTACCTTCCCTCCAGCCCCAGGCTGGTGGGTGAGACCCCTCTTGAGTCTAAATCCTCTCTGATTTGCATGACAACACACATCTTTCCTTTGCTCAGGGTCCTGGGGAGACCCTGCAGCCAGCAGGCTTGCCAAAGCATGCCCAAGACTTTCATTGCCTTCATTCTCTCTCCCCATGTTGAGTGTCTGATCACTTACATCTTATGCCTTGTGGCATCTCCACGGCCCCATTGTTTCACCTCTGCTCAGTTCAAGGTCTTTCACTCCTCCATACTCTCTTCCTCTCCCTTTTTGCTTGTTTTTTTCGTTTGCGTCTGCTGTGAGTCCTACCTGCCTCCACCAACGCCCATTTTGGATACAGCCTTTAAGGACTGCTTCCTTGCCTCTGTGTAGCCCCATATCTGGTGGGGTCCTCGATTAGTCCTTCAGCTTCACCATAATAATTGTGATTAAATCTAAATTACGTTTTACATGGAGCTGAAATAACTTGTCCCAGTGGGTCAGTCAATGAGACAAGTGAGGGGTTTTGACTCCCTTTCCCCCTTCTGTTGTTTTGTGTCTAAAATCTAAGTTCTCTAAGATCCAAGCAGAATTCTATTTCCTATCAATCTCCTTTGCACCCCAAAACACTCAAGTTCCCAAAATGAGATGTACAATAAAGGGACCAGATTTAGGGACCTTTTATTTTTTACAGTGCATTAGTAGCTGCTTCTTAGCACACAAGGGGTAGATATTGAGATTTTTTGCATTATCTGATTTGGTCTCACTCGCAGAACCAAAGGAAGGATATGCATTGACCAGGATCTATGCTGCTTATCGTGCCCTGAGCCATCATCCACAGCACTTAAACTGCACCAGAAATCAGCCATTGGCAGACTGGAGACATATAACACAGCAAGGCAGCTGCTCTACCTAGAATTTCCTCTTCATTTGAAATACATAATAAAAATCTGAAGCAGGAAATGGGTTATCTGGTAAAATTTCAAATGATGCTGTTATCTAGTATAACCTCAGCACATGCTGGAATTCATTGCCTGCTTTCTCGCCCTTGAAATCAGTTCAATTGTATTGAGCTGTTATTAATTTAATATCTCCTCGTAAAGGTGCAGACATTCATACTCTGCTCTACTTTGTTATCTGGGGGTTATTTCTCTAAAGGGGCACTTTCAGATAGGAGCTAAAATTCACAAGGTGTCAATGCAAATTAGGCAGCAGGGTTATCATGAAATACATGTATCTACAAATATGTCCTTAAATATTTTCTAGAAATGCATTCACAAGTGGAAATTTTCACTTCTGAACTAACTGTTAATTTTGTTTCCCTGGAATCTCAGCAGCACAAATGGGTCCAAGAAAGTTCTTGTGCTGGCTGGTAAAATGTCCCTTAATAAATGTTTAAACATTATAGATGTCAGAGAAACACTGCCATTAACTGACTAGATAAAATGGACTGCAGTCAGTAAGGCATAATGATCCTTAACCTTTCAAGTGCCAGTCATGTGAGGATTAGGCTTCTGAGATGTTTTTAAATACCACATAAAGGCATAAACAAGACCAGAAAATGTAAGAAGTGAGGTACCTGGAGACATAAATAGGCCGTGGGCTGTGCATCTAAAAGGGTGAATTTTAACACTAATTAGAGTAAAGAGCATTATGTGATGGCAGCTTCATATTGGAGCCATCTCAGTTTCAGCCATCTAATGAGGTCTGAAATCCAGAAAAAGCCTGGATTACCAAATCTGCAAAAGAGGAGATGAGAAAGGTGGGAATATGTTCCTTGTGAAGGTGTCCATCTCACTGGCTCATGGAGACTCCAGAGACCAAGTTTTTAGACACTTCCGGGAGACTTCTTTATCCCACCATAGCTATCCAGATAGATCTGTTTGTTCCTGGTGAGCACAGCTTTCAGTATCACTGGGAAATCCCAGATATCTGGGGTCACCCCACAGAAGCCTTACAGGACAGCCAAACGGTTCCCTGAGCAGGTGGATGAGTTGTCAAGAGTAGGGGAAAACAGGCTACTGCTCAGCTCCTAGAAGATGAGAGCCCAGAGGGAGACATCACCTCTTCCAGTGTCCCAAGAAGTAAGGGGAGCTCAGAAGATGTTAGATACCCCTGGTCAATGGACATATCTTGAGGTGATCCAAAGCATAGTCCTGGTCTATGCCAAAGTGCATGGCTGTGCTACTAAATAAAAAAGAAGCAGGAAGAAATTTTGAACACAGGCTTCCACGCTTTGTGTGCTATATGGCTGTGGCTCTGCTGTTTGCTACTGCAACCCTGCTCTGCACAGGGCATAAGTCTCTGCAGGATGGCCTGTAGCCTACCTGTGGACTTGGCCTCAGACTCATCCCTGCACCTCTTTACCTCTTTTCTGTAGCAGGGTAAATGTGGTCTGAAGGACTTAGGAGAAGCAACTTGTGGTCATCCTGGCCTGGAGACTGATTGTTCCTCTGAAGGAAAGCCTTTGCATTTTAAGAAAACTCAAACCAACTGAACAGATGAAGTAGAGGCAAAAATTTCAAGCGATTTCAAAAATCAAAGAACCATCAGGGAGATGGTTTCTGGCTGCTCATCTGACGACTCTTATTAGTGGGTGCCATGTGCAATCATCTGGCAGTTTCCACGTGGCTTGGGTATAGGAGGAGCAAGGACTTGCTCCCCAAAGCTCCGGAAGCTGCTTGCCTTTCCCTCTTGACCTGTGGTTGAAGACATGCTGAGTAGGAATCAGCAAGGCAGAGGGATGAGGAACTTAGCCTCCTTGCTGAACATGTAAATGAGGGAGATGAGCAGACTAGAAACCAAATGGGATGGAAGTGGCCTTTAGCTTCCGCCTTGGCAGGCTTTGGTTGATTTGACATTTTGCCGCTGTGAAATACAACTGAAAGAGCTTTCTAAGTCAGCAGCTGGGCAGATGTCTGCATAATTTGCTTGACAGAAAATCAAAATATTTTTGAGCAAAATTGAAAATTTTCTCATGCAAAATTGCCTTTTTTTTTTTTGTGAGGACAGTGTCATTTTCCCACTAAAATAATTCCAGCCACCTGTTTTATTGGTGCAAGGCTGGCATAATAAAATGTGAAGCAACAACTCCGTGTAGGGTGAATCTCTCAAGGATGTAGAAGTCCAGATAGTCGTGACCATGCAAGATGTTTCACTGCTTTTTGCCTTTCACACCAATTTCAACCATACTTCCCTCTGTCACATTCTCACATAGTTTTATATTTTTCCTGACAGCCTGTCTCTGCTCCACCTTCCCTATACAGCCTTTTGGCATTTGAGCTCACTCGGCATTTCTGTGTTTAACCAGGCTGACCTCTGCTATATCGATGCCACATGCTCCGTCTTCCACATCGGGGGGGACTATTATTGTGCACTGAAGTGGTTTCACAGCCAGCTCTCCTGGGCTCTCTGAACAGCCTCCCACAAGATGTTAACTACTACTGCCCTAAAAAAATTTGATATCTACTTTCCTGAAATTAACAATAAGTTTTTGCATTAATTTTCTTCCTCACTTCCTTCAGGATGTAAGGCTCCACCATCTCATGGTCCCAACAGTCAAGGGTGCTATTATTTGTCACGTCCTTGGTTAGTCATTCATTATCCATGAGCAGCTGAACTGGTTGAACACCTGCCTAGATGTCCTGTGTAAAAAATTGCTCTCAACATATCCCAGAAATCTCCTGCGTTGCCTGAGCCCCACAGTAGATGTTGGAGATGGTAAACCCCACCTTGAGAACCAGAGTTTGAGTTGTTTAAAGAAGACATCACCCTTTCTTTCCCAGACAATCTGTAGCAGGTGCCTAATGTAGCAACCCTTTGGCTGTCCCTGGGTCTTCAACACAACAAAAATATAGACAAGAACAACTTGAAAATGTATCCATGCCATACAGTGCCAAACAATGTATTCTTATCACCAGAAAGCTACTGAATACAACATTTATTATTGAGAACCAATTTAAATAATGGACTTTCCACACAGAAACAATGTGTGCAAGTCAGTGAAGAGTCTGCAGATGAGAAAGATAATGTTTTATTCTTGAGTGTACACTTCAGTTCTAATGAAATTTTGATTCCCTTGACTACAAACTCAAGCCTGGTTGGCAAACACACAAAACCTGAATTTAATCAGGCCTTTTACTGTTTGCAAAGCAGCAAATGATATGCTTGGTAAGCAGAGTAGACAGATCTGTATGCTGCTCTCTCTGTAATGTGCCATGTGTGCCATACACAACTAGGCTGTGGCAACTGCTGCCAAACTCCTCTGAGTAAATGAACAGAGCATATAAATTTACAGAAATAAAGAGAGTACATCAGACCTCAAACTTCTGTATTCTTGGAAAAATATTAACTAATTCATCACCTGAGGATGGTTTGAAGAAAAATGTGGAGCAAAACAGTGTTAGCTGGTGGAAGCTAATCTGAGAAGAGAATCATCACCCAGAACACAGATCAGGTAGAGAACTGAGGTGGGAATCTGGAGATGTCAAAATTGAATGTGTTAGTTTTGGACCCCTTTCCAAGTCATGGTGCTTTATAGTCCAATTCTCCATTCCCCAGAATATCACTGTCTGGGTAGGCCTTCCCAAGACAGATGTTAAGGAATACTACCTTTATCTGGAAATGTAACAGGGTAAAACTGCCTCCCCATCACAAAGCCATGCAGGAAAAAGAAAGGAGAGAGCGCCTTTGAGACAGGAGTTTGCGCTGGTTTAAAGGGAAACCAGCAGGAGAAACAAACCCAACACAAAAGAGATTATAAATCAGAGTTACAAATCAATAAAAATATTACAATAAATGCAATGACACAAAGAGAAATTTGTTTCAACCCACATAACCCAGAAGTATAACCCAGGCCCCTGGGGCACAAACACAATGATGTTTGTTAGCCCTTGTGCTGAGCCCCATGTGATTCCCCTGAGTCCAAAGTAAAAAGAAGGGAAAGAAAAACCTGCTGGTGCAGATGACAGTCGCAGTTTGGTCGAGAGTGGCAGTCGCAGTCGTGTTGAGTTTCTGGTCCTCCTCTGGATCCAACAAATGGTACCATAAGTCCCCCAAACCCAAAGTTATACACCCTCAGGTTCAGGTGGGAACACTCAGTACCTCCCACAGGGCAAGGAGTTCCACAATAGGTGATCTCACTCTGTGAGTCATGGGATATTTGTGGAATCATTGATGGCCCATTAGCAGACACACCCCCTCAGGCTGGGTGTGAAGGTGCTAATGACTTTCTAGAGGGGAGTTATCACAACTCCTATCTCACAGGCTTCTTTCACACCCAGCTTACATCCTGAAGGTTCAGGTGTGCCCTGGGCAGCTGCTGTAAAGGGTCCATTGTTAACAGTTCATGAGAAATGACATAGAGAGTTTAGAATACACAGCTTTGGTCACATCCACACAGTGAGAAACAGGTCCCAGCTTGCTGAACTAGGACAGAGTTGAACAAGAATGTATCTGCCAAAGAAACCTGAGCGTTGTAGAGCTGAACCTCAGAGACAGCAAACCTCCACTGGTTTCTAAAGCTTTATGAGCTAAACATATGTAAAAATCTGTACCACACAAGAAGTTAATTTGTTTCCCCCTACAAACCTGAGCTCAGGCTTTGTCTGCCTGTCTGTGTTTCTGCAGCTCCTAATTGCAACCGTAATCACTTCAAACATCAAGATTTCTTCTATCTCTGAATTATTCTACCTTATTGTCTTCACTCAAGTGGATTCAGGGACAGGACTTCAGTGTTCGCACAATACTGTGTGATTTAGTGCTATGTCTCCAAGGAGTGAGGTCAGGGAAGGAGCTGCCAGGGTTTTACCTTTTGATCTCCATAGTGTAATCAATTTATGCAAAATCACTAAATATTAAGTCTTTGAGAGGTTATGTTAGTCAGGACTAAACACAACCATGCTCAATGATCACACTGCCCAATTTCGGTACAAGTTATTATTTTACATTTACCTGGAGCAGATTGACTGGGGTCCTATCTCCCTATACAGTCCCTCTTTGGCCAGACTGCTCCTGCATGTTTCAAAAACTGCTTAATCCCTTGTTATGACCCAGGGAGTTGATTGCTTGCTTACAATCAGCCACAGTGCTGTCCACCATAATGGTGGTGACTGGAATGCACATTTTCTACTGTTCTGTAATTAGCCCTTAACCTTGTATAACTCCTTCTATGGGGACCTTTTCAGTAAAGCATGACTGAATACCCAGACTCCTCTCAAGGCTGGATCAGATCTCCGAGGAGTTTTGAGCACCCAGCTCCTATCCAAATTAGCACTGGGCCCACAATTAGACCTGAAAACCTGTGAAGTTGGTTGTGGCATTCAGAAGGTGTCAAGGCAGTGCCTGGTTTGGAAGATTCATTTTGATGGCACTGGATCTTGTTCTAGGCCCGCGTTCTGCTTACAGTTACAATGTGTTTAATAGTCAATCTCAGCACTGGTGGAAGCGTGGGTCACAGTGGGAAAGCCTGTATCAGTCGGGGGGACTGTTACCCATGCAGATTCCATTGAAAAACCTGTCCCAGAAGCTTGCAGTCTGAGATTGCATGTAATCCATTTGGATATCATGTTGGTAAAATATGAAACTGCTCTTCCTCCATATGGAAATGAAAACACTGCATTTCCACCTTTCTCTCTCATATTCCTTGAGTTTCAAAAACGAAAAAATTCACAAGGAATACTCAGCCATCCATCTGCTTCTTGATAGGACTTAGATCCCCCATGGAGATGCTACAGGCACACTCAGAAACAGTTACTGCTCTGCACCACACGCTGGAATAGCCTGGGATGCCACAGCTGCAGGAACCCAGATGGAGACTTTCAGGCTTTGAATCCTTATCACTATCATTCAGGACACAATAAAGCTAATACCCTGAAATTACCTGCCACATGGATAAGTGTGTATGCACATACCTATACGGCATTCATACCTTACTGGCATCTGGAATTTCCTGTATGTGGAGTTTAAGTGGTGCCCAAAAGATGGCACTGTTTATTTGTGCTTTTTTCATTCTTAATTGCATATCCTCTTCTAGGCTGGCATATCATCTGACAAAATTAAGACAGGACTCACATACTCTACAGAGAAAAGCAGTACAAATCAAACTATTGCTGCAGCATGGCCTTTCCTATAACCTTTAATGTGCAATATTTTAATGGAAATGGGCATATTGATGCTGCTTAGTACTATAACTACAAAGCAGTTGCCCTTTTATTTCCATCTAGTATTTTCACCATAGATGTTTCAGACTCATACATTTAATTTAATGCCTGATGAATGAAGAACATTCTTCAATTATTTAAAAGGAGAAAGAATTATTGACCAGAGACAGATCAGAACCAGAGCTGCACTTTGAAGGTCCCTCAAATTTAGCCTAAACATCTCTGCCTGTGTAGTTATCATTATCTGTATGCATTGAAAAAACCAGCAAATGCCAAATAGCATGACAGCCAAATTACAGTGAATCAGTTGCCCACATTTCTGTTGAAACAGCCAAATCCCAAGTCCTACCTTAACCGCTTGCTGCAGTCCTAGAGCAAGAGCAAATGTGGAAATGCAGTTTACCTTGCAGCAATGAATTTAATGAAAGGTTTTCTGGTAATCATAACAAATGACAACATTAATCCTCTTATCAGCTGTCAGGTTTCTCTAGGCCTTTAAAATGAGAAGATGTGCCAAACAAGTAATGATAATAATAATAATAATAATAATAACTATGATAATGCCTTATTTTATTAAATCAAAGCTCTTTACAATCTCAACATGGGAGTCACTTCATCTAGAACTCATATCCAACCATTTCCAGTCAGAATATAAAAGTGAGACTATTCAGGCTTTGGTTCCAAGAGTCCTTGTACAGCATGCATTTGGTTTCAAACATCTGTTTTGGTTTCCTTCTTTGTTTTAACCAGGCTTTTTAAACAGGTATGCCTGGTTTGTCCCATAATGTTTACAACCATTATGGTTATGCCTGGCTTTTACAAAGAACAAGTTGTTGCCATGTTTATTTGTGCTTTCAATTAAATATATAGAGGATGCCAAAAAAGCTGAAGCACAGGTTACATATGGACGTTTGTGCTGGTTTAAAGGTAAACTGGCAGGAGAAATGAACCCAGCTCAGGAGAGATTATAAGTCAGAGTTACAATTTAATAAAAAACTATTACAATAAATATAATGACAGAAAGAGAAATTGCTTTTAACCCACAAACCCCAGAAGTGTAACCCAGTGCCCTGGGGCATGAAATCAAGGTTTTGTTAGCCCCTGTGCTGAGCCCCTCGTGGTTCCCCTGAGTCCAAAGCAAAAGGAGGTAAAAAACCTGTTGGTGCAGATGATACTTTCAGTCTAGTGAAAAGTGGTGTTTGCAGTCTGATCGAGAGTGGTGGCCTTCTCCTGTCAAGGTTCTGGTCCTCCTTTTGGTCTGACAAGTGGTTTCCTGAGGTCTTCAAACCCCAAGATTATGTACCTTCCGGCCTAGGTGGGAGTACTCAGTCCCTCCCCCAGGGCAGAGAGTTACACAATGGGTGATCTGACTCTGTGAGTCAGGGGGTATTTTGGAATCGTTGATGGGCCATTAGCAGACATGCCCCCTCAGGCTGGGTGTGAAGGTGCTAATGACTCCCTGGAGGGGAGTTATCACAGCTCTTATCTCACAGGTGTCTTTCACACCCAGCTCACAGCCTGAGGAGTCCGGTGTGCCCTGGGCAGCTGCTGCAAATGGTCCATTGTTAACAGTTCTTCGGAAATGAATAGAGGGTGTGGAATACATAGCTTTGATCATCCACACAGTGATAAATGGGTCTCACCTGCTAAACTAGGACAATGTTCAGTTATTAACTGCCTATGATTATGGGTGGCAAAATTTGTGTTCATAATACTGACAGTTGTTAGTGAGAATTTAATTCCACATGGAGTTAAAGTAAAAAATGACCTACTGGTTCTCCCTTATCTAATTAATTCTTGTGATGAGAAGCTCATTCACCATTCAAGAAAAATACATTCCTTTTTTCAGAGGTAACGGGGAGTGGGTAATTTTTGTTTCAATGACAGTTTCAAGAATTCAGATGGGTACTGAAAATGAAACGTTTGGTTTTCTTCTTGCTCCTTATATCGTCTCTGCAATAACAAGGCATCAGAACTCAAAATTTAGCTGGCAATTTTGATGATGCTGCAAGAAGTAGATATAGCTTGCTGTTCAGCTATATGGGCTCTGCAGAACTGAAAACAGTAAGCGTTTGATTGTGCCAGTAAACCAAGCTGATAGATCTTGGAAGATACATACGGGCAAATTTTCAAAGTAATACACGAAGCTGGAGCCACAAAATTGAGTACTAACGGGAAGCGAATATGAGTACTGAAAATTTCAGCCACACACAGCAGATCCATGCAACACTGCAGTGGCATTTTAGAATCACTGCTATTTAAGGAGGTGTTTTTCTTGGAATGACTTTTTTAAGGGTTAGTGAGGCTAGGCAGCTATGAGCTGGCTGCATACAGAGCAGGACATGCAAAGGTAGCTCTGGCACTGCTCCCATTACCATGCCTGGAAAGGGTTAAATTTCCTTGCCCAAAGGCAGCTTCCCCAAGGCAGGCTTGGGAGCTCATATGGGTAAAACTTCTGGAGGTGGCTGATTTTGGAGTTAGATGCATGCATGGGCAGACTGCCTTGCTGGTGGTGGGTAGCAGCAAGAAGGGATGTTGGCCTCACAAAATGCAAGCCCCAGGAGTTGGCATCTGTCTGCTCCCACCGCAGCAGCATGACTTACTTGCCTCTCCTCTCTGAGACTCCTCTTTTGTTGCCCCAGGGCCTGGAGCTGGAAGCAGGACTTGAACAGCGATGATGGTGGGGGTGTGTCTTTGACCTTGTTAAATCATGAGAGTCGCCTTGATTCCCTTGCCTTGAAACATTTCACACCAGGGAGCACTGTTGCTTGACAGGCTAAATTATATTTAAACACAGATTCTCAGCTGGTCTCTTCTACTTACTCAACTGACAAAGGCACAGAGTGCAAATAGCTTGATATATATTAGCTGAATCTAAGCAAAAATCTTGTCACAGGCATTGCCAAGCCTGAGAGGGGGATTGGCTCACTCTGGGTTAGGTTGGGTACATAGGCTGGACAGAGGAAAGTGGCCAGCATAGATGAATTTGAGGCAGGGCTGGTGTGTGGTTTGCCACATGTAGTCAATTTTTACTGGGCACTGCCTTCTTTTAGATTATGTGCTTCAGTGCCTCACCTTGTAAACCAGCTGTGGCCATAAACTGCTCTCCGATGAAATACATCTTTTTTCTGGTTTTGGTTACCATGACATAGGGGTGTATAAGGTGTCTTTGTTAAATCTGTGCTAGATTTTCAGACAAGTCTGTTTCTTTCTTTTAAAATGGTCTTCCTCCATCGATACCGGATACTAAAAGGATTATTTTGTGCCATATCTACTGTCTCCAAGTAAAGAGCTGTACTCACAGGACTGCTCAGCTCCAGCCAAATAGCACAACAATTCCCTCTTGCAAGCACTCCCTCTCAGTGAAGAGCAAGGCATAAGACCTCTACTGAGACCTCCATCAATGTCCTAGTGACTGTCTGGCAGTACGAAATTAGAAAATTCCTTCACCTGACTCCATCCCTTTTGAGGAAATTAATCTCATGAAAATGCATCCTATTTTCACACACTAGGGCATCAGACATCTGAAAATTGCTGCTAAATCTGGATTACAAAGAAAAAGAAAAAGTAAAAATAAGAGGCATTAGACTGTCTTCTATCTTTCTTTGCTATTTAACTACTATTTAACACCTTAATCCTCCTGAGCTTTTTTTTCCTTTTTACTGTAATCCCTTAATATAGTCTGCACTGTTTATAGTCATTCTCCTTTCTCACATTTTTAAGTTCCCATTTAAGCTACTTTCTTTACTGTCATTACTTGGCTAACTGTAATCTGTCACAAATCACAGACATACAAGAGGGCAAGCCCTTGCGATGAGTCTGTCTTCTTACCAAGGAAAAGCTACTCACAGAGGTCTGTTTTGTAAAGCTTTATTCAGCAGGTGAGATTTAATTGCCTAAGCCAAGAAGCTACTATCATTTCCTTTGAGATATTAGACTGCAATAGAATAAAAGTCAGCGTCAGGAAATTTTTTCTAAAAATTTGCAAGATTTGTGTTTTGTATCTTCACTGCATTTACAATTAGGAAATAGTCCCAGCTGCTTGGCCTGTATGTCTCGGCTCTTGGACTTGAAAACAATCCCCATCTCCAGTAAGCACTCATATGATCATGTTGTATCATCCCTTGGCTAAACAGCTGAGATAACAAATTAATCAGGAAGGAACAGGCAATTTTTCTGGAAGCATGGAGGTGGAGAGGAAAACTGACAGCAGTCAGCAGAAGGGTGGTGAGACTGCTAATTGGATCCTCTGGCTCAGTTCATAATAATTGGGTCTGGTCCTCTTAGGTGATAAGTCTCTGATTTGGGAGAGCTTTGGTGAAAATTCACTGTAGTGGTGCAACGAGGAAAAACCCCACTGTGTGCCAGCATAAGACACTATCTTCAGCAACTGCTGAGTAAGCTATATTTTTGTTTCGTTTATTGGCTTTCTTTAACTGATGCTTTGGATAGTCCTTGTGGAATACAGCTGTGCCTGTCATTGTAAAGTCGTAGGCAGTGCTTTTCGACAAAAACAGAACAGAAATGAGCCTAATAACCACAAAATACCTCCTAGAGCAAATAACTCATAGAAGTTTCCATTGCAGAATAATATTTTGAAGTGACTGGAGATCATTTCCTATAATGTTCATCAACTTTTCTGGTGCTCAGAATTACTCAGAATTAGCTGCAAATCTTCTGTAGTAGCGGAAACACTTGAAAATGTATGCTTTGCATGAGCAGCCATTACACAGTCACAAAATTATTTGTACACTCTCAGCATCTCCTTCTGTAATCAAGCCTTCACGGCTCAAAAGACATTTTTTGCTAAGGTCTCAGTGTTTGACAGTCCGGGATGTGTAGGGTTTCTGTTTATATGGTTTTAATGTTGTCTCCAACATTCATGCCTAGATCCCAAAAGACACTTAGGTACTTCAAATGCCACATAGGTGTAACTGAGGAACAAGTCATGTGCCTAACCCCTCTGTGGAAGTGAATACTCAAGTGCTTGTACTTTTGCCTGACATTGACAATCCTGCTAGTATTCATTTTCACAGCTGGTACCTTGTCAGCTGAGTGAGGGATTAGTCTGAAGTTCCTGTGGGATCCACAAAACCTATCTAGGCTTAAAATCCTGAGGAGTCAGGTTTGGTAGGTTGGTTCTTAGCACATCTAATTCACATGAGTGGATTTGGTCTCAGTTTGAAGCAGAGAAATCGCTGCTACATTTTCATTTATTGAGCTCATGGGATGGTGAGCAGCAAAGAAGTTTTTGTTCAGAAGAAAGTGAAGGTGACATCCAACTTCTATAACTGACTGCGGTGGCAAAGTCAAGTTTTTGGCATCCTCATCTGAAAAGGTCTTGTACTTTCTTCTCCCAGAGTCCAGAGTACTATGAGAAATTTCCCATAGGGAGGAAAACAGGCGAAAGATGGAAACTACCATTTTACAACTGAAACAAAAAGAATTGTGAGACTAGAGGGACCCCTTGAAAGATCATCTTATAATAAGGGCATTCACTGGTAAGGGTTTCTTTCCTCATTCCCAAAATAGTTAGTGTATTTTTATTGTAAGAGTTTGTAACATAAAATTAATGCTCAGTAGCTTTGCTATTCCCTTAGCAAGTGATCTCTGTAAGCAATTGGCTTTAGAGTGTTTCCCATTCTATGAACCTCCCATTCTTGTCTGGATGACGGTTGAGTTTCAAGAGAAGAAAGAGCAATGCTGCCAGTGTGGTGATTATGGTCTCTCTCCCTGCAGTTGATGTGAGCTCCTGTTGGATGCAATTCCTTGGTCTATAATCCCCTCAGTGCACTATGTGATGTTTCAGGCACATCTTTCATGTGCAGTGAAGTGTGGCACAGAGGCATGGAGGCTGATGGAGCAATACCTGGTCCCAGTGCAGTGCTGTGCCTGACTGAGAGGGAGGACTTCTCTGCTCAGGTGTAGCATCTATGAATGCACAGTGTTAACAAGCCAGGAAATGGACGAGCTAGCTCTGTAGCAGCTCTATGCTGCACCATTAATGGCTGGTTTAGGTTTTTATCTTCCATGTGTGTCTACCTAGTAGCCAGCTATTGCTTGGTATCCCTTTGGCTTGGTTTAACAACAAATGTCTGCTAAAGGGCTGGAGCCTTCCTGGGGTAGCAGTGCTGGCTCCAGAGCTCATGTGGGAATAGTGGCCATAGAGATGGGTTGGAGCCTTTCCTGTAGGTAGCACAAAGACCCTCTTGCTGTCTTCCAGAGGCATTGTTGGGGGGTTGTTAGAAGCTCCTCTTCAGATGGCGCTGGCTCCCCAATAAGTCTGAGGCAAATCTAGGCAGTGGTGGCATCCTCAAGGGAGACAGAGCAGGATGTTTGGAGTCAGAGGCGAACCGGGACCCTCCCAGAGTCATCACAAGCCCCAGGAAGGCAGCCGCTGTGCCCCAAAGCAGATGGGACCAGAGGCATGCGACACCAGCAAAGATGAATGTGCAGAAGCTTCTCTCCCACCACTCCTTGAGCCAGGGAAATGTGAAGTGGAAGAAATAAAAAAGAAAGAAAAACCTACTTCCCACCATGTTCCCATGCAATTAAGCTGGGGTGTGGGAGCTGTTAGCTACTCCTTTGTGAAGGCTGTAGACAGTTAGCTGGGCACTAATTGTCTCCAGCTCTGCTCCGGTAGGCAGTGAAAACCTGAGTTCCAGCAAGCCACTTTGCTCTGGCCCCCAAATTGCTGCTATGGCAAGGGACAAAAAATCCGCCCCAAACAGACCAAACAAAACCAAACCCCAAACCCCTTAACTCCATGGAAGATTTTGAAACTGTAACACCCCTGTTCTGTTATCTTTGGTTGATGGACTACATTCTTAGCCTGTTCATGCTCATTTGTAGATGCCTCCATTTGTGTGAGCTCCAGGGAGAACAAAAAAAAGGGTCTTTCATTAGCCAATATCTCTACAATGCCTTGAAAACATAAAATGTTGCACAAATGATGAGTGCTATTTACTTCAGAGCTAATTAGCCAACCTTTCCTCTATTTCGGGACCCTTCGGATTTAGCTGTTCATTTGCTTAATTGCATGCCAAGCTTCCAGTTAAAACTGCTACATATACAGCAGTTATACCATACCCCAGGAAGAAAATCTTACAGATGATGTTCCTGACTCACTGGTCACAACACCATTTCCACTCATGTTCTGCAACCCTCCCTCCATTTAAGCAACTCCCCTTCTCTGTTCTTGCCGCCATCTCCCACATGTATAGCTGATATAATGGTTGAAATCCCAGATTTACACTGAGCCTATAATACTTTCTCCTCTCATGTGACTTACTCTTCTACCTACTCATTACTTGTCTGCTTACTGCTTTTTGTAATTATCTCTGCCACATCCTTGAATATGCTTTTGCCTCATTTAGAGTGTGCTGTAAATGATATGGTTTGGATAAATTAGGCAATAATCAGAAAAAAATTTCAGTATTCTGTAGATTTCCGTTAAGTTACACTTAGAATGACAAAAATTTCCCAGCTACAATTCACACTGAGTTAGCCTTGTTTTCATTAAACCCCTAATTATTTAGAGATTTATAACTCATCCATAGAAATTTGCCCTAGGGTGAAACTTGGCTATGTTTTTGGCTCAAAAGAAAACTTAAAAAAAGTAATTTGGATGGTATTTTGTGATTTTTAATGGAAAATAATTCCACTTGTTTCACAGTTTTTGTGTTGTTTAACTCCAAATAGCCCCAGTTTAAGAAATGTTCTTTCAGTTATGGTAATAATAATAATTGCTGTTAATACAAATTCTACTTATGTAGAGAAGATAGCACTGAAGGCTGCAGACAAGAATGAAATCAGGGTATTTACTCACAAGGGTGAGTAAGGTGATAGGTGAGTAAGATTAATTGTTCTTACTGCACTATGCTTCCCTATGGAATACTGCAAGAAAACATGCAGGGAATCAAACCATGGTGGTTCACACATTATTTGCCACAATGATTTCTCATAGCTTTTCCTGAAGAGTTGGATCACTGTCTGCACTAACTAGTGCCTTTGCTGCTCTTCATTCCTTTAGTTGTATTTAGATAATTCAACCGAAGAAAGAGGTTTTCAAATAGGAATGGCCAATTATTGAAGAATGATCAGGCTAAGGGTGTTTGAGCTGTTCTGGTAGGCAGCTCATAAACACAGAAACAGGAACAGTATGAAAACCAAGACTATAAATGCCCAGTGCAGTGATGTAAGTATGTTTTTGGGATTGTGAATGAATTTATCAGTAGTCTATTCTGTCTGGTGTTTATAGACTCCCTGATTCACAGGGATTTATAGACCTCTTCCATGCACAGACTCAAAGGCCTCCAGCAATGGAGTCCTAGATCCTGCTAGTCTGAAGCAATAACAAGATCATGGTATCAAATGCTAACATCCTTATAGAGCAACTCATTGATACTGCAAAATCTTCTGAGTGCTCCAAGTCTTGTGGGAAAATTTGCTCCTGACTGGGGATCTGGACCAGAGCCAATTCACAAAAGTCTAAGTTTTGATTGTGGCTTTTTCCTAGCCTCACCTCTTTTGCACCAAAAGTAATTTTGCAGTATTTCATATGAGTTTGTTGACTGTAGTTTCAGAGTGTGCCATACTTAATATTATGTATACACCAGACTCACAGTACATTTGTTTGAGGACACACATTCAGCCAATTTGAGCTCACAAATATGAGTTTTGTGTTCCCACTTGGGTGGGTAAAGTTATTTGTGCACAACAGAATTAGACCACTAATTACAGAGACTGTCTTAAAATTGCATGAAAATTTGGTACAAAGCACACATCCCATAGGCAAAGAACTTACTGGGCTTTGCGAGTTTTGAACATTCAGCCTGCAGGAGGAAACTGATCCTACACAATCTAAGACTTACTGCTTTGTTGTATCAAGTGTAAAATACAGAAGCTGCAGTTTTGCCATCTACCATATTTCCAGGTCTATAGGAACAAAAATAAAAAAGGATTAGCATTTTGCATAGGTGCAGTGACTAATCCTGAGGGTTGTGACTTTATGTTCCTAATACACTCTTGTCAGCTTTTTGGGTCAGAGTAGCTCAAAAAACCCTTGCCAGCAGAAATTGAGGAACTAGTTATCTTAGTGAATAATGGAAATGTCTGCTCCTTTTATGGAGCAGATTAATGCTACACAAGCGGATTGGACTTGGTGATTGTGAGGAGAAGTAATGTTTGAGACTGAAATTTCAGTAATGAACCTTTAGAAATGGTAGTTCACCAGGAAGTTTGTTCTACATACATGTATATTATAAAAGAAAGACTGATAGCACTGGGATATAAACTTGATTTCAGTGTTATATAAACAGTAGTAAACCAGCTTTTTCTGAAATCAGGACAAGGAGTAGATTGCTTTTAAGCAGTGGTTGGGATTGATGCTAGGGAAAAGAAATACTCAAATGAAAATTACTGATGCAATGAAAAGAAATACAGATATTATTTTCTGTCTTAGTCTATTTTCGAGGCAAAGTTAGAAGGCACAATTCTCTGGGCAAGTGAAGATTATCTGTTTATTTGGGGTTCAGTTTTCAATGGGCATTTTCTGTCTCTACCCATTTCCATTGAAGTCAATGCCTTTGTTTTACTGAACCCTGCTGACTTAAGAGTAAAACTTTTGCAATGTTAAATTCACTTGCAAATACGGCTTTTCAGGTGTGCAAAATTGGTATTTTGAAGGTGAGTAAAAATGTAATTCTCCCTAATCCCCTGCATATTTCTGAGAATCTGGACTACACCTACCTATCTGCACATGTAAATTATTAACTACAAATATTGTGCCATCTGAAACAAGGTAGCAATGTCTACCTCCCTACTGGAGAAAAGAAGCTGCAATATCTGAAACAGGCAGATACAAGAAAACTGTCTGAATATGTCTTCAGTAACTCAGTTTCTAGGACCATTAGAAACTCGCTGAAGTCACAGGGATCTTGTACTGGACATTAAGCAACACAAAGAAAGCAAAGAAAAAGAACAGTTTGGGTTCTTTCAGTGTTATCATTAAGATTTTTAAGTTAATTTAAATAGAGGCATGCAACAATCAGCTACTTCTCAGAACTGGATCTGCACTGTTTTGGTGAACCTGTGGGGGCTTGGGCAACTGCATTAGTAACATATCTGGCCTATGGACTTTGTAATGGAGTGACTTAGCTTTTGATTAGAAGAAAATAGTGAAGACTGTCACCTTTGTCAAAGAAGACATCTTTGGAAATGCAAACCACTGCAAGGCAAATGCTGTAATTAAGATGGATGCAAAGCAGTACTGTGTTTTTGTAGTCGAGACAAGAAAGGACCAAAGAATTCCTCCAAATATGCATAGTTCTCATGCACAACAGATCAGCAGAGCTTAGGATGTGAGGTTCCTGATGAATCCTCTGAATTAAACTTCTCCCTCTTGTGAATCGCTGGCTGGCTTAGTACAGTGTTGAAGCATAGCTCCCTCTTATAGCAGGGTGGCCTGCCTCTGCAATCTGTTCCTCTCTGAGGTCTCACAGTCACAGTTGGGAAATACTTGAATTTTCAGAAGTCTTCTTAATGTGAATAAATCCATCTGTGATACACTGTGATTTCAATACATACCAACAAGAACTCATGTGTGGGAATTTCCATAGTTATGTTCCCAACAGCATGTTTTTAGGGAGAGAAAGTGAAACTATTGCAGAATCTCTGAATCCCCCTGCTAGTCCAGCTGCTTCAAGCACATGCAAGAGGGCAACTGCAGTTTTGGTGTATTCTTTCCCCATGATGGGACCCATATTAATCACATAAATGGGGATGTGTCTTAGTATCATGGCGAAGATCAGTGCATTTTGATGGGCTTCTGTCCACTGGGGGTGGTGAGTGCCCTCACAGTGGCAGCTGTACTGCCCTGTTTACCCTCCCTGTGCTGTATGGGGCTGGCTCACCTTCCAGACTTGCCAGCTCCACATGGCAGCCAGAGCCAGTTTTAATTGTCTTTGCTCTTCTAAGCAAAGAAAGTGTCCTCCCATGCCACCCAGTACTCAGGGCAGCTCCATACACAATAGGGGGAGACAGTGGAAGGATTGATGTATCTGGGAATCACATAATTCAGGACTGAAGAAGGGCTATATTTTTTACTGAGTAGATAGGAAATTGATAATTTTTTAAACATTTGTTTCAGTTGTTGACCAGGATGATGAAACAGAAGAAGATCTATTACCAGGCAGATGTTGCATGATTTGCTGACAAAGAAGAATGTTTTCTGATGGCGTCCTCGTTAAAAATTCAGCAGCAAATTGCATATTAGATGAGAAATTAGATTCTTCAGGTGGAAGGCAAAACAACTTGTCATATTTATCGGAAGTGTCAAAATACAAATCAGTGACTGAGTGTCTAAGCTGTGCTGTGTGGTTGATCAGTCTATTCCAAAGAGACAAGATTTTCCTTGTCATGAAAGAACCATTTGAAGGACTTCATGCCACAAAACTTTCCATCTGATGGGACATACATGGGATCTCCTTGCAGTGCCTTGCAATAACGCTGCTGTGGAGGGAATCTCCTGGGCAAGAAGAAGACATCATGTCCACCTGCCATATGGGACTTATGACAGCACCACCTGCCATATGGGACTGGTGACAGCACCACTGCTCTGTGGTATTGTTTCAGTATGTCTTAATGCCCTCTCACCCAACCTGGGAGGGCAGATTCCAGCAGAATAGGCTAACAAAAAAACAAAACCAAAAGCAACGAATCAGAACAAAACCCCCAAACAACCTCCTCCTCCCCCCAATAAAAAAAAAATAGAGGAAAGAAAAGTGCATGAGAGAAGTTTTGAGGGGAATCACAGCTCAGTTAAGAATAACTAAGCAAGATATTGCTCTGTTAAATTTTTTTGACAGCCTGAAAGTTGAAACAGCTGAATCAGGTTGATTATATTGCACAAGAGTTAGTATGATAAATAAAATTCAAATGTATGTATAGGATAACAAGCCACTATCTTATTCCATCAGACTATTCCCCTTATTTTGGCTGTTACTGTCAAAGTTTAGCTGCTAATTCTACAAAACAACTTGGAATATAGAAGGCAATTTTTCATGGGCTTAAGGAGTTAGAAGAAGTTCCACCCTTGAAGCAATTTTTAGATACGTTAGTGAAAGAGGACCTTGAAGAATGCTGTCATGTTAGCTGTATGGAGTAGTATAGCTGTCAGGGTGTACTAGAGGCTGCTGGCTCCATGGGAACAGGTGCTATGGGTGCTCCCCTCCAGGGCAGGCCCTGGCATCCAGGTCCTGCCCCATTTCATCAGTTGGGATCAGGGTAGCCAGGGGTAACAGGGCAGCCCCAGATGTGGTCATCAGGCACATCCCTGGAGATGGGCTGAGTTCAGGCCTGAACATGGACCAGTGGGTGGGCCTGGCTCAACAGAGTCCATGGCCAGTCATGGCTGTGCGGAGCTGGAGACAGCCTTGCTTGGAGTTGCTGGGGCAAGGGCTGACAGCCCTGGGGGCTGACTTGGCACCCTGGACCCTGGGCCATGTTCAGGGGAGCCCTTGAGGGGTGAGCAGGGACAATCAGGTCATCAGTGTCCCCTGACAGGTATTTAAAGCAGGCTGTGAGCACAGAAGTAATAGAAAAATTTAGTTGTTCTTGTCTCCCAGTCACCACCCACATACATGCTTTATTCTCATGCATGTAAACATTTGCCTGAGTAGCAGGAATGTCATTATACTATAGGCTATTTTGGTCAAGTCTGCCACAGAAAAGCTGTTTAACCCATATAACTGGGAGAGCCAGATGAAGCTGTCTATCTGCCTCTCTTAGATGTCACCGAGCCAAGGCTGCATATGCTTTTAGTCCTTCTGACTTGTCCTGCGAATCCTTCTCTGCAGACCATCCATCATCCTGGTACATTTTCCCTGGATGTCTTCTCATTGTTGACATTTTTGGCAGTGATAGACATCTGTGTTCCAGGGATTTGCTTTCACTAGACAAGTTCATTAAGTGTGAATGAGAGCTGTAGAAATGGTTTGCTGAGTTACTGCTCCTCAGCTACACCCTGATGGGTGAGCCTTGCCCTCTGCTCCTACCTGATGAACTTCCTTACCAGTGAGTGGAGATCTAATGCTGAATTTCTGCCTGTAAAACTTAACATACTATACTATGTATGTTTACAAAAAGGGAGTGGGAAATTTCTTCTTGGAGGCTCCTCCATCCATTAGTCAAAAAAATGGTAAGATACAGCACTGGAAATTAAAACTCAGCAAATTTAAGAAAGTAACAAGCAACTTATCAAGGCTGTAGTTCTTTCAGTTTTTTGAGATGAAGAAAGTATTTATTTTAAAAATTATATTTTACTTCAAAGAGAAATTGAAACTGAATATATAAAACAGAGGAAAGACTGGGATGCTTTCCAGAATGAATACAAGAAAATAGAAATAAAGAGAAATTGAAACAGCTTTGACAGTACAGAAGTGAAGGGCACTGCTTCAGTACTATTAGAAAGAATTTCTGGTATAAATGAAGCTCATCCATTAGAAATGAAGAAAATTTGACTGAATAAAGCCCTGTATGGTCTGGACTGCTCTAATAGCTCATGTAGTACATAATAGACCCTATTTCAAATAGAAGGCTGGACAAAAGTCTCCTAAGGTTTCTTCCAACCTGAATTATTCTCAGATTTGTACAGCTCTATGATTCTATAGAAGAAAAGACGTTGATATATTAGCTGGTTATGAGGTATAAAATGGGGGGGTGGATTCAGACACCTGAATCTAAGCTTCTGCAGTGTATGTGCCTAAATGTGAAGTGAATTGCTGAGGTCCCAGGGTACTCAACAAAGATCAAGTTGTTACTGAAAACACAGTCTGCAGAGGCTCATTTAAGGTGGAGATGAATAGCTGGCTAGGTGCTATTGACTATACTATAGACACACACATACAGACACATAAATTGTGGCGTCCTGTTCTGGAGCTGCATGCCATCAGTCAGGACCATGATATGGCTATGAAAAAGACAAATGCACCCTGGAGTAGGTTGCACGAAGTGTGTTTTGAAGGGGTAAAGTACTAATGTTATTTTACTGGGTCTTCCTACCACTTTTGTTTTAATTGCAGTTAATCATATTCAAGAAAAATGATAGAAGAGATAAAGGCTACTGGAATCATCAGTGGAATTTCACAAAAATCTTACTGTCCAGAAGGAATTGAGGCTCTATTAGAACTTGTTTATTGCAGGAAAATGAGGACTATAGTTTCTCTCTCTAAATACTTCAGGAGTTATAACCACAAAAAAATTTGAGGCAACGGTGTTGACATGAAATTATTTAACCATCAGATTTGTTCAGGATTAGATAAAACTTAATTACCAATCAATATTCTTGCTAGTGTAAAGCTGGCAGAGGCTTACAAAAATCGTTACCAACTCTGCTTATGTAAGAAGTGATTAAAAGTTAAAATTCTTTAACATTAATATAAAAAAGACAAACCAAAATCTTGCTTATAATTTGCTAACATTCTACACCTTTCTTGCCTTGAAAAAGTAAGAAAATAATAGGTTGCAAAGGTCTTTTTTGAGGAAAGCTCCAAAGTGTCTTTAGTTAGGCCACTTAATGTCCCAGCTTATGTTAATTACATATTTATTACGTACATATCAGAATATGTGTATCCTCTTCTACCTGTCAAACATAATTTCCATAAATTCAGCATATTTATGGGATAGTGACCTTACTGGTATATTAAAAAAAATAATTTGGGTTATTATTTCCAGCTCCATAAATATCTTAATCAAAATTTTATTATTTCCAATCCTTTAAATGTCTTAATACAAACTTATCATCAATCATCCTCCTCAGCTTCTAAACTCAGTCTGGTACAGCAAATTAATGAATTTCAGGTATTATTTTTTTAACCCTTTATATGGTTAGCAGAAAATAAATGCCATCTNGTTCTTCTCATTCATCATGGATAATTAACCAAAATTCTTCCCATTTGTTTCTCTGGTCATTGCCTTGTTCTTAACCATACTGTTCCTCTGTTGTAAATTATGTCCATTTCTACAAACACTTGAGTCCAAGTTAAGCCTTGCAAATCATGTGTTGGACTTCAGATGTTTATACTTTTATAATACATCAGAGGTGGCCCTGCACTTGTACACATTTTGTGGAGGTTCTGCTTTTAGCAAGACCACTAAATAGACAGTTGCTAGTTACATAAAAATACCTGTATTTGGGCCAAACATTGGTAAAGACATCGTGAATGACGCATATAGGGCTTTTTATTCAAACAACAACAACCGTTGCTGGGATGGAGTGCAACAACTCCCAAACCCGAAAATGTTCTTCAAAATGTTTTTCTTATGATGGTATGCTTTTAATTATCACTCTCTTTTTATGCATATGTGTATACATATGTATTTGGTTCTTATCCTTATTATCTCATTAAACTGATAGATTATTTAATACATAATTAAACTAAGAAAGGTTTATTTGTCATCAATAGAAGCTTCACCCCTGCTTTTATGCGCTGTTTCATTTAGATGGTCTAAAATGTTTACCTCCTAGCGTTAAATTTTAATTGCAGGTCTAGTTTGGTATGAAACTGCACAAATCAACGCTATGCTGTTCTCATTGACCAAACACGTATTTTAAGGTTTCTTATGCAAAATTTTTGAATACTTTAATAAGAGAGATAGCTTTTCCCACTTTCTGCTATGGGAATATGGGAATATAGCTAAGTTAGCGAAATCAGACCTGTGAAACTGCAATGTAAGTTTTTGTGGCTTGGCCCCAAGCTTTTGAGAGTCTGAACTGCAAGTATAGTCTGACCTCTACGGAAGTTCTCACAATAAGCTGTCTTTTCTAGTTCAGAAACTTACAGTCTCCAAATGAAATAAGACAAATAAATTCGAGTTGGAGTTTTTCTTAATTTTCTGAATGACAGACCTATAGGGCTCTCAAACAAATTTCCATAAGAAATGGTGAAGAGAGACAAGGTTTGCTTAGAAATAAACCCTGCTAAGTTTTAAATGAAGATATTTGGTTCAATTGTCTGCAAAAGCAAGATGAACTCACCAGCTCAACATACCTCACCTGTTCTTTGCTCTCTTTTCTGAATTCAGAAAAATCCCTTTGGTTCAGATCTATACAAGTCAGTCTCACACACTGTGGTCCCCTGGCCTAACAGGTTCTCTTGCTAAATAGCAACATCTTCTTGCACTGTTGTATTACTTTATTTCTAAACTTCTTTGCTTTACTTTCTAGCATGAACAGATGTCCACGGATCCAGTCCCTTACAAGCAGTGGAAAAATTCACAGTAAAAAAGAATTGCTAAAGGTGGTCTAACAATCTTTGCCTTGACACTGTGAAAGTAAGCCATGGAAATGAGAAAATTGTGTGAGTATTAGAAAAGGTTTTCCAGCAGCTAGATTTTATTAGATTGTGGAAGAGACTGAAGATGTCAAGTATACCTAGGCTTCACACTAATTCTTGTGGCATCCCACTAATTGCCTTCCCACAATTTGATGAATGTCTGGTTATCATTACCATTTGTTTATAGACCTCCACACAAAGGAGGTTGTTTTGAGAGAATAAATGTTTTATTCCATTCCTGGCCCTAAGAGAAACTACACCAGTGAGAGCTGCTCTCAGAGAAGGAAATTGTTTGTGCCAGTTATAGACAGTCAGGAAGGAAGCCAGCTAAAACCTCTTATAAACACCAATGAGACTAAGTATAACTGGTTTATTCTGCTTACTATACTGAGGTCAACTTTTTCTGTCCCATTTTTTTGAGAACTTCATGTCTATTGGGCTGAATGGCAAGATTTCGCCTAACTATATGGCAAAATGCTGTCTGATAATTTAATATATATTAAAGGTCTTCATCTATTGTAATTTTTTTCTAGTCAATGAAATAAGTTTGTCATATAAAAGGGTCCAGAAGGATTAGGAAACACTTAAAATCCTTCTTTGTTCTGATGTTGAGAACTCACGTGGCTCCTACTTTAAATGGTTTTCCATCAGCATTGTGAAGTGTTTTTCATTTGAGTCTTTATCATGCAATGTAAAGCTGTTAAGTTATAAATAGTAAACGATGATGAAATATCTAAATAGGTGGGTAGGATGGTGGGAAGAAGTCTGCCTGTATCACAGAGTTCCCAGAGCAGATCCCTGTTCCACAGGGGTGGCATTGTGCTTAATCTCCTCTACAGGCCGAAAGTTTGATTCACTACGAGTAAAGTCCGAGTGAATAACTAGGTTTTGTTTCAGAACTCAAATCAAGGGAGCTAACTGATTTAGATAATGCTGAAAAGAAAACAGTCAGGTTTTGTCACTAAACAGAATGAAAAACAAAAATAAAAGGAGGAAAAAGCACTTGTTTTTTCCAGAAAAAGAATGGTTTCATTTGTTTTTTAGTAAAGGCAAACCAATCCAAGGCCTCATCTACAAAAGCAGCACAGAAGCATCTATCACTACCCTCCTTGATCAATGGTGTGGGCACTCATCAAGGCTGCAGGATGTCTGATAGAAACACATTTGCTGTGTGGTAGGTGTAAATCTGAGCATCCCTTCTCTAAGAACAATTCCTAAATGTTATATGATGGGCAGGTACAATTTGAATAAATAAGAATGCTCTCTTGGAAGCTGGGTTTGAAACCTGGTTTGTCTCTTCAGCAGTTTGTGCAGCAGGTTATAGGTTTGTTCGTGCAAACAGAATGTACTTTTTTTCCTTTTCTTTCACCTCCAACCCAGTGAATAAAATCTTTGAGCCAAGATTCAGCAATTTTCACAGGGGAAAGTAGGAAATAGCTCAACATGGAACACAAGACAGCAGGGCAGTCACTTAGAAAGATCCAAGGACTATGACCTTCTTGGAAGAAGTTTTGCATACTAAATGAGCTCTCTAACTCTTAAGTAAATGGGAGAAGAAGAGGCTTAAATCCCAGTGGATAGAAATCTTTTGATCCATCCTAAGTTTACACATAGTTTTTCAGGTTTTATACATTTTTTTGTATTTATGTTCCTAATGATGGCTGATACTTATTTATGGGGACTAACAAAGTTATTATTTTTTTCCTTGTAAACGTAGTTTCATTAATTTTTTTGCTCATTGAACTGCATGATTCTGTTCCTGCACTTATTTTTACAACTGCTTTTCTCCATTCTAAACACAGTAAGAAGACACAGATGCAATTTTGCAATCAAAGGCCCAGAGTGTTACAATATAATATAATCAACAGCATCAAACACAAGGCTCTTAGTTAGAAGAAACATGGGGAGTGTTGTCCTGAATAATGACAGCTGAAATGAGGTAATACAGGTGGCTTGGAGACTATCACACTCAGAAAGAAAGTTAAGCCTTAGTAAAAGTGAGTATGAGGCATTGGTTTCATTAATGAATTTACATAATATAGCAAGTTTTGGATAAGTCTTCCTGAAGATGCAGATCTGTTCTTCTTACTTCAGGATTTAGACCATAGTCCAAATTTTTTCTTCTGTAGAAAGTAATTCCCACCCACTTTTAATGCAGAAAATTTAAAAGTCAACTGTTTCCTTGAATTAGAGAGCTCACTCTATTTCCCAGC
The DNA here is from genome assembly GCA_013396695.1 of Sakesphorus luctuosus. Lineage (NCBI taxonomy): Eukaryota > Metazoa > Chordata > Aves > Passeriformes > Thamnophilidae > Sakesphorus > Sakesphorus luctuosus. Next base: position 245,908 of record VWZD01001168.1, read on the forward strand.
AGGGTAATAGCTCTTGGGGTCAGGAAAAGATTTCACTCTGTTATTTTTACCAGTATCTTGCACCATCAGGCTCTCAACTTTGCTCTGTGCCTTTGTATGTTACTGTAATAAAAGCAACAGTTTATAGCATATAATTTGCCAAATTCACCTGGGAAATTGCTTGCGGGAGCAATGCTTGTAAATATTTCAAGGATAATTCATTATATTCCTTCTCTTTCCTCTTTCTGCCATTCCACTCAGAGCTTCCCCTCACTTTTCAGAGGAAGGCTGACATAGGAAAAGACTTAGATTCTTGGAAATGACAGAGATAAGAGAGAATAACTAAGAACAACTGGAAAAGAAGCTTTCAGAAAACAAAACCTTCCTAGTTAATAAAATTGTGATGGAATATGTATTTTTTGGGAAGCAATTGTCGAAAATATTTTCAAGATACAGACAGGGAAACAGATTGCAAATATTTAGCAACTTTCTATAAATATTTACATTGCTGTAGCCAAATCCTAGATGAACAATTGGATGTATTATTCCAATCTTAATTATCATCTAAATTTGACTAGGATACAGAGAGGCTGGAGTGAAAACTATGAAGTCATTTGCTGAATCATGGCAGAGAGGGAAATGGTAAAATTCTATATTCCCATGCTTTAAGTTATTCTTCTGTTTTTGTTGTTGGGTTGTTTGTTGGATTTGTTTTGTTTTGTTTTGTTTTTGTTTTGTTTTGAGTTTTTGTGTGTGTGTGTGTCTTTTAAAAGATTCCAGGAGCTTACCACCACATGAAATGGTGTGTTTTATCAGGAGAAGTGTGATCACAAGGTGAACAAAGTTGTTTCATTCTATTCAAATGCTGTTCAGAGAGTCAAAAGGGTAATGCACAAAGCTGAGGCTGGCAGAATGAGTAAAGTTTGGAAACATCAGGCTATCGGTGAATGGAGCATTTGCATGCATTGTAAGTACCCACAAACAGAGAGCTCAAACCCCTCTTCAATCAGGAAATCTTCACCTCGTACAACTAAATCTTGCAGGATTGTTGCATTCCCTTTCCACCCTCCCTAGGCAAAATACACCCTGTTTTTATTACTGTCTGTCTGTCTGTCTGTCTATCTATCTATCTATCTATCTATCTATCTCCAAAATGATGTGAAGCGCAAAACACACACAGCCATACTGGGAGCTTGCTCCTCAGCATGCTGAAATCAATGACTATCTTTTGTGAGTAAGCACAGTTCTTTGGCCAGGCAGAAAGGCAACTCTGAGGAAAATAAAAGAACATGAAAGCTGAGATGCTGCATTACCAAATTATAAAACTTCCTTTCATTTTGCAATCCTTTTTATGTAGACAGGTTTTTAGCAGCAGCTGGTTTCATCAGCTCCTTTAATGTGGAATAGAAAATTGAGTACAGTTATCTACAGAGAATCTAGTATGAGATTAGTTGTCTAGACATAGACATCAGATGTCATTTTAGGGTACCATACTTGTCATCCAGCTGTGGCTCCAGAAAATTACAGATGTCCCATAAATTCTGTGACATATCTGCCAGACATGTGCAGATGTGTCAGGTACTGTAGGGAGTCTAGGATATCACTGGACTTTGTATTTAAGCCTGAAATTACCTTCATGCCAAGTTTTCCTTTAAAAATTTGCACTTTTTGATATAATCATCCAGTTAAAATGCACTTTTATTGGTTCAGCACTTACTGTATGGAGGGTGAAAAAAACCTCAAAGGCATTTTATTCAGTTTTTCATATTTACTCAAAAGTATTTGTAGCTTCTAGTGGTTGTATTTCCCTCCACAGCCTAAAGAAGCCAAATTTCCCCTATGACAGGGCCTGGTAGCCTTCTCATAATTTGAATGAACAAGTGACTTTGTTGCCTCTTGAAGAAGCTTGCTCTGAGGCTTGCCCTCAAAAGACAGTTTTCTTGGATTCTGAACAAAGTTCAAGTGGTATTTAGTTCCCAGCATCAAAGTAGTGCCTACGAAGCTGTGGAATGATGGATCATCACTGTCATGGTGAAACAATACTAGGTAAGGGCAGGTTCAGGACTTCAATGACTTGGCAAATGTGCTATGAGGAAGGGTAACTGCTCCTTATTTTTTAATTCCCGGTGACGTTTGCTATAATGTGCTGAAATTCATATGGCAAAAGCTTAAGACAAATTCTCTTCTATTTATCTTTTTTTTTTTTGGCCAAGAATCATAAAATATTCCGAGTTGGAAGGGACACACAAGCATCATTGAGTCCAGCTCTTGAGTGAATGGCCTGTACAGGGGATTGAACTCGAGATCTTGACATTATTAGCACCAAGTTTTAACCAAATGAGCCAAGCTCAGGGAGCTCTGCTAAACTCTCCACTGCATTATTGGATGGCTCTGCATGTAAGTTGTGCCCATTATCCTATTTTCTTTCAACTTCCAAATGAAGATTCAATTGCAGTTAGAAAAGGCCTTTTTTCCTCTCCCTTGCGCATAACTATTATCCAGTCAGGGAACGATCTTGCATTTTTGTCAAAATTAATTTTTTAGTTACTTTAAATTGTCCTCTCTTGCTGCAATTACAGCATTGCATAATGAACCCTTCAGGTTTTGATATCCAAAGGGAGGTATTTCAATAAATATTTATAATTGCCCATTTTGTGTTTCACAGAGATGAGATTCCCAGTATGAAAAATGCCCAGAACTTCCTATTATACTCAATTCTCTCATATTAATTTTTGTGGTATTGTCCCTGATGGGAAGTTATCATTCCCCAAGTGTACTTATATGCAGCCAGTATTTGGAAGCACCATACAAGGATTTCAGGGGGGGCACTTGGACCTATTACTTGATGTCAGTAAAACAACAAGCAGCTTTTGGCTATAATATGCACTGATTCAGTAAAGTTCTGTTTATCTTCTTCAAGAGGCCACTTGGTTAATGTTTATCTTTTACTTTTAGAAGCATGAGCTGTTTTCATTTACAATTACAATTTGCAATTGCTTGCTTTCCTCAAAAATTCTCTATCTTTTGGCAGGTTGAGTCAGAGTCACAAAGTGAGATTTTCTCGCTACTACACATTAATAATTTACCATGTACAAAACTAATTGGGAGCTTTCACATGGTTTACATTTGGAGGAAGGAACCACCCCATTTAAAACTGGAGGCTGGCACACAAATTTTGCAAGGTGAATTTCCACTGAACCTGGATCCCAAGGATCTTCCTTGTTTTCCCTATGTTTGTGGCTTTTAATGAGGCAAGTCCTCTGACAGTTGAAAACTTTACCTGATTCCTTCTTTTTATCTAGTGTTTTGCTAATTAGTCATGGTTATACCTCTTCCTTTCCTCTTTAGGTTTCCAGGCATGTTTTTTTCCTCCTTAGTGGTTTGCAATAGATACAATAATGACACAAATGCTCTTGTCACTTCCCTTCCCATGCGTTTTAAAGAAAAAGACCAACTAATTCATAGCTGGAATTAAAAGCTCTCATTTTGAAGGTAAACTAGAAAATGAGCAGAATACATATGGAAATTCTCTTGACTAAGAAAATTAAATAAAACTATGAAGAAAAACAAAGTAATAAATAATAGACTGAAAGACTGTCTATGTCCTTCCCTTCCCCTCATGGTTTTTCTTTTCCCCCCTCCTAAATTTTTAACTTTTAATTCGTGTATTGTGAAAGAAGCTGTGTTGTGACCCCTCGCATACTGAACAACCAAAACTGAAGGATGTTACCATAGGCCTTAGCCTGAAGATGACCAGGGAACATTCTCATCAGAGTCAACAAAGCAAAAAGGCCACCCAAGAGATGCTCATGAAGGAGGTCAGCAAGTTAGTTCCCACTCATATAGAGTTAAGGGGATTTTTTCTGTTCAGTTTAAAGAGAGCAGAAGCAGGTCAAAAGGCAGCCAAGATGCATTTTGTGTGAGAGTCCCAGCAGCTATCTGCTCCTTGTACATGAGTTCCTAACTCAAAGGGAAGAATGGCATGTGTGCAGGGAAGGGTAGGACACTGCCCCAAATAAGAGATAGTTCTCAGGAGTCTGTCAAGCTACATAATCATTTCAAACTCAAACACTTAAGACAGGAGATACAGATGGCAAGAAAATTAATCACTGCCATCTACTGAATCATGTCCTGTTTCTGCACTTCTGCACAGTTCTCTGAAGATAACTTGTAATGCTTTTTCTGGATATCCAAATGTTATGACCTCAGAAGCAGTTGTTTTCCTGGAGTGAGAGAGAGGGCAGAAGGGGCAAGCTGTTTAATGTTGAAATAACCTGCATGGATTTTTTTTTTTCTTGTGCTGTTTATAATCTGGTTTGTTGCTCACTGGTTGTATTGTGGTAAGGAAGAAACAAACAACATTGGATTGATACTGTTGACAGGACAAAAGAAAATGGCCTCAAGCTGCACCAGGGGAGCTCCAGGCTGGACATTAGGGAGAATTTCTTCATTGAAAGGAGTGAGGGTCACACTTTGGAATGGACTGCCCAGTGAGGTGGTGGAGACACCATCCCTGGTTACAAGAAACAACTGGATGTGCCATTTAGTTGACATGGTGGTGTTTGGTCAAAGATTGGACTCGATCATCTTGAAGGTCTTTTCCAGCCTTAATGATTCTATGATTCTATGCCATTGCCTCCAATATTTATGTTCCTCCCATACAATAATAACACTTGAAATTTTACTGCTTCTTTATCATTCTTAAGTTGTATGGGTGTGTATATCTTGTATCCTTTTATCAAAATATTATTTTTATGCAAAGGACAAAATAGTTACTATATAGTTTCAAAACAAAGATTCCAAAAGATTCAATATGTTGAATAATTTCTTTCATCTTAGAATTAAGAGCTTAATAAAAAAAGTTGTGCTGAGAAATTTGCCTGTCTGTCATGCAGAGAGCTTTTCTGAATAAATTGATCTAGGTCCCTTCTGTCCAGAATGGCATTCCTCTGCTAAAAGGTAGGCATCAAAGAATCCATTCTCCCTTTGGCCTTGATATAGAGAAACACAAATACAAAGGCAGAAGCAAGGCAGTGAAACCCCTGAGGGAGGTTTCTCATCTATTTGGTTAGCCAGTAAAGACACACCAGCAGAGCTGCCTTCCAGAGTGCTTACTTCTCCACTGACTATATTGAGTTTTGACACCATAGTTTTAGATGATCTCAGGTAGATGGATCCCACCACTAGCATTTCTCCTTCACTAGACTTGTCACTTATTACTCACTCTGCCCCAAATGGAGTCAGAGATGAGGCTCTGTTGTGTTCCTTCATACATACAAGAGTTTTCATTGCTCTCACTGTTCCTCAGCCAGTCATGCATCAAGATAGGGATGGGGCATGTAAAGGTAATGTAAGAGTATGTGAAAAAGCATAAGGCAACAGAGTTTAGAAGAGTTAGGCTGGCAGATGGCAACTTGACTTCTGGATCAACAGCACTATGAGGAAGCAGAGAGAAGCAAGATAACAGTTCCAGCTTGGGACCATTTGGCCAGAATATATATCCATCAGCTGGAGAGTTGGGAAAAAAAGAATCAGTCCAATCAAACAGCTGGAAAAACTGCAAGCCAGCCAACAATCAGATGCATAAAATTTGGCTGAAATCCTGAAAAACTGCAGATGGTTTTGCAGTGAACTTCTCCTGTTGTTTGGACCTGTCTCCTACCAAGTCCAGTGAGAGCTCCAGTGGAGAGGAAGAGTGAAGAGTAACACTCATGCCCATAACTGTCACACATCCACAGGGAAGATCTGGTTTTCACCAGAGAGGAAGTGGGAGACACCCTTAACTTGGTCACTGATTCAAAGCTAACCTGCAGCTATGTAAAAATCCCCTTTGGAAGCACAGATGGAAGTTCAGTGTTAAACCTACACTTTAGTATGTCACTAGACCTGGCATTTATCTGCTCAGTGACCACAAAGGAATGGCACAGAGGTTCTGTCTGGTTTATGGATGAGTATATAGAAGAGTTTGGATGAGAAATATTTTTTTATTTCCCTGTACCCTTCCCTCCTTTTTCTTTTCCCTCACATGCTTTCTGCTCCTTGTAATGGTGGTTTTTAGGGACACAGATCCACAGAGTTGGCTAGGATCCTTAGTGTTCCTCTCATCCTTGCTTTGGACCATGTCCTATTATCTCACTCACACCAATTCCAAGGTTTCAACATCTACATCGACAAGGATTCAAAATGATAACATAGTAACATAATAATAGGGTCTGCTTATCTCAAAAGAAAGACATAGGGTGAGAATTCTCTTATGAATCTTCAGGCTTTTTTCCTCTTGTAGTTATTACTGGAAGGAAGAAATGGCTATGGCTGCCTGTATTCCATCTAGGAGACAGTCAGCAAAGACAGTGTTGGGCAGTGGACTGAAGCTGGCTTTGTGTCAGTGGAGCTGCTTTTTATCTATATATGCACATGCAGTACATATACAGTGCACAGTAAGAGTCTGATTGAGCCTTGACCAAACAAGCAACACAACATGGCTCTTTACAACATTGTTTTAAACTAAAAGAGGGTTGATTCAGGTTAGACATAAGGAAGAAGTTTTTTTTACGGTGAGGCATTGGCACACATTGTCCAGAGAGGTGGTACATGTCCCATCCCTGGAAACATTCAAGGTCGTATTGGATGGGCCTCTGAGAAGTCTGCAAAAGTGGAAGATATCCCTGATCATTGCAGGATGGGTGGACTAGATGACATTTAAAGATCTCTTCCAACCCAAATAAATCTATGATTCTACGATTCTGTGAAACTGCCACTAGATGGAGAGCTTTAGATACACTCTATGCGCATACATCTCTATGCAGAGATTCAGAGACTCTCAGGCTGGAAGGTAGCTGTATTGTCCTTAAGTCTGAGTTCAAGCAAAGAAAAGCAGAAATTTTTACTCGAAGATTTCCATGTTGAGATCATCATTCCTTGCTGTGCCAAAATACAGCTTCTCAGAGAACAGACATCCTTTATTTCAAGACTTCAAACAGAATCTACTGCATCCATGCTGAAGTTGTTAAAATGGCAGTTCAACATATGCACTTGATTTCTCATCTGGTTCTTGTCTCCTTGGAATTCCAGCTATCACATGTATAATTTTGCTTGGTTTTTTACAAGTTGTTTTTACAAACATTATGTCTATAGTTTATAACTGGGTTTCTATCTGCATTTTTAAATTTCTGACCCATATTACCCTGAGCTGGTGTGCGTAGGAGTTGTCTGGCATTACCGGAGGATTGATGTGCTCCGTATGAGTTTCAACACTTTGAATTTTTAAATTACATTTTTGTTTTAAAAACACTAATTCCTCACTTATCACAGTTTAGAAGGGGGAAAAAGGGCTTTGCTAAAGACTTCTGCCATTAATTTAGATAGTTCTAGACAGAGTTCAGTACTTTCTCATTTAACTTAAGCAGGGTTACATTGAAATACAGCATTCATGACTACTAATTTCTACTTCAAAAAGAGGCTGAAAATCAGTCATCAAATTGTTCCATCAAAGTTTGAAGCAATGTTAATAGCCCTCCTTATGTCTTGTTCCTTTCTAGTTCTCCGAATTATCTGGATTAAGACCCTGAGTCCATAGAGCTGTCTCACCTCAACAAGTGTTTTCTATGCAGGGCTTTCACTAGAGGCAGAGAAATGTGAAAAATACAGTAGAGGAAGTTTCTCACAACAAAACATCTTTCTTGCTATGTTTGTTCTAAGTTCAGTCCTATTTCCATGATGGGTTATGTGTAGTTGTGAATCCCCCAGAAGTCATTTAAGAATTTGGGAGCACACAAATAAAATGTGGGTGTTTCTGATAGTGGCATTGCTGACAGTGCTTTTGCTACTCACCCACGTACTGTGGCAGATAAGCTCTTTCCCCCATATAGACTCCTGCTTGGTCTCTCCTTTCCTTCACCTGCAGGTCTTTGCCCAGTCACAAGTGGGGATAAGGTATCATCCCAAGGATCCCCACTGGCCTGGCCTGGTACTGATTGAAGGGGACATCAGATGGATGGAAAATACTCTGCAGAGCAGAGGGAATGGGCACATCCCTTAGCATCCTCCTCTTCCAAGAGGCCTCTGTTCTGACATCAACAATAAAAATGACAGAAAGTCTGACTGTGATTTCCCTCAGAAAAATACTGTTCTGGATTGCTCTGCTGCAGGGAAAGTATTGCCAGGTTGTGCCCAGCTCCTGCACTCTGAGACTGCCTCACGCACCATGGACATGAAATGTACTCAGTGCTCTGTATTTCATGGGGTTAAGTCTGCAGGAGTTTTCTGGATTGATGAGAAGGATAAAGGCCTTGTATTGTGTTTGAGGAACTAGAGTTTGATGGGATAAAAATTCCTGTGTTATTTTGGTGCCACTGATGTTCAAAAAAAGACAAAGAGAAAAGTATTGCTTTCACTGATAGACACATTATTTAATGGAACAAGGTTATATGAAATGTAACTCATGGTCCAGGAGACACCACCTAGTTGACAGGAAAGCAGGAGCTGGTGGGAAGCTCAGCAGCAGCCAGAGCAGGAACCTGTTACCTGTGAGAAACAATTGCAGTAATGGCTTGATGAGAGTTTAAGCCACCTCTAGTTGCTCAAGAGGATGAAGATGGAGAGGTTTCAGGAAGGTAGGAAAGAGATAAAACTGGAGAAGGCGGCAAGTTTTGCCAAACAAAACTCCCTTCTGTGAGAAGTGGTTTTATGCCCTTAATTTTGCTACACACCCATGCCCCCCATCCAAAAAGAACCCCAACACTGAAGCATCGGCTTTTGTTCATACACTTATCGAACTCATAAAGGAAAGTTAGACTGGAATCTGATCTTTCTGAAGTCTACATTTTCATAAATATTTCCCTTTAGGAGTTTGTGAAATTGAATTTTGGTTGATAACCTTGCTTTGTTCACCCAGCCTTACATCCTCAAGAGAACAGTGAGAAAAATGAAAAGACTTTAACAAAATGTAATCATGGCAATTCAGTACAATGGCATGGAGACGAAGATAAGATGAGAAATAAGGTACTGTTCTCTCTGCTTTCCTTGTTCTCTCGTTTAAGTGATAATTTTCATACCTTGCCTTTGAAAGATATAATTACAGTAATTGGAATCTGACTATTTCCGAGAGCTATACTGTGCAGTCCTTTTTCCCCTTGATATTTGTGTCTTTTTAACTAATATAAGATCTTTAATCTTCTAAATAAATATGTGGGATCTGATTCTCTGCTGTGTGCATGTGCTTCGTGCTTCTCAGGCAGCTAAAAGCTGCATTAATGCCAGCATAAGCAACTGTGGGAGTCCGTACCCTGGAAAAACGAAGGGCAATTGAAAACTGTCAGAATTTCTGGTCACAATGCAATACAAGCACTATTGTGGGACATGTCTTACCTGTCTCTCTCCATGTACACATCATCCTGGTTAGCTGATTCTAAGAACAGAATGGGGGGAAGAACGTGAGTCCAGAGGGGCAGGTGTTCAAGAGAGAGGGAAGAAGAGGTTTTTGTTTTGTTGGAAATGGGGGAAAAGGTGAAAGGCAAGGTGAAAATGATGAAGAAACAAGATGGTGAGTCTGTGTGAGATGGTATGCAAAACAGCGTGGCTCTGGGAGTGTGTACAGTCCCCAGAGGCATTCCTGGGAGGGTGGGAGAACTCTGCCCTTGAAGTTGTTCAGTCTCTCCAAAGGGTGGGAGTTTGTAGCAATACATTCACAATATATGGCATGGAGAATGTCCTGCCAAAAATGGGCTGACGAAGAGAATCAACCACCCACTGATAATGCTTTATCAACTGATGTTTTTAATGTAGTTTGAATGTACTGAATGTAAAAACTGCAGTGTTAGTTTCTTCTTCCTAGAATACCCTGCCAGGTCAGGGGGCTGGGGAAAGATTGTGACCTCATGTTCCTTGAAACCCTTTCCCACTGAATGTAAATTCCCTTACTCCTATTGGCCCAAAGCCAGATTCCCCTCTTGTCCCTTACTGGTGAGTTTGAATCCCTCCAAAGTCTATATAAACCTGTCCCCATGAATAAACTTGCTCTTTGTTCCTTTTTCCCTCTCTGGTGGTCTCTGCGTGTCCTTCTCTGGGGCTCTCAGGGACCACATGGTGGGGGGAGAACAGAGAGCACATTTCCTCCTAGGTTAATGGACTAACAGCTCCAGGACCAGGAGGATCACCATATCGTTGCAGAATTTCTACAACACACAGCATCAACGAGGCTTAAAGAAATCCCACACGAACAAGAGTTAGTCACCTAAAACTGCATGTCTGGTCTGGTTTAGTTGTTTTGTTAATGCTAGGAGAGAGGTCTGGCTTGGCTGCTTCCCCAAGTTTGTGTATGACCAGGAATTTTCTTCTGCTTTGGAATGGTGAAATGCTTTTGTTTGTAATACCCGGATGGAACAGAACAGCCATGGTTAATCAGATATCCATGGCTTGGCTGTTCCTTAGCTCACTAAAGGCATGTTTTTTGTCTGAGCTCCTCTTAAGCTAAAGCCAGTGCAGAAGGTCATGGTGCTGTCAGCCTGCATTTCATTTTCTGTTATAGATACAGCTTTTGTGTCTGCTCCCTTTTCTTTGTGCATTACCTGGGATATGGAGCAAAGGCTTTGGGAGAATGCTGCTGGGATCAGAGGAAGAGAACAGGCTTGACACTTTTAATGTACTTTCTGTTCATGTCATTATACTGTGTGAATAACATCATTTTACTGAGCTTTTTTCACTTTAGTTTTACTGAGGTCTTTTTAATGCTTGCCAAATTGCAATGTACCTTTCAGTACTGAAAGGTAAGATAAATGCATGATAATATAATTCAGCTTCACTGACTTTCCAACCAGTTGTAGGAAAGGAAAAAAAGGTTTATCTTGATGTATTCTTCCATTTTAGCAAGTATATTTCATTAGTTTCTCGTTCTGGTCTGTTTTGTTTCATCCCTGTGAAAATTATGATGAGGTAAAAAATAATCCTGTGAAAATGATCAACAATAAAATGACAGTGATTCCAGATGTCTTTTTGGAAGATGGCATCTAGACTTGTAGGCCAGTTTTGACTCCACTGATAGTTTCTGTTGGCATTTTCTAGTTTCCTTTAAAGTAAGTTCCCTTTTCAGTGTCATGACTCTGAACTATCTAGAGTGATTATCGTTTTGGGAAGGTGCTTCATATGCTAAGAAAACTTCAAGAGACATCACCATGTATGGTTACTCAACAAACAGGTTAGTCAGAGTGGGTGTTTTTTTGATTCCTATTTTTTAAGCTGATTTGGGCTAGTATGACTGAAGCACAAGAAGGTGGAGTGACTTCCTTACAGTCACGATCTGAGTCAGTGGCTCAGTACCTCCAGGCTTCCCATATTTTTGTTCCAACCACTGAGAAGACCACATGGCTTCCTCTTGGTGTGCTTTGGGGTTTCACAGCTGAGAGGTACAGGCTGTAAAGGATTTTGCTGCCAGCACATGAGCTGCTGATTTTAGATCAGAAGTTCTTAATGTAAGAGGACAGATCCATCAAGAAGCAGTCAGTTGGCTTCTTATCTATTCAATCCACCTCTTGTTTGTGTAGCTCCACTCAGACATTTTCCTATAGCACTATCACTCTACCACATAGTCTCTGCTTACCATGGGAGACAGGAAAATCACTCTGGTTTCTGTTCCCAGGGCTCTATGTCAACCTTCTGTAGTTTTGGCTGATGAGGTTTGTAGACACTTATTTTTGCTCATCACTTCAATTTTTGAATGAAACTTCCTCTGTCTTCTCTTTCCTCTGCACCAAAAACCCAAAGCAAAAATCAGCTGAAATGGCCAATTTTTGCTGTCTTTCAGACGGAAACCAGGCAAACCCACAGTTTGGCCTGGTGTCTGCTGGAAACTATAAATAGGACTGTTCAGCTGAAACTCAGCCCTGTTTAACTCAAGCCACAACCCGAAGTTGTGAGACAGTCTCTGAACCCAGGCGGATGTTTTGGAGTAGGTTGACCAAGTATGGTAGCTATAAGAAATTCAAAATTCTGCTGAGTTACCTGTTTGTTTTGGGGTTTCATTGCAGAAGCTCTGTACAGCTGTATTTACCACCAAATGCTCCGAAGCTTGTTTCCAGGTGCCTCCTGTCTCTTCTTCAGGTTAGGCAGAGGTCCCTGGCCTATTGACTACATGCTCCTCCTTTCTGTTTAAAGCAACACTAAAGGCCAAAACAGAAGTAAATATTCAGGGTCTAACTGCACCAGTTACCTCTTAGCCTAAGACCTGGCACTGAACTTCTAATATGTTCTGAAGAAAAAAGGCTGTAACAGTGTTTGGATCAATACCTTCCCATACAGCAAGTAAAGCACTTTCTAGCCCAGCAATGAAATTACCTGTACATTTAAAGTCTTCCATCCTTAGAGAGCAAATTGTCTAATTGCATCCTACTGTATGTTTGTGTTGTTGCTCTTCCAAATTTTGCAGCTGAGATAGGTTAGGGTTTCTCTTGGGTTGTATCATGAAACAGAATCCCTTTCCAAATATTTTCTGCAGACGATACATTTGATTTTCAGTTTATTCACCTGAGATAACATTGTATTCTTGTGTTAACAGAGCTGTCACACTTTATTTGATAATTTAGAATTTGTTCTTTGGTTTAGTGGATGAGGTGGCTTTGCAAGGCAGTATAATGTAATGAATTTATCTGCCTGCAAAGTGTCACCCAGAATTTCAGAGAGATCTATCTTTATATATTAGTGGATCAGCCTTGACTCTGGAAGCACCTCTAGGTCACAGTGCATTCAAACCACTTTAGTGCTGAGCTCTTAAATAGGGAGCAAGAAGCCAGTTCCCAATCCAGCTGTCACACAGGAGCACCCAAGAAATTAATCACAGGGCCAACTGTGCTTATTGCCTACCAGCCATGAAATACCACAAGGACTCCTTGTGAGACCATAAATACTATGTCTTCCATCAGTAATGGGGGTGACACCGCCCAAAACAGAATGTCTATCTTGAGCTCTCTGTGCAGAGGATGAGGCACTGTTCCACCTTCCTAGTGTCTCGAGGCAGGACACTGAAGTGCTGCTCTGTTGTGTAGTTTTGGTTTTCTGAGTGTCCGTCTTGAACCTCATGTCTGATTTATGTGGAGCTGAGCAATCACAGCTGCAAGTGAGTATCAGCAGCTGCCCTTCGAAGGTGGGAAGTGCTGGATCACAAGATGTTACAAATGAGAAAACCTCAGGTTAATGGATATCTTAATCACCTCTCTACCCCATTTCTTGGTATTTAATAGAGAGGGAACCCTCTTTTCTCATCTTCTGTGGGTTGTGAGGGACTTGAGAACAGTAGCAGAGTTGGGGGAGCTCTAAATGTTCTACAAGAATTGACTAGAGCACAGTGAAATCTGAATTGCCTATTCTATGAGAATTCATGATTTGGAAAAAAAAGGACACATTAATTTTCAACCTTGCCTATAACTCCAAAAAAAGGAGGATTTTTTGGGGGGAAGAGATGGAAATGGCTCTGTTGAAATATTTTTGATTTTACCTTTTGTAAGCCTTTTTGTTTGTATCTACTGTTTCCTTTCATTTTGCAACCTCTTTTTAGATTAATTGCTGTAACTATCCTCATCTTCCTCAAGTTTTTTCTTTCCAGGTGACATTTTGTGCTCTTTCTCTTCAAGTTAGGCCCAGATTCTTGGTGGCATTCTCCCCTCCAGTACCTGGCCATCACAGGTAGGAAGGATGCTAGAGAAAGCCTCCTCCTGATTTCAGTTCAATTTCTGGCTGTGGCTTAAATGGTAGGAAAAGTCTCTCTGAGCCATGGATTGGGGCACAGCCAGGGCACATAAAGTGCTAGCAAGCCTTTATAAAGCCTGCACACATGGCAGTTTATCAAACCCTCATAACCTCGCCCCATGTAGACATGATTTTTTGTTTTCCTAACAGCACAGGGCAAGTCCTTGAGCAAGATGAAGCCTTGCTGTCAAATCTGAACACCTACGGTGCAGTGACACAGAAGGTGTCTTAGGGAACAACGCAGAGAAACCAGCATGTTTTGCCTAGCCCCCTTCACAGACACTGGTGATAAATTTTCAATGCAATTGGTATGTGTATCTATATATATATCTAGATAGATAAAACAAACAAAAAGTCCCTACCTGAAGCAGACACACAGAATAGGAAATTTCAGTCTAAATGAAAAAAATTGGCAAAGGGCAATGGAATCCTGTGGCAGGTTAGGCTGAACTATGCTTTATCTACTCTATGCTTCCATTGTTTTTATTCAATTTATCTGTCTAGACTAGCCTTTTCTTCTATAGTGAACAACCCTCTTTAAAGGAATACTGAAGTCTTCTGAATGTGTAGTACAAAAATGGAGCATTAAGGAAAAGGGCATTTTAAGGTGACTGCTTAAGTAGGATGTCTCTCCTGACTGTCCTGTTACCTCTATTGCAACTGTGTCTTTTGTCTCTCTGCTCATGGTGAAATACATTGAGAGGATGCTGAAGGGTCACATGATCCCAACCCAATCAATTAGCAGCTTTTAAAGATGACTCATTGTTTTGTCTGTAATAAAAGTACACAGTGAAAGGCCTAATAAACCAAAAGTACACAGTGAAAGGCCTAACACAGCCTTTTCAAAAAACTCCAGAGATTTATTTTTCCATTTGTGGTTTCGTTTTTTTATCTTTCTCCAAAGCCTGAAGCACAGATCTTGATGAGCTGATACAGTATATGCATGCTGTTGCTCACATTACTGCCTCACCTCCGCTGCAAGTACAATTCTAGGGTTTGCATCTGATTCCCACTCCTTGTCCGGAAACAGCTGGGTTGACACTACACACCTCAACTTCTGTACAAACAGTCTAAACAAGTTTACATCAGTGAGAGGACTTTCATAAGTAGCAGTCATCCTTTACACGACTCTGTCAAATCCCAACATTTTGTTTTCATCATGTATTTTGAGATATATTAATTCACATCAAATCTGTATCTGACTGATGCTTTCAGATGCAAAGAATCTGCAAAAGCTGCACTGAAATAAGCTCTCCCCATTTCATGTTGTGTTGATAATACCCCATGTTAATTCAAGAGACTTAAAAGGAGTCTTTCTTGATTGTCACTTTTTATTAGTTTAACTTCAAGTCTTGGAACCTACCTTACATGGTATTTTCAGCCCTGAAATCGCTTCACAAAGTAATGTGTCAAAAAGGAAAACAAAACCACCCAAAGCAAAACAAAGAAAAACAAACAAACAAACAAACAGCTCCTCTCTCAATAAACAAAAAAAAAAGAACTGGAACAAAAAGGCAACTCCCCACAAGCTGGCTCTTTCTAGTGGGACCAACTGCCTTCTAGATAAACAAACACAGGAAAAAATACATCTTTCCCACATCGTCACTCAGACTTCTATAATGCTTACTCACTAACTTCCTTTTTTTTGTAGATACGCTAACAACCATTGAATCCAATGAGTGGAATAGAGAAAGACTTGTGAGTAGTAGTAGGTTATAGATATGTTTTCCCATGTGAAGAAGTGAAAAAAGTAGTCCTTGACAGCAGAAGAGCTTACACAGCTTATTTTGGACAGAATAAGGGAGGCCCACATGTTGAAGGCCCTGCTTGATCAAAGTCTCTGGCCTGAAAGTCACATAGAATCATAGAATGGTTTGGGTCAGAAGGGACCCTAAAGATCATCTCGTTTCGACACCACTGCCAAGGGCAGGAACTTTCCCCCTAGACCAGATTGCTCAAAGCCCTGCCCAACCTGGCCTTAAACAGTGCCAGGGATGGGGCATCTATAGTTTCTCTGGGCTACATGAGTGAAGGAAAATACTGCCTGGGCTTTCTCTCATCCTTTCTCTCTCCCCATACTTTTTCTGGAGACCCCAGTGTTTGTCGTACCTGAATGAACCATTGTGGTCCCACATGCTTTGTGTGCCTGTTTCAATCTAATGAAGAGTTTCTTACTGGGCTGCACCATCAATCAGTTCCTTCTGGAAATTGTATATACTTTATATTTTGCATGAGAAGCAGAGAATTAGTAATTCCTTGGTTCATCTATTAAAATATTTTATTCTCAAAGTTCTTTCTACCCTCTCTTTTTCTTAGATATGGCAGTGAGTAATGAAAACATCTGCCCTACATTGAGGACTTCGGCAAATAATGCAGAAATCTACATTATAATAAAATATTGTTTCCTGTAGTGAGGGCTCCTGAAATTCAAAGCACCACACATCTTTTCAGCTGCCATTTGTGCGCATACAGACCTGACTAATTTTACACTAACAAGCATATTTTGTCTGAATCTATAAGCACACAGTCTGAATCTGATGTTTCTGCTATCAGTCTTCGTGCTGCTTTCGCTCAGCTGGTGTGAGCTGCTGATTACAGGAACATAGGTCTGCAATAATGAGAACATCTTCTCTTCACTCAAAGGCTGATCCTGTCAATCACCTTCCTTTGCTCCATAGATGAACAATGTTTTTTTTTTATTCAACATGTGGATACTTTACACAGGGGAAGCAAAATTGCTGTGTCCTCAAGGTTATTTTTATTACTAGTTAAACATGCAAATAATGAGCTTGGAGGGAAACAGGTATCAAAGAGAGAACATG
This sequence comes from Sakesphorus luctuosus, assembly GCA_013396695.1. Taxonomy (NCBI): domain Eukaryota; kingdom Metazoa; phylum Chordata; class Aves; order Passeriformes; family Thamnophilidae; genus Sakesphorus; species Sakesphorus luctuosus. The sequence goes on from VWZD01001168.1 coordinate 262,443, forward strand.
GGCTGTGATTCAGGCTGAGATGGGGGTGCTGGGTAGCAGGTATTCTCTGCACTATTTGGAATGAAAATGCAAAACATTTTGTCCCTGCAGAAATCTCAGGTTCTTTAAGCTGCTCAGGAGAGATCAGAAAGCTGCCTTTATCCACAGCAAAGGGGCTTGTGGCTTTATGAAAGAGTCAGTTTGACCTCTTCCAAGGAATGACAAAAGATTTGTCTCCTGCCTCCTGTCAAAGACTTCTTCCTTGATGGTGATGCTCAGGGCTCAGCTGTCCTCATGACTTCTTCAGCCTACCCACAGGGCTGGAGTGCACTTAGCTCAGCACTTTGGTGTCTCAACTAGAGCAGGGTGGCTGGTTAACTTCTTCCTGATGATCTGTGCAGTGGATTTTCATATTATCCAATCACCTAAGAGGGTGAAAGAGGCTGTCTTTTTCCTCAGAGTGTCTGCCTTGTTTCTTTACCTGACTCTGTAGCCTTAGCTCAGTAAGATTACTTGATAATGTTTGATTGAATGAACACTTTAAACAGGAGTCCTTGGAAAATACCTTGTTGGCAGCATTTGTGCTGGTAAATTGTTTCTCCTGGGAACAAAAGCTCTTAAGAACAGAGATGATGATTTTATTTTCCTACATATAGGTATGTATTGACATCTAAGTTGTCTACCCTCTGCTCTCTTCATAGCCTTTGCAGAAAATGGGAAATTCTAGGTGTGATTCGCTTCATCATAGCATAGCTGCCTGTGGTTAGAGAAATTGCTGCCTAAATATGCCAATTGTTTTCCAGAGTCTAGGGAAGAAGAGTAGGATGAGTCTCCATTGATGACTACATAAGCAGATGCCTAGGGTTAACTAAGTGAAACCCACCCACACTGTCTTTTTGTTTGTACTGAATTTGGCACATCAGAGCTTTGATTGGCTACCTAGGATCCTTAAGGCACTACCATCCCATAGCTCATCAGCTCTAACAATGATGCTGGAAGAAGTATACACAGAGAAAAGGAGCCCTTCTACAAACATGAATTTGTGAAATGTGCTTTTGACTGAGTGATCAATCTCTCATTTCTAATAACTCACAGTCTTGCCAGCATTGGGGATCTTTTTAAAGCTGTCTCAGCTAGTGAGGTGGTAAGGAAATCAACCTCTTGTGCTTAATGCTGCCAGCCATCTTCATGGTTTGGGAATTCATTGACTGTGACTGTAGATGATTCTTCACTAGCAGGTGAAGGGGGGCATGGTGAATGATTAGTAAAAAAGGTTTAGCAAGAGTGGAAAATGCTTCTGTGATAACTTAGTGTAACAATGTCCTAGAGAGGTGGCCCAAAAGACACCCACTTACCTTCTCACCCTTGTACACTAGAGCAGTTCATCTGCTTCCTTGCAGTAAAAGAAAACAAATGTGAGGTCCTGATGGTTTAGTTTCCAGATGCACCAGGTCAGCCTTATCTTGTGTGTGGTTGCAAGTGGTTATTGTTTCTCTTTTCACTGTCTGCTCTTTCAGTGAGCCATCTTTGAAGACCCATTTCTCTGTGATAACACAGGTCTGTCCAGTGAGCATGAGCACCTTCTTTGAGCAAGAATTTGGTTTCCAGTCTTTTAAACATTTAATGAAATTTTCCAATGGTATTTTCTACTATGTCTTTTATTTATTTAATAAGATGTTCCTTCATAAGCAGAAGGTAGCATTTCAGAATGGGAAGAGCTGTTTCACAGGAAGAGCTGCTAGCACTGCTTTCAACACCTTCAAGAAATAATGAATTCCATCCAATATGTGTTCATGGCATGGGGTGTGTTATTACCCCTTTGTGTATTTGAAGCCTGTGTATTAATCATCACCTAGAAGCAAGAAGAAAATTGTTAGAGTCTCTTGAGGTGAAGGCTGTGTGTAAAGTAGTTGAGGGTTTTGTGGTATATTGTAGTGGTTTGGAAGCTGAATTAACCTGCATTCTTTTTATTTTTTTTTCTTTTTNTTTCTTACCAGATCAAAGTGAAGAGAGCTGTAATTTTTCATCCTTTTGGCATGGTGATACAGGATTAGGTGCATTTGATCTATGTAGTTTGTGGACTCCAGTGGGCTTTTTATTCAAATTCTAAGGCATTTACCTTAACAGTGATAGGTACTTCTCATAGTGGAAGGCACAGTTCTGACCTGGCAGAAAAAAAAGTTTTTTTTTTTCTGTCATGCAAGGATGATCTTTAATCTCACCCATGTACCTGCAAGTAGACATCTAGCCTGCATGTGAGATAATTTGGAAATTCTGACAGCTGCATATTCATGTCAAGAGTTATGCTTTTGCCTCCTAGATTGCTGAAGGGAGAAGACAAAACCCAGAAAAACTCTAAAAGCAAAAAATCCAAATAATCTTGGTATGTTTGTTAAGAACATGAAATGTAATACAAAAGTGGCAGGTCAAATCAAATGTTCTAGTCCTGTATACTGATTCCAGTGCTGATTGGAACTGGAGGTTAAGAGAAGAGTGTAAGAGAGGAAGATAAATAGTATTATTTTCCTATAATACTTTCTCAGACTTCACTTTCTTTAAAGTTAGAAATTTTTCGGCCTGAACAAGGTTTGTTAACCTTCCATAGACTTTTCCAATCTTTTCAGTCTTCCTTGGAAGCTATATATACTTTCTTTATCTACAACATCCTTTGTCAAGGAATTCTGTTTGTGAAGAATTAATTCCTTTTGTTTATTTTCAATTTTCTTCCTGTTATTTGATGCCTCCTGGTTCCACTCCTAAATCTTGGCGTACGTGTGAAGTTATAGGTCTAGGCATGGTTAGTTTTGTGTGAAAGGATGGCTCAGAATGCCAATTCAGGGGCATTTTTATCCATCAAATTCTCGGAGAACTTGCAATTTTCTTATATTTCCAAACTATGTTTTGGTGTGCTGTTCTGTACTATCCCATCACATGGCAAACCCGATGCCTAATTACTTGTATTTACCTCTTTTGCTTGTGTTTTGTGGTAGCCGCTTACACAAATCAGGCCTAAACTTTTGTTTTCATAGCTCAGAAAGCTGTGTTAATGTGACATCAATCTAATGTCATCAACTGCCTGAGGGAAAACAACCCACAAGTTAAGCCAAGCATACTGGTTGATTGACTGATGGCAATAAAACCATTGCATGGGGCTACCACAAAGTTCAGATGGTTTGGCGAGGCCCTCTCAGCTGTGTTGTCTCACATTTCTCTCCAGTTGTCTGAGAGTAGACAATTTAATGAACACTCAGTCAAATGTGTCTGCTGCAGAGAGTGGCTCTTTCTTCCCCACGCCTCCATGTGTTATTTTGCCACACAAGAACAGCCCAGACGTTTCCTAACAGGGTAATCATCATGGCAAGAGAGCACGGGAAACCAGAACAGCCAATTAGGTCACAGATTCTTAAGAACCTTTCTCTTTCATCAGCCCTAATACTCTTTTTCATTAATTAAGTTATAAATGGGCAGAGGAAGAAATTGTGTTGTTTGGCAGCCTGAATACTACCTAGGATAAAGAAGCCTCCTTCCTTCTTATGGCCTATAGACATCATCCTAATATAATTGGTAAATAAAATCATTCTATTTCATGGTCACAGCATATAGACAGATTCATTAATTCATGCCTTTTTAAAAAGGAATTAATAATAATTATTCCTAAAAATGTAAAGCTCAAGGAGTATGCTCAATTTATTAATTGAAAATGGAAGGCCCTCAGTCGTTAATAGGATGTGGGAATTTTGTCAAAGCTTGGCACCTGTGGGTCACATTTCCAAATGCATTTGGGAGCCTAAAGGTGCTGCCAAGAAAAATTCCACACCAGAATTCTTTCCTCTGTCTTTTGACACTCAGAGGTGCTGCACAATTGGTGCTGTCATGCTCTGGAAGGAGGCAGCCTGGCTGAAAGGCAGCCTGGCTGAAAGGCAGCAGCGCTGAAAACTGGTTTCTCTCTCCAGCCCCTGACACTGTCCTGCAGTGTAAAAATAGGCCATAAACTAATCACACCCCCTTTTGCACCTCATTGCTGCCCATTTGTAAACAAGGTGCAGTTTTGCTGACTTGCAGAAAGATCTTTAGGATCAGTGAATGATAAAAAGTGACTGTTTTCATTCTGGGGCAAGGCTCAGGTTCATTGTTCAAGTCTCCTATTTCTTCTGGCTTTGCCCACAGATATGCAAAACAGTGAGTTACTAACTGTGATAAGGCTACTCTGATGTGAACAAATATTCATTAGGAACTTAACTAAAGCAATTTCTTCAGTTTATATTGCTTATCAGTGATCCCCTTACTGCAGATTAGGCTACAGATCCGGTAGTATGGTTTGTATTGATACTGAAGATACGCACACTGTGAAATCCTCAATCCATTAATTACTCTTACCTAGCTGTGGAAAGTCTTTTTATCTCGAAAAATATTGATTATAGCACCTGAGTTTTCTTGGTATGTGCACTCCTCAGGATCAGCTAGGACTTCTTGCAAAGGGATTTGTACTGTTGCAGACAACTTGCATTGCAGATATGCAAACTGAATGCTCATATGTAGTGTGGTAATTAGGGATTACCATCAAACATTTAGAAGGCTGACAAGTCAGGGAAGTTTTAAACTTTTAAACGTTTACTTTTACTAGATTCATTTATATAGTGCACCCTTTGTGCTCACAGCATTGTTCCACATCATCACTGTTGGTCTTTAAAAGCCATGTTGTGAGTCCTCAATGATGCAGAGATTGATGCCTCACAGCTGGCACTGAGGGTTGGGGTCTTTGGTGGTCTCTGTTTCCTGAGGTTTGATGATCAGGCTTGAAAGCTTATTGATGAGAGAAGCTAGAGCTGAAGTGGGCTTACCTTGTTTCTTCTCTTTTTTTTTTTTTTGGCTCATGCCTGATGGTTTAATGCTATTTTCTGCTCTCAACAAGGAGGAACTCATCTGCTCCCAGTATCACTTACTGTGCTTTTTGAATTACCAATCATCCCTCTAGTGTATTATGCAGGTTGTCCTGGTTATTTGGAGCCCCTTGAGCTTTTCTTATTCTCTGTCTGGAAGCATTTGTTAATTGAATGCTACCTGCTTGTATCTTCACCCATCTTTGGTAGTCACGTTGCTCACATACTTATGCAAAATGCTTATAGACTGCATCTTGCTATGCCTGGAGTGTTTCAAAATACTTACCTGCTGTTGTCAGGTATACCATTCTTGTATATATTGGAGTTGAAGACAGATTAATATTAATTATACTCCGATTATTACATTTATACCATCTTGGTGTCACAGACCTCTGTTTTGCTACAAGTGCATATTTGTAATGTTATCCACCCTTCTGACCTGTCTTTCCATGGCACAGCATGCTTGTAGCCTTTACTCTCTTACTGACAGAACACTGGTGGCCACACTGTGTTGTGACCTTGTAAGAAGATAGATATTTTCTCAGCCTTTCCATGGCTATTTCTGCAGATATTGAATCTGCAATAGCCTGCTGGGCAAGAAAAGGAACTATATTCAATGACTAATAAGGCTCCTTGTAACTCTCCCTCAAGGACACAGAATGCTTTTTGCTCTCCAGAGAAAGCAATTCTGCCAAAAATATAGTCAAGGAATGGGCCACATCTCTGGCAGCATGATGTAGTATCATTTGTAGAAATGACGCTTGGATTAATTGGTAAGTTTGCTGCTTTTCCTTTGAACTCATCCTTTCACTTTGATTTGAGAAGCTGAATTCCTTCGTGGATAAAAAGTTTGAAGAATGAGAATTAGATTCTCCTCAACTTTGTCCCCAGCTCTGCCACCATCTTCCCTTGTGACCCTGAACAAACCACTGCGAATGTTATTAAAATACTGGGATAACAGTCAGACAGAAAAAAACCCCTTCATTTTGTATAAATTTATCTTGGTATGGTTGGCATTCCTTCAGGTAATTACAGGGAAAGTCATTGATTCTGAGGGAATACAGCTATCCCACTGGTTAGGCCAATGAGCCACTGGAATGGCCCTATGTCTGATATCTTCTGCTCCTTGACAGCCCTCCTGGGCAGGACCACACCTCAGGTGGTCTCAGGATGTGAAAAGCACGTGCTGCCCATGCTAGATGTTTGTTCTCCTAACAGCAGGTGAGCCTGATCCGCAGCAAACCCTTGAACCAATCTTACTCTCAGCTTGCTCATGCCCTTGGTTTACTCAGGAAGGGGAATATGTGACATCTGCTTTATAGAAAATGTTTGGGTACATAAGGCAGCTCCTTGTTATATCAGTGTATTCGTTCTCTGAGGTTGTGCTAGATAATCGGATGGCTGAAATGCTAACTAAATTTTTGCTAGTGTCCTCATCCCTCTAACTGATGAGGTGTTTTGTCATCATCTGGGTGAAGCAAGAAAACATTCCTGGGCCAAGGTTTTCGATTTATCCTTTTGGGTAGTGAGGGAAAGAACCTTGGAATAGGAGCTTGCAAGTAACTGATGAAGTCAAAGGCAAATAAGGACACTTAGAACTAAGGAAAGAAGAGTGAAAATGTCTGCCTAGTGGGTCCTATGGAGAACTCAGACAAACCTAACTGTGCTGGCAAGGGTATTTATTTAATTTAACAAAATGTCATTTTGCAAAGTGCATTTTTGGAAAGTGGTGCACCACCTCCTGTGCCCCACAATACACTCATGAATTCTTCCTGTGATTTGGGCCTCATCTTATGACTACTGCAGTTTATTGAACTAGCCATTTAACTACATAAATATTAAAAACATTCAATTAACTTTGCTTGGATCTGTCTGGCACTAAGAAAAGAAAAATTCTAGGGTTTAAAATGTATGACTTGGCATGATTAAATGGTGAAATGAATAATGTTTTAATGAGTGATTTGTAATTATTTAATAATTAAAGAGCTCTTATGAATATTCTTGAACACCCTGCGGAAAAACTAAATTGTATGCTGATTTCATCAAGCATTCAAATCTAATCAGAATTTATTTTTGTAGCATCATTTGAAACATAGTCTACAAGAACATAGCCACAAAAATGCAGACAGAAAAATGTCGTGCTATAATAGCTCTGTGTTTTTAGTGTAAGCTCTTCATTTTTCCATGCAAAGGATTTTTCTGCACTAGTGGATTGCAGCTGGACTCTATTCCAAGTCCTGCAGCAGCCAGTCAGGTTTTATCACTGATTCAGTGACAGGTTGAGGGTGCATCAGTTTTGGTTTGTAAACACAGATAAATGGTAGCCACTTGCTGCAGGGAGATTGGTCCCATTCACCTCATCTGGAAACAAAGAGAACACAAAGGAAAAAAAGATGATGTGGAAAGGGAACTGTTCCACTCTTGACATGAAATCATTCAGTTCCAGCTTAGTTTCTGGAAAAAAAAATTATTTTAATTTCTGTTTCCATAGTATGTACATAGCAGCTCTAGGCAACATTTTAATAAGATGATGTTTTCTCTGTCTAATCCTGGAAATATTCCTCCCACAGGGATAGCAGGGGTTCAAGAGCAAGGTAAATTATGTGAATCATAATCATTCCAAGTTTTTCCTAACTTGAATATTAATAGTGAGGCAAATTTTTATGTGTAACAGTTTTTAGTTAACTAGACCTCTAACAGCTCTGAAAAGGAACAACAGAGGCCTCTTGAAGATTGTCAGAGATCTGTCAGTCCATTAAAAAAAAAGACCCCTATATGCCAAAAAATAGATCCTCTTAACAGAAACCAGAGATTGCTATTAAATTCTGAAAGTAGTTTAGTATGCTCATATTTGCAGGGATGAAAAAGTGTCCAGATGGAGGCCCTCTTCCACATGGATGTTGATACAGTTATTACTTGTGAGGTTATCATTGTCCTGTAGAGTTGCATGAATAATTAATTTTTAATTCCATATTAGATTAATTTCATCTCATCCTTTCTTTGTGAATTGTCCTCCAATAAATTTTAATTTTCTTCAATATATTCATTATTCAGAATAGACTATAGTCTCATGAGTCATTCATTGCAGATAGGTGTCATTCAGAGTTTGGACATACAGGTCATTTTTGTGCCCTGTTACACAGGTAAAACGTACAGAATCGAGTTTCTACTTCCATCATGTATTTACAAATCTGTAGTTCACTTGCTTTTACTATTCCACAATGCTAATTCTAAATTCACCATCTCAGTAGATTCATTGACTTAAATATTTGGAAGTAGGAAGATGTGCTGAATGAATTTGTTAAAAGAATCTGAAAGAGAATATTCACACAAGCTTTTTATAACACCAAGTCTAGTTTAGTGACCTGATATTCTGCCAAACAGAGATTAAACAGAACTTATCACCCACCATCTGACTTCTTTGAATTTTTTACCTCAACTTTCCTTCTTTGTTAAAAATGAAATATGTTGTTGATCAGAATTTATCACTTCAACTTCTTTTCCTAAAACTCCCATCTTCCTCTTTGCCCCACCATTCCCAACCCACAAAACCACACAAAGAATAAAGATCACAACTTTTTGGTAACTCTTCAGTTTTGCTGAGAAGAATTTCCATGTTTGCAAAGGGAAACATTTGAAAACAAAAGCATTTTTATAGTGGAATTTTTTGATCAGTTAAATCATAAAGTTCCTTCAGCTGATGTGTACCTTGATTTCTAGTCATAAAACACTTGGCTTTTGGTAAGGTCCCCTCAACCAGAAATGGGTTTCCTTGTGTTGCTAAAAAAAGAAGAAGAAAAAAAAAGCAAAATCCTGATCCCAGGAGATCCAAGCAGCTATTCTGTGATTGTGAGTTTGGGAGTTGGGCCTGTAGCATATGTAATTAGACAGGCTTTCTGTATGGTCAGTAGAGAACAGGAGGTATCTCCAAAGTGTCATACACACAATGTAAGAAAGGTTTTGAGAGGAGGTAGGAGGAAGGTGCTGTCACTTGAGGGCCATACTGAACAGCACAGCCTAGGTCCCACCAACCTTTTGACAGTTATATTTGTCCAAAATTAATGTTACATTGCAAAGAAGTATAAGAAGACTGGACTGTAGAAGTGGAGAGATCAGAACTTGTCCAAAAGGATGCTATTTACAGTGCTTGTTTCTTGTGTTCCCAGGCAGCTTGGGAATGGAGCAGGCAGGGACAGTTCTCACCCTGTGAGTCTCTCCAAATAGACTGGGGCTTCAAGAGGGTTTTTTTGCATTTAGTAGGGAAGACTACTCTCATTCGTGCCTTGAAGCAAGAGCATGCATTGCACTGGTGTTTAAGCCCAGGGAATACTCTTCTTTTCATCATCCTGAGGCATTTAAATGTTATACCCTATTGTAGGCATGGCTCAAGAGGAGTATGGTACTCCAAGGAAAACATTTATAGAAGCATTTGTGTTTGGCTTCTGGAAGACACAGCAAGTAGTTTTCATACAGGGTTTCAAGTAATAGAGTTCATATGATACAATCTGAACAGGTAGCAGAGTGAAGTCAGAATGTCTTTAAGAATTGTCTCTTGTGAGGTTGGAAAAGGGTTCACTGTTCATACAGGGATGGATAAATCACAGAGAAAGGTCAAACTTGGTAGGCATCATGCTGTCTATCATGTGGAAGCAGAGGAAGAAAGTCCTCAAGTATAGCCCATCATTTTTGTGTCCTTTTACAGTAAGGATCCTCAGGAACTTCCTTGACTTCTTATCACCGGTGGATTATATACGCCTTATTTCACTCATGAGGAAATTAGACCCCATGCTCAAAACCGTTGACATAATAAGGTTGACAGGATGATATGAGAAAGTAATAAAAACTCCGTAAGACTGAAGTTCCAAAGAGGAGTTTGTTCATTAGTACTTGAGTGTGTCCTGAGGCAAGGCAGATTGCAACTAATCTCACCAGCAGCATGGAACTCAATATCAAGTACTTTGGGTCAACAGTGATACACAAGAAGAGAAGCAGAAAGGGAGGAAGAAAGAAACAGGTATAAGAAAGACTACTGTGGGAAGTGGAGAATAAATTATGAGTACTTCTGTTTGGGTGAAGCCCTTCTTCAGCTTGTGTCCATGTCATTCTCTCTTGAGTAAGTAACACTGACCTTTGTAACTAATGCAACCTTTCGGACACAGATTTCAGCAAGTCTGTTTGGTGGATGAGTTCTGGTGAGATGGATTAGGATTATACTGTGCGCAGGATCAAGTCTGCCAAAGATTAAGAGCAAGAAGAAACATCGCAATGTTTGACTATGGAGTTCTAACACCAGAAAGCAAAATAGAATAAACACAAAAGTGAACTTTCCCTCATCTTACCAGAATATAGAGTATTGTCTCTCTATTATCTTTTATGATTTAAATAAGTGAATTCAGCACTTCACAGGCACAACAGTGAAGTAAAACTACAAAATTAAGGACAAATGCTGGCAGGTATTCAGGATCTCACCTTTTTTCCCATCTTAAAAGAAAAAAAAAAGCATCAGGATATGAAGAATACTAATTTAGGAGTCAAATACCATTTAGGTTAGAAGCAGAACTAGTTTGCTGCTCCCATTACAGGGTCCAGTGGGTGCAGTTGTTCTTCAGCAATCCATCTCAATGTGTGGTGCAATGCATCACAATTGGTGGATTCTGCTTTGGATCTGCCCTCTGGAGACACACCAGCAGGTTCAGCAGGCCAGCCCTGAAAGGTGTGCAGGCCATTGCGCATTTCCAAGACTTGGCAGCAAGTGGTTTGGCAGGCCTGTTGTGCAGTGTGTAAGTCCATTTTTGCTGGAAAATGCTTGTCTCTGCAATAGTATTAGGAATTTCAGGCTGGTGCATGTTGTTGCTTTAGAGGAGAACAAAACAGTTCTGTCAGACCTGAATGAAGATGGATTTTTGTTGAAAGTTTTTGGAATTGATTTCTTTCCAGTTTCCTTCTTGGTAAGAGACAGCACAGTTGGGTTCAACTTACAAAATACCATTGATTTCTCTCCCCAAACCACAGATGATTCAGCTTGTAATTTCCTCTGCAATTACAGAGCAGGTCTCCTTAGAAACTGCTTGTATCCATTCAAAGTTTTGTCTTGTGAAAACCACATTTCCCCTCTCTTTGGCCAGATGTGCTTGGCATGAGTCCAGAAAAAAAAAAGGAGGAAGAAAATACGATAAATGTTTTCCTACTCCGGTTCCCTCTTTTGTGCTTCCTGAAAGGAGATTCACAGCATTACAACTTCAGTTTTCTCTGAGTGCTTTGGGATGTCAAAGCATCCCAAGTGATGGGGCTGGCTACAGGACTGCTCACGGCTTTGCAACAGAAATGGCCAGAGTGTGGCATAGCCTTTCTTCCTTAGGATAGGGCAGGGTGCAACACAGAGGTCATGGTTTCTCTACCCTGACACAGTGTTGTGTGCTGACCAAAGGCTAGTCAAGCCAAGCTGATTTCACAAATGCTCAGCCTTGGTTTATTGTCCTATGTGTTTCTCCTCATATACAACTTCAACAACACACATGGCAAGTCTCCATCTTCTTTTGGCACCCTCTGTGACCCTTAAGGAACCTCAGGCAGGGAGTCCCTGTCATGGAAACTGCTTGGCTTCTGGGTTTGAGAGAGAGTCTCAAATAAACAACATCTCATTTGGACAGATAAATCATTGGACCTAATGGCAGTTTGCAGAGCAAGTTCACAGGCAGTGTGTTCATAAACTCTGCTCTCCCCTCAGTACTTTCCTGAAAAGGTAAAGATAACATTAAATTCCTTTCACATTTGGAAAAAAAATCCCTCAGACCTTCTGCCTTAGTAACTGCGAACTGGATCTGTGCTGGCAATGGAGATGAAAAACAGACCCAGTTTGCCCATATTTTGTTCTTCACTGTGCCATGAAAAACCCTTATAGTGACTTGATTTCAATCATTACAATGGCTGTAGATTGAAACTTCAGTAGAAGATATTAAAATTGCATCTGTTGTGTGGAAAACTTAGATCCATGCCAGTAAAGAGCTAAAGAAGGCGTAAGGCAAAATGAAGAGACACAAATGAAAGTGGTGCCTCTACAGGACAGCAAGTTGCAGGTATGTATAAATGTGTTTCTACATATATCACAGTTCAGGAATGTGTATGTATACATTTGTAGATATACATGTGTTTGTATATATACAGTCACATACACATATGCATAACAGCTATGTAGAGGTATTAAAATATTCTAAGACTGTTAAAATTCACCACCTTACTAACAAACTGAGTGGGATCTAAGAAAAGCTAAGTTAAAAAGGAGATAGATACCAGTTTACGGACGTATGCTCTGCTTACCTTTTGTTCCTTCATCCTTTTCTATATAGTAAGAAAAATCTTTGTCCTTGAGGTATATACATGATGCAAGTATTTACCATCAAGGTTCTCTGCTCCTGAAAATAAACCCACTTTCCACTATTATACCTGAAAGCTGTTGTTGTACAAGTGTTTTTTCTCAAACAGAAGTAGGTGGGATCTGGACTTCCCAACATCTTTTTGTACATTGCTTCAAGTGTTTTGGTGTATCAGGCCCTTAAACTGAACAATTAATTGAGAAATCACAGGGGTCTGGAGGGCAAATTCCTGTCTCGGAATGATAGGCAGTATGGGACACAGCCATCATTCCAGTATTTCAGCCAGCACTGTAAAGTCTCTTTCTGCAGCTAGGCAGGTGTGCGCATGGGGATTTAATTTCTGTAATTTTGTGTGTGTACCATGCTGTGGATAGGCATCTGCTCATCCCTCCCACAGCTGGAGGATAGCACCTAACAGAGATTATGCATAAATCGTCCCTTTGGGAGAGGATTTTCACATAATGCCAATATTGAGGTCTGCTGCTGAAACAATGTTATAGGACAGAGCTGAGAAGCTTTTCAAGCTCTATTAAATTTACATAGGCTCTACCCATTTTAAATCCTGTTCAAACATCTTTGTGTACAACAAATAACTTCCCCAGTCCCTTAAAAAAGTACTGATGCATAGCTCACATTTGCACTTGTGTTCTTACTTAAAAAGAAAATATTTGGTAAAGGGGCTGAATTGCTTTCATTCTTCCTCTATACAAATACAGGCTACAAATACACCACTAGGTCTGGAGAAATCTTTTCCTTAAAATTACTCTTGACTCCTAATTGCAGATGGGATAAGATTTGCTGAGGACATACTTTTTACAGACACCACAGACTGGAATCAAGATCTTCCCTAAGTGTAGTGTGGGTGATTCTCAAGAGCTTGCTCAGCAATCATTGAGACTAAATGTCCAACAGTTTTGGGGGCATTCTCTTGAAAGTCCATTCTGGGGCACATTCACAAGCATGGAAGATGCATCTTACATACAGCACAGGAGTCTGAGACCTAAAAATCCACCAGGAAACTCCCAGGTAAGCTATTTGATATACTGTCTGCAAACTGCACTTGACTTCAGAAAGCTGCTTTGTCTCCCAAGTTATACAGTGCAAGATGTGTTCTGTCTTTTGCAATGGAAAGCAGTGGACGAAGATTATTGTGCTAATCCTGCAGAACAAGGGGAAATAAGTGACCAGAGTTTCCTACCCACTCCTCAGTCTTACCACAAAATTTTTGTAAAAGACGTCATTTCTGTGTGTTAGCCATTTTCAAAACAGCAGTCTCTCCACTGTAGCTAGATTCATAGTTCCTACACAGGTGCTGATGAATTTCATCACCTCTTTTTGTTTTGTTCTTCAATAATCTGTGCATTAACCACAATCATCCCAAATGCATCCATTACCTGGTACTATTTACTGCACACTTTGAGAAATAATCCTTGGCTTGTGGGCTCTTTGTGAACAGCCATATTTCAAATATTCATGCAGATGCATAAGCCATGCATCTTTCTCCTGACCAGGTGCAATTAATTCTCAGCAGTAGGGTTTCAGATTGTGAATTAAAAATATGATTTATATTTATATCTTAAAATACTTATTGGAAAGTTACTATTTCACTCACTAATTTGCTACTATGTTTGTGGTAAATTAGTACAAAAGTTAAAGGGGGCCAGGGATCCAATTTGAAAAACGGAATTTTTAGACTTTCAAGATTTTCAGCTGACTCCAAAACCCCCTGATGAAAGTCAGTGGGACACTGTAATTCCATTTCATTAGGACTTAAATTAAATGTTCCACCTCTGCCTTATTAGCACAGCCAAAGCTGGCTTGTTTGAATCACAAAACATTTTTAGAGGATTTTGCTGGGTCTGTTCCTTCTGCCTGCATGAAGACAACTGTCTTCTGTCTGGTTCTTACAGCATGGACATGTTCGCTGTCTGATGTTGGGATGCATGAAGCTACTCATTTGCACTCCAGCTCTCAGCAGCCCTATGCATTCATGCAGAGATGGTGTTTGAAGGCTAGGCAGGGGTTTCACAGTGAGAATCAGAGCAGACAGATACATTGCAAAACAGCAAAGATGTGGTCATCTGAAAAAAATACAGTGCTGCAATTGCTGAGATTGTGCAAAACATTTAGATCAGTTCCCAGAGTTTTCTGTCACACTTCTGTCTCCTCTTTCTCTACTCATGCATTGCTGAGATATTAGTCAACAGAATAGAAATTAGACTGTTCCAGAGAAGAAATGGAATTTAATATGAATACTATCTCCTGTGGAAAAGTGAGAGTGAGTCAGAGCTGAGCAGAGTTTGTTTTATATATGAAGTCTTTCATTCTGGAGAGTAACTCAGAGCACAGCTGTGAATTTAATGCTACCAGCTCTGGTGGCTGTGTAGGCAAACACAGCAGGCTTTGTGCATTAAGCAGCAATGTGCACTGCTGTAGTCATTAGGAAGGGTTTCACTAACAAAGAAATAGGGGAAAAATGCTCATAAGCGTCTTTCTAGTGGGCAGTATTTGCTAAGTGCCACAGGAAACTTTGAATACACACTGGGCTGAAAACAGGTAATATCACTTTGCTTTAAATGGACTCTGCTTTGTCTCTTTTTCTATTTTATATATTATTTATATTCCTCCTCAAAATTAAGCTCTTCTCCATAGTGACTCCTATGTTCATGTTGCCCTTATTTCCAAATAAAATAATATAGCACAGTTTAAAATGCCAGGATTAAATTATACAAAGCTGAAAATGAGTAGCTTTGCCAGTTTTTAAAGTAAGAATTCCACCTTTCCTTCAAGTGTCCTTTCTGCCATGTCTCGTCAGATGTGTCCTATGTCCTGTCATGCCCTGATAACATGTCATAGTGGATCCTGTTATGAGTAGCTGGTGTTTCCTGTACTTTAATTGCCTATGAGAAAGGAGGTTACCTCCTGAAGTAATCCTGTGCAACTCTGACTGCTGGCCTATTGCTGACAAATGGGAGGCCATGGTTGCTTCTGTTCTCCTCTGAGATGCTGCTTTCCCTATTCTTGGCCAGGCATGGAAGGCATAAGAGCGAGGAGGAGAGAAAGGATAGCAGAGCTGGAGAAAAATATGGTGTTTTGTTGATGCTTACGGGATCCAAGGCAGATGGTCAGTCACAGATGGATGCCTTGGGCTGGTAGGTCAGCCACAACAGCTATCGCTCTGGTTGCTGGCTCCCTTTCCCAGTTAACTGTGTGGCCTGGTCAGCAATCTCTCTCTTTTCTACAGATTTTTCCCAGTCTGGGCAGCAAGCTGTGGGTGTCTCCTGGCATTTCAGCCTTCTGGCTGCAGTACAGTCAGTCTCAAGATGGCTGAAAAACTGAGTGCAAGATGGAAAGAAAAGGCAGATGATAGAAGAGGAGCTTTGAGTGAAGGAGAGGCAGAAGGACTGTATGTCTCTTGCCCTTGCTCATGCAGTGGACGTGATTGTGAAGGGCTCCAATGGGGGTCAGCGGAGCTACTGTGATAGTTCAGATCCAGTGGGGCTTTGTTACTGGAGCATAGCAGATGCAGGCTGGCCCATGCCCTTTCTCCCCTTCTGCAACTCTTCCTTCCCTCCCCCACCCACTTGTCTTTTTTTTTTTCCTTTTTAAGGAGGCTAAAAGGGACACAGACTCATCCCTTCATTATCTTATCTCATTAATTCTGGTGCATCTTTTAATGAACTCATTTCTGACTCCAAGCAATCTCTACACATTCTTTGGGCTTTTCCAGCTGGAGGGTTTTATTGGTGTAGTTCAATACCCTTCTCTTCCTTTTGCACCTTTTCCATTTATGCTCAGTGTTCATGACTAACAGAAAATTTATTAATCTTGTGTACACTTCTCAGGCTTCTATTCCCAACCAGTGTAAGGCAGCAAAGCTTCAGTCATTACTGTTTTCACCCACAGGGAGACAACAACTGAATTTAAGGAACCTTGAGTTTTAAAAACATTAATAAAAATAGGCAAAAATATTTTATTGATTTTTTTTTTCCCCATTCTTGCCTCTTAGTCCCCAGCAAGTGAAGAGCTGCACTGGCATGACACTACACAATGCTGTTTTTGAGGCTGTTGCCATCTGCCACCCAAAAGTACAAGTGCTTTTGGAGGTAACAAAGGGGTTTTATGAAAAGTGTTGCATCATGACGATACGCTTCCAGTATTTTTTAATAGTTAAAATGTTCCAGTATAACCACCACTCTATAGTTTTCTTCTTCTTCTTCTTTTTTTTTTGAATTCTGTGTTTCATTTCATAAAATCCCCTGAAAGACAACATTGGACGAATTAAAAAAAAAAAGAAAAGAAAAACAACAAAAAAAGACCAAACCCTTTAACAAACATGTGAGATTACTTTTGAATCAGATGCAAATTAAGCCCTATTGATCACAGATTACTGTGTGCAGCCTTTCTGTGGTGAGTCCTGAAGCACGAGCAGAAGTGCTATCTCTGCAGCACCATGAAGCTTTATGACAGCAAACCTGTCATAAAGGAAGCACTCTGTTACTGATTGGAGCTCAGCTTCCAGTGGCAGAGCTCACTGGGTAAGTGCCTGCTGGCAGTGTTATGCATGTCAGTAACCTAAAGCAATTGGAGCCTGGAGGGTAAGGCTGGGGTTGGAGGAGTTACAAGGAGATGCTTATGGGCTGTGCAGTCATCACACACACACANCACACACACTAACAGGGGCTGGGAGGACCTCAGGAAGAATATGGCTACTGAACCGTGCCCTTCTCAGCAGAATTAAAGACCACACTGACAGGTACAGATAATACGTTTCCTGCATATATGGGAATGCTGCTGCTTTCACTAACCTCAGGAGTAGTGCCACATCACCAGGATATGGACTGCCAACAGAAAGCTCAGCAGCTCCAGCTTTTAACTGTGAATGGTACTTTCAAACTCTGTCATTCATTCTTGGCAAAGGCCAGCCCAATTTACAACCTTCTGCTGCTTTGACCATCGCTGCGGTTAAGCGAGCTTTATGTGCTCCTAGAGGCTTCTCCTGCACAAGCCCTTAAGCACTCTTAGGGTTATGTGGCCTTGTACCCCATTGAGGCATCAACAATGCACTGCATGTGTATTCATCTCACAACAGATTTATTTTCATCTCCCCCACCTGTCATCCAGATCACATTACCCAAGAAAAAGTCACATTTTTACCTCTCCTTTCTGGACCATGCTTGTGAGACCCTGGCTAAACTCATTTAGAAAGAGTATCTCAGCTGAAAGGGTTCATCAGGGTGTGAATCAAATGGTTTGTACAAATACAAAGATCATAAGAAAAGAGAACTGCTAGCTCTGCTCTGACCATCACCTTCAGCTGGAGTCTTACTCTCTGGTGGATATAATAACTAAGTGATATTAATGTTAGTATTATTTCCCTTTGTCCTATCTACGCCCAGGAATTTATATAGATTAAGTACTACCAGGTGCACATGGTGTATTCTTGCCCTCTACACCCATGGTAAGTATCAGAATGTATTCTTGCTTAAAAAAATAATTCAGGTTGCTGAACTGTGTGTTGGTGTGAGTGATAGGAGAAAAGACAGATCTGTGGTAGAACAGTCCAGAAATGGCTTTTAAAAAACAGCATAAAACTGTTCCCATCTATCCATGGCAATGATTTAGGCTGGGATTTTTAAAGGCACCTGATGAAGGGATGCTTTGCCAGGTCCCCAGACCTTAATGTGGGATGAAAAACATCACTGCATGGCCCACATCTGAAATGCCACTCTGATATTTTTGGGGGGGATTTTGCTGACCAGCTTTACTTTTGTTTTGAAGGAAACTACTTGAATGAGACTGGTGTTTTTCTCTTTACTCTCCCAATCCACTATAGTTGTAGAAGTAGTACGTCAGTCTGTTTGCTCCCATTTCAGAATCTTCAATGTGAGTCAATATGTCTGCTTAGGCCTGGCTAATAGATAGATGGGCTAACATGCTGTTCTGCTCCTCCATTCCATGGAGAACTTTTCTCTTTTTAACAGCAACTTAAAAAACAGGTTTCTACCTGAAAGGAGCAAGGAAAAATTAAGACTCTTCATTCCACTTCTCCAGCACCAGTGATCTTAGCCTGTGCTTGGACCCCTTTAAAAACATATCAGCCTACCTAATGATTTGGAAAAATTACAAGGATAGGGATGAAGCCAAGGAATTGTAATTTAGGAGAGGTTTCAAAACTTCTTTCAGGTTTAGTCTGTGCCCTTAGTTGACCATTTCCCAGAAGAAGAGAGAAAACAGAGGATCGGGTGCAGATGTTCTTGGCAGAAGTGCGGCATTTAAGCAGCACAAAGTCAGCACTGCTAATGCCTCTTCTTGCTGCTGTTGTTGAACTGTGAGAGGGATTTACCTAAGGGTTGCACCAGTTGGCAGTTTTTCTGCAAACTGAACTGGCCGAACTACAGTTAGTCAGAAAGTTTCCATCAAGTTTGTTTGGTTTTTTTTCAGAGGAAAATTGTGTTTCAACTAAGAAAAAGTTCAGCTTTCCTGAGGAAAACCTTTGATTTGGAAAGTGTAATCTTAGTTTTGAAGGCAGAATAGGATGTGACATCCTACTATTCTACTCCCCACTCACACCCTATTTCTCTCAAAACATGTATACACTCAGTCAAAAAAGAGATCCAGCTGCTTTAAATTGAAAAAAAAAATAATCCAAAGGAATAATGAAATTCTTGCAAGTTTAATTAATTTTGTAGTTGCTAAAAACACCTCCCTCATCCAAACTAAGACAGCTATGAACATGTGCAGGAGTGCATTCAAACATGCTAACAACCTAATAAAAATATTTACTTGCATTGACTTTGATTCAATTAGAGATTTATTCTAATTATCCAACAGAAATTAACTACCTTTCCTTAATAGACATTAAACAAAGTAAATTCAATCATTCATTCAATCGCCCTGAATAAGTCGCAGTGGGAAATTGTGTGCCTGGGAAGGGATTCTGCCTGGGAAGGGCTGCAGCCTGCTCAGTGCCTTGCAGGATGAAGCCTTCTGAGCACTCCCCTCTCTGCAGGTTTGCTCTGCAGCTCCCCAGCCCTTGCGGGGATCACAGAGATGTGAAGGGATAATGAAGGCTCTGTCTATACAATTATAATGGATTGCTAAAAGTATCAGAGTTGCTGTAAATAAATCATTATATCAGGCTCATTTAGCTTGATTTCTACTCTCAGATGGCTTGTAATACAGTCCCATCTCTGAAAGTCAGCCATTCCTTTGCAATTAGATTTATCACTGATCAAAAATGGAAGCTACCCTGCCAGCTCTGAATTTCACTTGGAAATACTGTGTTGGGCTTAAGCCTCAAGGCTGAATTTATTTATTTATTCAAATTTACAAATACCCATCTGCAAATATTTAGACTCCCTAACTATTAATTAAAACTTGCAATGACCATCTAGTGAGGTGCAGCATCCACATTAACCTAGCCATCTACTAAATCACAGCAGCAGAAGAGCTCCTTTCACCTCCCGTCTCCTGGCAACACACCTTCCACCTTCCTCAAAACCTCCATCCAGTGAGTGGTTTACAGCAATTGCATCCCTTCAAGCTGCAATTTTCCCTTTTCACAGAGCCTGATGGGATGTGGGGACTGTGCAGCCAGACTTACACCAACTGTACCTCGGGCAGAGCTCCCATGTGACAGGAGTTTGCACTCCAGGGCCACAGGGGACTTGCTCCTGGCCCAAGACCATCTTAGAAGGCATATCCCTTATCTGCTTTGCTACCTTGTTTGCAGCACCAGACTGTATTGTTGCATCTGATGCCCAGCTCCCCACCAAGGGGTGCTTGCTGCTGACCCACCCTGTTTCATCTGTCTTTTGGGTCTCAAATAACTCAAATAGGGAGAAAAAGAGATTTCTGTCCTTTAAGGTCACAAATCACTTCTAATTCAGGACCAAATGCTTATGCAGAGGTGAGTACAATCTCTACTTCCCACTGCCAAGAACATCCACAAAATCCCATCTTAGCAAATTCATCTTCTGCCAATATGTATTGGGCCAGGATACCAAACAACATGCTGTGTGGGTGGATGTAAATAAAATCCCTTTATCATTGCAATCTAGCCACCTCCTGGCAACCATGGCAACTGAATAAAAATACTCAGATTCTGTCATCAGTGATACAATGTGAAAGTTTATATAATATAACCCAGGACATGTTTACACCAAGTTTAACACAGGGAAGACAAAAGGTATTTTGTACAAATATATTGTATTTACCTAGAGATATTGTAGGAACCAGGTGTGTGGGAGGGGAGGAGATATCTGGATATGATCAGATTATATTTTGTAGTTTAATCCCTTTACCATCCTGTAAATAGTTTTAAATGTCAAAATATTATTTGAAATTTTTCCTCAGTGAAATTGATTTCAATGAACAGCATTCTGTGACTTTCTATACAATCAGCAGTGTTCTGTGACCCTCTATGAACAGTCTCCAAGGTTGCTTAGAAAACACAGAAGTATTTTTCCAGCGCCTCATGAAATGATAATATCAGATCTATTTCACATGTAATTCTTGGTCCCCTGGGAGTGATTACAGAGAGGAAGAGGCATATGCTTAGGAACAGGGAATTTGTGGGAATAAGAAGTATTGTGTGAAGCAGAAGTCCATTTTGTACAAGGCAGCAACCCAACCCCAGTCTCCATCTGAGTATCCTCAGAGGTCTGCTCTTTAGGAAAGTACAGTCTTAGCTATTAGATTGAGACTGGTAAGGGGATAATTCTTCCTCTTTCTTTTCCCTGTTGCTCAAACTACAGTGCATTGCACAGAAAAGAATTATTTCAATAAACATTACTTCTTTCTGACTACAATGGTCATATGTAAAAGTGAATAGAAACTAGAAAAATTACTATAATCTCAAGTCGAAATGTTGTCAAGCATGGCATAACATTTTTGCAATTCAATTCTGCTACTTCACTGTGACACATTGTTTGGTAGAGTCCAGTTAGCCATAACTATAACTATTCAGTATATGGAGCTAAGTAATGGAGTAGATAAGTGGCATCATACTATACTATACTATAGATTTCATTAAAGTGTTCACAGTATGCTAATATTTATACTTACCTCTTGTAGTGTGGTCCAAGAAAGCTTCTTTCAGCAGAACCATGTAGGACTTGGTGATACAGGGTGGGAACACAACTCTGTCCCTTCTGAAATGCCAACCCTAAACTGGGAAATGTTTTGCCTTTGGTGAGGTTTGATGGTACAGATCTTCCCAACTGAATAAATAAGGAGTTCTCAAGGTGCTTATGAACATCTATTTAATTCTTCCCCTAGTCTCTTGGTCTCTAGTGTAAAGCCTCAGTGCAGGCCCTGAGTCAGAAGGATGAGGTGCAAACTGATCATTAGGGAAGATACTGCTGCATGAAGAAGATACGAAACAGCACCTGAGCAGTGTACAAAAGCAAAACAAGATGTCAGCTCTCCATAGCACAGACAGGCCCTCATGAACACCTCACACAAATCCATGCTGCTAGTTTTCAGAATAATTCAGTGAATATCTCATGGTTAAAATCCCCTTAAAACCTGCTGGCACAGGCAAGTCTGTTGGATCCATGAGACCTTACTCCCTATTCTGTTACAGTGGTTTACATCTCTCTGACACCACTATTACAGCAATAAACCAGATCCATCATATTCATATGGAAGCCAGTAATGTATGTTGGAACCAACGAACTATACAGAACAATATGTTTCAACAAACAACTGTTCCAATCCAGCAGAAGCAGCAGGAAATAATTTCATTTTATTTTAGAAAACTCTTTTTTTTTCTATAAAGAACATTTTAAAAACTCATAACAGTTTGAGTAAATGTGAAGGGAACTCTTTAGTCAGCACACAGAAGATGAGAAAATGGGTGATTTAAGTTACAGATCCTACAAACTTGGCCTCCTTGAAGCTACCAGAGTTAGCAGAGGACCTGATTGTAAAAGGGATAATTAAAAAGACTAAGAAAATGCAGTATAATAAAAACCAGAGACAAAAGCTGCATACCTTAAAGCAATTATTGTTCAGCTTGCTGTCATGTAACATGCTACTATAGCTCAAACTTTACCTGTGGTTTGATGAATTTAGCAAAAAAAAAAGAGAGAAGGTAATTTTGAAATATTCGTATCAAATGGATGCATCAGAAATTTGGATATTTGATCTGGGCATCACTTTACAACCAGAAATAGTGATGTGTGGTCCAGGATGATCTATATTTTCAACACTGAGTGTTACAACAAAGGTTGGATACAGACCTTGTGCCACATGCATAGCCTGTTCTACAACTATTAACACCAGTGGACCTCTCACCAAGTCTGGCAGATCATGCCTGAACATCATCTCTCTTGACTTCAGACTGCACATTGTTAGGGTCTAGTGCTGGTCATGTTTTAATAACAGACACGCAGGATATGGGTGCTAAAAGCCATTCACATCCTAAAGTTAAGAGTGACTGAGTCTGACTTGTAACCAGTTGTTGGACTCTGGCAACTTCTATAGTCAATGAAGTAAGCTCCATATTTAGACTGCCTATGACAAATGCTAACTATGGACATTATGGCTAGATTGCAACATCTTTCTTCACAACCACTGAGTTCTTACCTCTGCTGGTTGCAAAGGGACTGGCAGCCTTCCCTGCTATCCCTCTGAGTCACTCACTGTTCTCCTGACAATGAAGGATATCTTAGCCATCATCTCACTCTGGCTCAGGTGCCAGATGGTCTGAATATCTATGCTGCTAAAATAGAAAAGGGTCAGGTATCCAGCCTCTAAACCTCAAGCTGAGTAGGATGGACAATGTCCACAGTGCCTTGCACAAGACCATCTGGAGCAGCCTTGTCTTGGAGAGAGCTAGCTGAGGTAAATCATCAGATAAGCCATTTGGATGATCAGAGATTCATTGTTTGACCTTATTCTCTAATAACAGAGACCTATACAACAAAATCAGTTATGTAATATTCCCTGTATTAAAAAGGAGAAAAAATCAGATCTACCTAAGAATGTCAAAGTCTGCATTCTCAAACATTATCTTATGATATAGCTTACAGTATGTATTAACACCTCTATAAATATTGAGAGATTGCCATACAATCAAAATAGTTCCAGTAGCACTTATATTATGTAAGACATCTCTTAAGGGTGGTCCCATGGTTTAAAGGAGAGCACTCTGGTCTCTGAATCCCAAAGACCTGAGTTTGATTCTCAGTAAGGACCATCCCCTGGCAGTTCAATGCCTCCCTGCCATCCCAACCCATCACATCTCGGATGCTCAGCAGGGCCAGCCCCGGTTAGTACCAGATGCTGTGACAGTCCTGAGGACTTCACTGTCACTGTCCAAGCTCACTTGGCCGTGGCAGATGGATCTTAGGACTTAAACGGCGGGGCCAGTTCTGCACACCCTGTGCCTCACCTAAAAAATCCGCAGAGCAGGCTGGAAGTGCACACCCACGTGGGGAGAGCCCTGCCCAAATCTTCATTCATGAAGTCTGGCCATGCATACATCTCTTAAGCATTACAGAAAAGCATGACCTTGCCTTGTAGACTTCTGTTTTTTGTACTAATAGACCAATGCTTTATTCCACCTGGTCCCTTTCATAGAAGGCTATGTTTGCTATACTGCAAAAGAGCTAATGAATGCATTCTTAAAAGTAATTCTGAGCTAAAGGGATGAACGAGATGACTCAGAGGTTTTGGTTGCTGCAATTTTGTTAAGCTCTTTAGTGGTAACATCTGTTCCTTGAGCGAGTGAAGCTGGAAATGTTTTCTTTTCTTTTTTACTTATTAGAGTTATTAAAAAAGGAGGAGTAAGGTAGAGAGTTGGCTCTAAGGAACCCCATGGTGTCACAGCTATGATATTACTGGTAGTTTGATTTCTTCATCTGAAGCTTGGTTAGTTCTCTCCTCTGGACATAAGTGCAGATAAGCCTTTGCCAGGCCACTGCAGGTGTATCTGGTGGGAAATGAGACAGTTCCATTAACACTTTCCATCTGATGTATCCTCATGCATCATGGAAGTGGTCTATCTCCTAGCTTTGGAGAAGAGGAAAATTATCCTGTAGTTTTAACTGTGAATTTACACAAAAGTCACATCACTTTCTCAGACCATTTCCGCCTCCATTTCCATTTCTACCTGCGTTGGAGGAGAGGGTACAAGACAGTGAGGATGCAGGGTCGGATGCTGTCAGACTTGAAAATAGTATGGCACAGGCTTTCCTCTGAAGACAGCCAGGTAGACCTAGTCCCAGTCCTGCCCTGGATGTCTAATACAGTGTCTAGGGTTGAGCTGGCAAACTGCCAACTGTCCAAGACAGAAACAAAGGGTTCAACCCCCCACAACCACCACCCCCTAACCAGCCAACGGAAAAAGAGGGAGAGGAAAAAAATCTCCAAACTAGGTTTATGCTGAAACTAACTATATGTGATAAGTGAAAACGCCGCAAAAGAACTGCTAAGAGAAGGTTTTTATATCTAATAGCAACAAAGGTATTTATTGATAACGTTGAAGGCAAGCCAATTCATGCTGGGCAAAACCTTGCCTAACTTGTTTGAGTTAAATAAGCCATTTATAGCCTTAAGTTCATAGTTAACACCCTTTTAATTTCCATATTAATGACTGGGCAAAATCTTGGGTGGAGCTTTACTTTTGGCTTCAGTTGAGTGGTGGTCTCCTGACTTCATCCCTTGGGGTGGTCTTGATGCGTCTTCATCACTGTTGGACTTTTGCCTTTTCTTTGTTCAGTGACATGACCTGTCAAACTTGCAAAACCTTGGCTTCAACTCTACAAAATCTTGGCTCTTTACCATTTCATTCTATTGAAATGTCTAGCTTAGTTTTATGTATGACTTCTAACTCATGGTACACTAGTTTCTATAATTACTAGACAATTTGTACCAGAACAAACCGATTCAGCACTTTATGCTGTTCAGTGGATGTGCTGTGCAAACAACATTTTGCAAAGCAGTTATCAGAAATTTCAGAAAACTAGGGTTTTTGGTCTCTTTTCTCTTTCAATATGTATTTATACAGAAAAGAGAAAAATTAAGAGAAAATTACAATATAACACACACTTACACAAGTTACGTATAACAACAATTTTCTACTTCCCACCAAAACCAGATTCTATCTCTCTGGATCTACAGGCACCCCAAAAGACACCCAGCAAGCAACAGAAATTATAACAACAAAATATTTCCACTTCCCTGAACTCAAACAAAAGGCAAGTAGTGGCAGCAGCAGGAGCAGGGCCTAGCACAGTAAAACTCTAGTATGTTCTCCTTGTACTTTGGCCATGATGGAACTGCCTAAGCCACTCCTGCACACTGGCTCTTACCCTTTTTGAGATGATGCAGTATGGTATGGAATACCATACCATTGGCTAGAAGAAGTCAGCGGTTAGCTAGCTCAGCCCAGCTCAAGTCAGCTGACAGTTCCAGGCCTAGTCTGAACTTTAAAGCCTAAATTTAGGCCTACCTGGCTAAACCCATAACATACAGACAGATCCACCAGTCCTCAAATAAGAGTCAGACCAAGAACTTATTTCTTATAACAGGAAGACAATGTTGATGCAAACAATTCCAGTGTGACTACTCAAGGGCTAGATCACGTGTGGGAGAGGAAAAGTCCTAATACAGTCACATGCTGGAAACAAAAATGTAGAGTTCTTCACCAGGAGGAGTCTGCCCATTCTGCCCATGAGCACTTGGATTTTTCCAGGTCTCCTCACTGTGCGGATATCGTGGGTGCATCAAGCACTATGGTTAAGGTGCCTCAGTCTGCTCTTGTTTCTTTATACTGAGTGCAGGAACTATACTGAAAGAAAGGAGCACTAGAAAGTGTGTGAGAGGCAGGAGCGCTTGTCTGAAAGAGCTAAGGAAGGAGAGGAACACAAAAATTAAAAAAAAAAAAAAGACATCCACTTGACTAAAATCCAATCACAGAGCCCGATGTGTCAAAGGGGAGAATAAATGAGCTAGTATTAGAGGCAAAACTGTGAGAGGCAGAGCTCTAGCAGATATGCAAATTAATTTTGTGCCCTGTTAGGTAGTCCCAGGGTGTCACACACATAAAGACCAACCCCTAAATTGTGAGACACAATTTCTGTTCTTTGCCCCTTTGAAATCCAGTCAGAATTCATTCTTTCACCCCCAGTGTCACGAGAGTGTCAGAATCTGTTCCAGGTAGGAGATATTAAGAGTAAAACTGACAGAATGTGCTCTAAACCTTGTTTACCCTTCCCTCACCCATGCTGAAGCAGTGCCAAACAGTCAGATTAGACACATTCCTCCTGATACTGGCTGTAATGAGAAACAAGAAGTAATGAGGTGATTTATTATCCGCTGTCTCTCCCAAAGACCTCAACATGCTGGCTCTGTCCTGTACTGCTCAGTAGCTGATTTCAGAGGGACAGAACTCTACTCATTCTTTTGCTGCAGCAAACCATCCTGCCTGTTCCCCAACACAAAGAAATGAGGAGATGAGGCAAGTTGCCAGGTTCGTAGAACATTCCCTCATAAAAACAATATATGTGCTTATTGTTCTTCTAGATTACAAAATTTGGAAAGGAGAAGCGAAAACAGTAAATTGTACAGTGAATTTTATGGAATGGAAAACACAGTACCACTGCTGCAGTGAAGTCCGTTCAGCCCATAAACGTGTCATGGCTTGATGGAGAGCACCATAGTCACTCAAACGAGTCAAGATTCCCCAAGAGGACTTTCTACCAAGTTCAGCATGATTTACCAGATTTGAGGGAGAATGAAGAACTGTGGAATGGCTTTAGTGGCTAACTATCTCCTGGCTTCAGACACTCCATTTTTAACTGCTGTCAGTCTTCTGCACTCCCAGGTTTCCCAAAGTCTTGGAGTCAGAGTCCTGTAGTGCAAACATTGAACTAACAGAAATGAACAAATGACCATTGTCCTGGAGACATCATAGGCGATTGTCAGATTTTTCCTACACAATGTGCCTGAATGGAATCTAAGGAAAGGATGAGATACTTAACATAGAATTTTGAATTTATTCGGATAGATTAGATTCTTAGGATTTCATGCTAATTTGCTTTTTTCACCCTTGATCCTCTTGGTTTCCTTGAGGCTCCTGGTGTGTTGCCTTGAGTGACTGTGAGTCCGTAAGAAAGACTCTGAGCCAAGTTTTGTAGGAGATAAGATAAAGGGTGGGTACTTTAATAAGCAAGCCTGCTCATCCAGGAATACATTACCGCGCGCTAAAGCAAGCTTTGATTCTACAGTTTTTATAATATAATCTATCCAATCACTACAGTCCACATGTCCAGTTCCACCTCTGTCCCCTCCCAGGTTCCACCCCCCTGAATTGGGTCTGGGGTCGGCCGAGACCCTCCGTCTTCCTCCTCCTCCTCCTCTTCTTCAGCACACAAAGGTCTTTTGGATGTTTTCCAGGGCTCTGGGTCACTCTGCCCTGTGTTTATGTTAGCTTCTAATCTGGCACCTTGAGAGAGAGACTAAATAGCTGGCAAAACTTTAGCAGTCTGTTCTTGGAGCAGGGGTTAGAGATAGGGAGGATTTTATACTGTAAGCTGCTAAATACTAACTCACTACAAACTACTACAGACTACTGTGTTTCTAAAATCTACAAAATGTGAAAAATCAAAAACTAAAGACCCCTTGGCAACAGTGAAATAAAGGTGTAATGGATCCAAATCCCACTGCTGCAAGGCTGGCACCAGTATACGTGATGATATTACTGGTACCACTGACCATACAAGCAACAGCAGGGTAATCAGGCTGGTCTGGCTGAATAGGTAGCTCTCCAAAAGACTGGTGTTGGTACAATCATGGTATACTGCAAAGCTTAATTAATATTTCTTCTGTCTCACACTGTACAGGACAACAAAAGTAGGATGAGAAACTCAGGCTGCCTCCACAGCTGCCAGGGTCCAACTTTTTATATCATTGATGGAAAAAAAATCCTGATCATTCAGGCTACTCTGTGTGATTTATTCAATTGGTCCAGTGGCTTCTTGAAGTCATAAAAAGTATCTACTGTTTTCACTGGATTGATCTTTGTAAGCCCTGATGAGTCTGATGATAGTGAAAATCGTCCACAGTACCTCACTTAAATGAGGCAGTGCTAGTGTCACACCAGATTATAATTACACACTGTACTGATAGGCCCAGTGGCCTTCTTTATTAGAAATAGAAGTTCTGTAGCATGAATCTGGGAATCTAGTCAGTTTTTCATGTATTGATTAATTTACAGGGGCAAGAAACAGAGCCGACAAGCTTGAATTTCAAAATAACTCAGAAGAAAAAAAAAGTCTTTCTCATAATGCAGCAGCAGATTACTCCGGGAGAAAAATACCTTAAAAATGAAGCTGGCATTCTGTTTGCAGCACCTACAGTGTTTATCTCATGTTGGTTTGCAACACAAAAGAGCAGTATAGAAGTAAAAGTAGCTTAGGATACCTCTGTTAATACTGCAGGAAATTCTTTTGTGGTCTCTTAGGGCTGTGTTCTTTCCTGTAAAACCCTCTTGGGCTAAGTTTGGAAGAGGATGTGAGGAACCTGGTTTGGTTGAAGATGTCCCTGCTCATTGCAGAGAGGTGGACTAGATTACCTTTAAAAGTCCCTTCCAACCCACACCATTATATGGCTCTATGACTGTATCTGGCCAAAAAGTTTGATCTGACACCTAATGTTTCTTGCTCTGCAGCAAGGATATCAAGGGGAAACCACATAGTCTGTGATTGTTGCTTCCAGAACCCTACCCCCCAGTTCAT
Source organism: Sakesphorus luctuosus (assembly GCA_013396695.1). NCBI lineage: Eukaryota > Metazoa > Chordata > Aves > Passeriformes > Thamnophilidae > Sakesphorus > Sakesphorus luctuosus. The sequence continues at coordinate 291,423 of VWZD01001168.1, forward strand.
CTGGATTGGGGTCTGCTTTGACAGGCTGGGTGTGAGACACACCTGAAATGCAACACAAGGGATTGGAAGGGCAACTCAGAGCCTTCACTGAGCAGGTTGTGGTTTGAGTATCCAGCCCAGCACAGCGTCAGCACATGTCCCGGCTCAGTCCCAATAGAGCTGTGGCTGCATCAGGCTGGTGCTGTGCCCAGAGTTATTAGATCTGCCTCTGAAGAAGAATAAGGAGCCTGGGCAGAATGACAGGGCAATGTAATTATAACTCTTCTGGAGCTAATTCAGGGACCACAACATTAGGCTGAATTGTGTAGCCTAGATATTTCAGAAGTTACTCATTTTGAATTATCTTTTCTAAGAACTCACAAGGGGGAGATTTAGAGCTGCAGCTGTAGGTACCATCCATCTCTCCTTCCTACTTCTATTAAGAGTGTCTCCCATGGTGTTTTCCCCTTCAGTTCCAAAACCCGTAGTGCAGACACATGAGCCTTAGAACCCCTTCATGCTCCAGCCTCCATCAGAGGCCATCTGATACAACTTCCCATTCAATCTTGGAAAAGAGCTTACTCCAGCCATTTTCAGGATTGCAGAATGGAGAAGCACACAACATTAAAGGAATGAAAACTAATGGTGTCATGCACAAAGGAATCAGGTTAGGTTAATAATATTGGAAGGTCATTATTAATTTTTCCTGGCTTTTCAGAGGTGTTTTTTTTTTCCTAAGCAGCTCAGATACATTGCTATGATAAGCACAGCATAAATGCTCAGCCAGACAGTCAGACACTGTACCTTCACCTTATTACGTGTGACTGAAACTGCAAACAGCTCAGATCAATCTCAGAGATATTAAATTAAAGCTGAATCTTACTCTATCTCCCCTACAAAATGAGCTGAGCTAAAGCTGAGATAATACCCATATCAAGAGACATTACAAACCCTATTCTACTGGGTGAAGATTTATTTTTAGTTTTTCCACAGAATATTTCTAGTTATATGAACAATAGGAAAGAAGAAAAAATCTCAGCATTAGAAATGCATTGAATCTGTACATGCATTATGTAGTAGCTAGGGGTTCTGTCTTTAAGACAGAACCGAATAATGATTCTTGCATAATGTAACAATATGATAACTAAAAAGAAGGCCTAGGTTGAAATGGGTAACAGAGAATATTATAGAATCACAATAACAAGGTCATTTGAAAATGAGGGCAAGTAAGTAAGCAACTCAAGGAAAGAAAAATAGATATAATGAACAGAAAGGAAACATTCATTAAGCAGTGGGTGAAGAGCAAGAACTAAGTTAGATTTCTAAACTAAATTGGCATATATAGGCAGTTTTTATATCCCTGCACTTTTGAAAAAAACATCTCCCATTCTCCATGCTGTTACTGCAGTTCTTAGGGGGATAAAAAGATCTTGCATCATAAACACTGAGCTGAGCATCATTGTCATCATCATCATCATCACAATGAAACTGGTTTAGGCCATCTCAAATGGTATGGTGATCATCTTCTGGCTAGGCCTATAGTCATAAATAGAGCAGAGAAAGGTTATATGCTAACATATAATCCTAGGACCACCCCAAGTCTTTATTACTGAAAGCTTTCTAGCATATTTTTGTCTTTTTGTTCTACTATTTTCCCAGATAGTTTCTTGTCTGAGATGGGGAATAACCTGGGTGAGGGACAGCTTGAATGTGTACACTCCTTTCTGATGAGTGAGGGGAAAGGTTTGCCATGTGGAGATTAATTGTGCTGTGCCACTTGGCCTCAGGTCCAGAATGTGTTCCTCAGTCTGTTGTATTTGGTAGTGCAAAATGAAGCCTTGTAGAATCACAGAGGTCAAATAAGGTACCAGAAGACAGTAAAAAAGTCAGTCAGGGAAAAGATCAGCCAACATCGGTTCCTAGAAAAAAATCCTGAAGAAATTATTGACTACACTATATGTAAGTACCTGAAGAATAGCAAGAAGATAAATAAGAGTACACTGGAATTCATCATAACCATATTGCACTAAACCAATTTAACTTCTTTCTATAATGATATCGTACAGTTAGAGTTGAAGCAGTTAATTTCACATATTTTGATCTGAACATTGGCTGATACAACATTCTCATTTAAAAATCTACACATATATAGCCTTGGTGAATCTTCTGTAGTCTGGGACAAAATTGACCAGATAATTGTATGTTAAGAATATTTTCTGTGATTCACTGTTCAGATGGAATGATGTACTGAGTGGTGTGCCAGAGGGATCTGTCTTGAATCTCACTCTACTTGATATTTTAATTAGTCACCTGGATGATGGAAAAGAAAATATTAAATATTAAATTTGCAGATGGCCTGAAGACAAAAAGGACAGCAAATGAACTGGAGGACAGAGACAGAATTTAAGGAGAGCTTGAGAAATAAAATGGTGAATAACATTCAAAGTGGATAAATGCAAGATATGACACTAAGGCAAAATTAATCAATAGTGCATATGGTACCAAAGTAATCAGGGTACACAGGTGTGGTATACAGTCTAACAACGCCACAACAATACAACCAGTAAAGCACTATTCTTCAAGACAGGTTCTGAGGGTTGTGAGGTACTTCTGTGTGTATGGGGGTACTCAAGCATGGCTGTGCAATGGTTAGCAAGCTTGTAGAGTGAAAGAACCAGGGCTGAGCACCCAGCTCTCTTGGGTTCACTTTTAGAAGGTTTACTTCAGTCTGGCTCTACTCTGGTCTTGTGGACTGTCCACTAGCAGAAAATGCTCAATAAATGCACTCTTGAGAAGCACCTTTTGCTTTAGTCTCATCCCAAAGGAACTCAGTCATGCTCCTCAAGATTGCTCGGTAATACAAAATAAAATATGTTATATAAGAATAAAGCCAATTACTTCAAAAATACTCTTTTAACAACTGAAATACTTACATATACGTATACGGTTGGACATCATAAGTCAAAAGAAATAGTTTCCATTGAAAAAATGTCAGACATCAGATCGGGTTTTACATGCAGAAGAACAGCTTGCAAGACATACCGCTTTGTTCCACATTTTGTAAGAGCTCAGCTGGAGCTCTCTATTTAGTTCTGAGTACTGGAAAGACAAACTGGAGTCAGTCTAGAAGAAAGTGATGTTAACAGTATGACCTTTTGAAAAATATTAAAGGACTTAGAATTATTTAAGTTAAAAACTGATTGGGGACATGACAACAGACCACAAGCACTCTCTTTAGAGAGAAGAGAGTAATCTGTTCCTTCTTCACATAATGGATAGCACAAACAAGAACAACAGGGAAAATCTTCTAAATATATGCTTAGGGAAGCACTGGTACAGATTGCTAATGGAGACATGGCAGTCTCTATCTAGGAGGATCAATAGCACCTAGAAAACAGGAGGTATAAATGACCCTTTCTTAGGCTAGGTGGATGAACTAGGTGGCTTCTGAAGGTCCCTCCTGATCCAGTTTTATCATGACTCTGTGCTCACTCCTCCTGCCTTATTGAAACTGCATTATTTTCCCCAAAAGTCCTTGTTTCAAGAAGTGGAGAGAAGAATGGTTTCTGTCACAGGGCAGCTTAGGATTTTTTTCCTGGGATACAGTTGGAAGCTGCTAAGGTGAAAAGGTCCCTGGGAACCCATCTTGCATACCTGACTCCTGTGGAGGTCCCACTCTTCTTGCCACTGATCTTGCCATTGGATGGAAGAGGTGTTTTCCTCCTCTTCAGACCATGGTTTCAAATAAATGTTGTTATGCTTAGCTGAGAGACATCATGGCAATACAGATCACATGCAGAAATAGAATTTTGTGTGACTTGGAAAATACGTTGCATGTTTATTTTGGCATTTGAGGAAGTGTTGAAAAGATTGCAGTGAAGACTGGAACCTGTATATGCTGTACTTGCCTTCTGAACCTGAAGCCTGTATATGCAGTGCTTCTGTCAACTGTCTTCAGTAGAAGAACATAAGGGCATCAGAGAGAAAAAAAAAGGGAGGTAACTGGAATTAACAGCTGCAGTGGCATATCCACAGGGCAACTAAACAAGCACCTGACCACAGACTGCAATCCTTACATAGAGCAAGATACTATCTGGATTCAGCTAGTACTAAATAACAGTTAATTGCATAATCTGTATGTCTAATAAACATATTTAATTTTTAATTTTAATAAATAAATATTTATTTTCTTATGAGTTCTAGTTCTATAATTATATAAAATGTATAAATAATAAATATTTAATGTTTTAAACATATCTAATAAACTTAGTGTATATGCAAACTCCAAGGAGGAAATGTGGCTCAGTTAGCCTGTGTGGTCCCATCTTCCTCTAATATGGTACAAATGACACTAGAGGGATGCCTTTTCTGAAATCTGCTGCAACAGGGTGAGGGTTGAGCAGATGCTCAGAAGCTCAGAGTACTTTGCCCCTTGCAAAAATGAAGGCCAGACTTGTCACACATCGGAGGGTAGTTGCTCTTCAGGAAAAATGTGACATTTAGCACTGAGTCAAGAGAAACACAATGGCCTAAGCAGTGTTGTATTATTGTGATGATGACTAGATGTGCAGTGACATTTAAAAAATGAGCACTAGCTCTTTAGTGCTCTACAAACTCTGAATCTGATCCTTTAAAGCCTCCATGCATGAAATTCATATTGACTTGTGTATATGGAGGACTAGCCAGGTCAAGCCTGAATATTAAATAATCACTTGTCATTCCTGATGTTGCTGCTTAGAGCTGGCATCATATTGTTTTGTTTTGGCAGAAACTGTTCAAAATTTTTTTCACCCTCTGGGTTTTACTGAACTGAGAAGACTAATATTTATAAAGCCATTATTCCAGAAGGGAAACCAACACTCTTTTTCACCCCTCAAAAAAGCCCCCCAAATCTGAAACAAGTAGAACACTGACAAAATCTATCCACAAAGCAATCGCTGAAACAAATATCAAGGTTAAAATAATTTGAAGCCATTCCAGAACCACCTCTACCTTTTTAGGCAGTCTAAACTGTCTGTACTGCAATAACATGAAGAATTCAGCTTTCTCAATCTACAAAGTTGTGGGGTTTTTTAGCAGCCAAAAAGCTCCATAGGCAAAGACAACATGCAGCCAAGTTTTGTCAGTGCTGTTAATTTTTTATATACAGTGGAATAAATCATAAAGGTGTAGGTGTCAGTGGAGAGCTTGAATACAATGAACGATAGAGGTGGGGAAACTGTGTCTCCTGGCCTGCAGAAGTCTGCAGTTTAACTCTCTGTGATGCATACATTGAAGTCTGACTGAAATTAACCTCTACTGAAGGCAAGATTTGACTTGTTCCTAGAGGAGGTTAATTCTAGAAACTGTAGTGGTCTACACAGTTTATTTGCTCCCCAAGGAATATATATTAAGAACCTGTAGCTGTGGCATGACTCATCTACTCACAATGTACAAGGAGTTGAAAATATCTCCATTTTACAAAAATAGATCATGTCCCTTAAGTATTTGGAAAACAGACATAGTCGTTTTCTATCAGGCAAAGTTTTGCTTCTCCAAGCCAGAACAAGTAAAATGGATATACAAGGATTAGAATGAATGCTGATTTCTAGGAAACTAGGGAACTGAAAATATGGTTGACTGAAGTGCAACATATAGTGATGCCTAAAGTTCCTGCAAAATAGGCACTTAAAACAACATTAGTGGAGAAAGACAGACAGGCATCATTTATTAGAAGCTTTTAGGTACACGCCATAGAGCATGCACACATGTGATCAGAGATGTTACAGATTTTATATTCTTCCAGTAATTAACATATAAGATATCCATAACCAACCATGGTTCCCATTTCCCTTGGTGCCCCACCCACAAGCAGCTGGAAGGGTTCTTGGCTTTTTTTTCTGTTTTGTCTTCAAGTTATCTTGCAGGTGTCTCTCGAAAACATCATGACGTCAGAAAGCTTAGAAATACGTAGGAGAGTACATTAGTAGCTTTCCAACACCACATGATATGTGATCATGGAAAACCTATAATTCTAAAATTCTAAAATCTACAAAATACACTAAATCCTTAGACATCATAGAAGCAGTACATTTTTATGTAGGGGTTGAAATACCTACTATATTGATTTTTTTTTAAACTAGAGCTTAACACATGTAAACAGAGTTCATAGGATAAATTGTGCTCAGTTGGAAACTTGATCACTAAAATATGAATATTCCACAAGTAGAAACGCTACAGGATCAGCCATTGTTACATGAATTGCATATAGCCTGAGCAGCCTTGCAAACTTTATGAAAGTTGTTTTCCATTTGAATGAGAATGAAGAGAAAATGTAATGAAATGAGATTGTTATTTCACCATTTGTGGGTTGGACCCAGCTCTTTCTGAAGTAGATGATGGTTTTGTTCCACATATAGTGGCCACCTGCTGTAAATGGTTAACTGAATTCCACTTCTAGCTATATTTTGGGGAAGAATCTGGAAAGAATGTGACTCAAGCCCTGCTTTAGAGCAAGGCATTCAGTCTCACTTCCCAGCCCTAAAAAAAAAGATAGTTAATTCATATTTCTGGGAGTTTAATTCCTTCAGGGTGGTAATATATCTGGTACTATGTGCTTGTTCAGCACATTATTGTCCTAGTTTGGCAGGTGTCCCTGGGCAGTGCCCTCTGATAGATGGCATTAATAATAGCAATGATGAGAAAGAGAGATCACCACTGGCATTAGTTCCCTGGTCTGTGGAGAGGCTGAAGGTGTGCAAAGGCCTGGAAGGCACTGGTACGATCTTTCCTCTGGGTCAAGATTAAGACCACTGCAGAGGATAAATCTACCATACTGCTTTGCATAGAGTGTAAGTCTAGGGATTTTTAAGTCGTGTCCATTACAAGCACCACAGTTATTTGTGATGTAGCAACAGTAGCAGTAGTAGTTGTAGTAGTAGTTATTATAAGAAATGCTCAGGCATTTACTGTCTGGCCTTTTCAAGGAAGTTCTTATCATTGGGAGCTAGATGAAGGAGGTGTGCAAGGAGTATGGGGTTCTATTAGCCCCACCACACTAACTCCCCCTATTGCTGCTCTTATCTATCTGTTTGGTTATTGCATTAATTTCTTTGGCTATAGCTAGAGTTAATGCTAAGGCAGTTTTTGTTTTGTGTACTTTCCCTGGCTGGGACTCCTACAATTTCTGGAGCATTGCAGTAGCTTTTGCAGCAGCTTTGAGAATATCTCCACTGAGTTAAGCATAGTAAGTCATTTACTGAGAAATTCCTAAAGAAAAAAAACTACCCTTTAAAATAAACTTTACTAGACCTAGGAAAACAGATTTAGAAACACTAGAGCCAGAGAATTTTCATCTACATGAAAAGATTCTTTTTTTTTTTACCAACCAACAGCTGTGCTTCATGGATAAGCCTCAGCAGAAAGAAACACATCCGTAGCTGTTACAGCTACTTTAAAGGACTATTGCCAGTATCTAGCTTAGCCACTTTCTTCTCAGTGTTTTGAAACTTCAAAATAAAGCTATTTGTTTTCTAAAATATCCTCTGAACTGGAAAACATACCCTTCAGGATTTCCTCCATGATTTTCTCTATGCGGGCAAGGTGAACAAATACATGGCTACTCTAAGACAGAAGCTTTTTCATTTGTATGAATGTGCATCTGATGATCAAAGTTTAGTGTTCTCCTATCCAGAACACAAAGACTTTGGTGGTCTGAGTTCTTTTGGTAAACACATTTGCTTTCCTGAAAGGCAGTATGGAATTTCTCATAGGCTTTGCTCAGGAAGGAGAGTGATTGCACTGTAAACACTTCAGTTTTGTATATATTTGGAAGTTGGTAGCTGGCATATTTAAACATATTAATTGTCCCTGCATTCCAGGGATGTCATGCCAGTTCTCAAGATGGTTTTGACAAGAAGGCCAACAAGGACTAGTCATAGTTTGACTCTCAGTGTTAGCCGAATACTAGCACCAGCATCAACATTGATTACACTGACTGGTAGCGCTGGTGTGAGAAAAGTCCAGACTGCAGCTGAGCAGAGACACAATTTATCCTGGGAAAAGCAGTTTTAAGTCCTCTTTTGCAGGGCTGTCTGCAGCTGGGCTGACTCACAGTTGCATACCATGCCATGGGGATGATATTGCAAATGTTCAGTGCATCAAAGAAGAACTCATACAGTCCATGCACCTTGCTTTCCTCCAGCTTCTGTTGTCTCCCTTTCAAGCATGGTGCCACTCAGGGCCTGCTTTTACTCCTCAGAAAGACTTCACCTATCCTGTTTTGTTTTGACATGTACACAGCTGAGTCTTTGATCAAACTTTATGTGAAAAAACCCACTGTGTGTGTAACTTGAAGCTATCATAATAACAGGATGGAAGCAAGGAATGTCCAAGGGACATGAAAATGTAAAATCTAGTTGTGCTTTAGTAACACACTATACTGGAAACTGTGCTGATTGAACTATCTGTGGTATACTGTGCTTATTTGCGGCTGACTGCCTCATCAATTTTCATTTGGGAACTGAAATGGAATTTTCAGGGTGGATATGGTATTAATTAGGAAGGAAACTGGCTGCAATATGCTTGGAGATAAAAACTTTTCTGGTGGGAATCTGGTTTTGTATCATGTCCAAATTGTTAGAGATGCATTTTACTGCGAAAGATATTTTTATGCAATGCTGTTACCTCTCACTGGAGAAAAAGTGAATTAAACATGGAGATGATCAGATTAATGAGGAAAAAAAATGTAGCAAAAAGACTTTCTGGCTAAAATAGATTCTTAAGAATTAAGCTTTGGTTGGTAATGCCCACTAAATAGCCCATGCATAGCTCCCGTATCTGTGTAGGTATGTAGGCAGTTCTCACCTTCATGGCACTTTACGCTATTCATTTGTCTACTTCATTAGGAGCATAAGATCATTATAAAACATTCACAAAGCCATGCACAGCTACCACATTGGTCCTATAGCTCATAAGTGCTATTGAAACATGTCTTACATACCAGCAGTATATAATGGTGTGCAGTTAAGTAAGAGTATTTCGGTAAATTCTGATTAAGGCTCTGTGGCATCAATCAACCTCAGACACCAAAGCAGAGCTTCTTCAAGATTTCAGGATCTTGGTTACCTTCCCAACTGCAGAGAGCAGCTTTCTGCAATTGAACTGGCCCTGCATGGGCTTTCTTGCTCTACTGGATTCTAAGTGTACATCAGGGCAACACAACTATAGCAGCAAGGCCAGAAAAGAGAAGAAAATAATTTGAAAGATGTCCAGTGATCACAGTCAGACACAAAGTAATGAAAAACATCACAGTAAAAGAGGCAGGGGCATCAAGGTGGAATGCCATTTGGGAGAGGAAAAGGCAAGTTAAAGGATGTCCAAGGAGACTGAAACTCCTTAGAGGGCTAGTAACACACAGAAAAGAATAAATTATAAGGAAGAAAAGCAAGAAGTGACTGAAAGGTGTGAAAAGGCTGAGTGGAAACTGAAGTGAGCAACTCCAGTAATCAACAGGAAAGTTGAAAGCTGACAGAAATCCAGGATTCAAGGAGTGAATAACTAGAGCCAGGCTGATTGTCAACATGAAAACTGAAGTCTGGACCCCCAAGGAAGGGAGGGCTTGAAATGCAGGGCGGGTGGAAAAATCAGCAAAAAGGAAGTTGAACTCACGTAAATATAGAAAAGAGATAAGTAGTTGGATTTTTAAAGACAAGGAAGACAGAAGACGAATAGAGATGGACTTGACAGGAGAAGGCAGTAAGAACGGGAGTCGCATCTCTGCAGGAAGTCAGTCAACAGGTGCCTTGCACCAGGGTTCAGAAAGATCCAGTAATACAAGAAGCAAGCAAGGAAAGAAGGGTCAAAAAGGCTTTTGTGGGAAAACTGAAAAAAGCCAGGGAGCTGGGTTAGTGGTGGTCCTACCATGTGTGTGGTAACAGACAAGTGTGAGAGAGATGGCAGTCCAGAAGGGAGCTAATCTGGGACAAGCCATCATGATTTGAGTCCAATTGCTTTGTGGGGAGTGTTGTGGAAAGGATTGTTTTGTATTTCTTAGACCAAACTGTATACTGCTAAGACTACCCAGGGCCTGAAAAACTGACTGCGGCTTTTGTGAGCTGGCTTGAGGAGAAAGAGGTGTCTTAAGTAAGAGTTTTTACTTTTGATGTTAAAGTATATTTTGTGCATGACACAAAATTTGGGAGAGAGAGAAGAAATTATGAGAAAGGGCAAAAATGTCCTGGTGGCAGACGTTGAGGTTTTCTGGAAGCTCAGAATCACAACTGTCCCTTAAGAGCTTCCCAAAGAGGAGCTACCTCTTACCCTGATGTGCTTGGCTGAAGAGCTTGATTTTAGCCACAACATTAAAATTAAATGTCAGAAAACTCAAGGTCAAGCTTTTGTTTTTATCAAAGTTTTAAATTATTAAAACTTTAAGGGTCCAGTTTAGAAAGGGTCCATGGTTGGAAAGCTAGTGGAAAATATTTAGCAAATCTGCAAAGCAGCTCTGTTTATTTATACAGAAGACCTCTTCTGCACCAGAGTAATTTCAGTCCATGAAATGCTCAAAGATGCAGTGCCACCTTTTGGACAAATGGATGTCATGTTAGGTCAGGCATAAAGTTGAAAGAGGGAGAGAGAAATAACAGGTGACATTCACACCCTGGCCAGAATTGGCTCTCCAAGAAATGATCAGTAGCAAATGGATAAGGTAATTGGAAGCAATACTTAAAAATGCCTGTCTGCTTTTTATTTGAAAAGCTCTTTAAGATCATTGAAGTCTACAACTGTTAAAAAAAAGGCAAGCAAATAATAAAGAAGAGAAAAAAGCACACTGTGGTTGGTTATACAGAACTGGAGTATGGATGTTAACTCACAGTGCTGGGCCTTGCCTGCTGTAATGTTAGATAAGCAATATCAAATTCTCCAGTGACTACAAATCCACAGTGCATGATCTTCACCATTTAGAGAAAAGCATTCCAACAAAGATGTACGCCATCATCTAGGTGCAAGGGGACCACCACGATGGTCTCAGAGATTTAAGGGCTGACAGCACAGAAACTGTATGCAGTTCTTGTCTAGCAGAGGAATACTTTAAATGATATATCACTCATCTTCAGTGAACAAACAGCAGAGTCTGTGTATTACCTGGACTGGCCAAAGCATCAACAAATAAGAAGAAGGTTAACCATAGAGAAAGATGAACTGATTAATCTGGAAATCACATATCCACCCAGTGGTACTCTCATGCTATGCTGTACATCTTTTAGATAATCTCTGTAGGTTTCCTTGAAAACACTAAAAGAATATTGTGCAAATAAAGTGCCCAACACCGGACGATATATTTTGTTTCAGTTTTGTGCAGTTTTCTTGTGCTTTAAAAAATAAAAGGTAGCTAAAGCTGGTCTTGAAATACCATTAGAAGAATGCTACCCATATTATATTTAGCATACTACATTTCCAAATTTTTAAATATTTAGACTGTTCCAGTGCTAAAAAAAATTGTTAGAATGCATCCCTCACAAAAAAAAAAATCCATTTCTTTTGATCTGTAAATATTTATGCATTTTGACAGGGATTGAAATATTAGCTGTCCAAAGCATGTTTCTCCTTAGTGAAAAAATGATGCAAATGTCAAAATACATCTCAGTCTAATCATGTCTTTTATTTCAGGTATGCATAATTAAAAAAATTTGTTTGCTTTCAATTAGCAGTGGATCTGAAAACATAGAAGAAATAAAGGCAGACCTCTCACAGAAAATTACATTAGAAGTTTATACTACACTCAAATTTAGTTCAAATGCTTCTACTTCACCTTTCCTGCAGTGCTGGTGCATACCAGCAAATGGCAAATCATTGGCTTTTGTTTTTCATGCTCTGTACTTGCCTGTTCTTATGCCTTTACTGTACTGTGCTGTATTGCACTTCTGTTAGTTTTTTTTGAAAGTACATGTTGTATGAAAATATGACAAGATGGATAAACCAAAAGAAATGTGATAGTGTGTAATTCTGTATGCATGCAGCAGCTGCTGTATCTGTGATTCTGCAAGTTGGAAAAAGGCAATGGGGAATGCAAAGCAAAGGGCCTGACTCCAGCTCTTCTCATACACCAGCTTCATGGAGACATCATAACATTCAGATGCAGTAAAACAGAATGTTAAGCCATTGTCTGTTCTGTCATGGGCAAAAATCTTGTTAACAGGAGCAAGGTTTCCTTACACTTTACTCCAGATAACAAGTTTGGTGGAATCTAAAATGTTTTTAAAGGAGGTCATACACATTCAAGAGGTGGACAAGCAATCTATTGGGCTTGGGAAAAAATACCACCCAAATCTCATTCATATAACAGTCTCTAATAACTGAGATGGAGGAAATAAGGTGTTAGCTCTATCAAAAATGCAGTGTACAGTAGCTGTCATGCATAAAAATAAGGTAATAGATTAAACCTGAGGTCATGCTGCAAATATTATTCCTGAGGTGCTAAGCATCTCCAAATTATCACCTAATATTCATGCCAATATGCCACAATTAGAGAGATGACTAAGTAGTAATACACAGTATTCAAGGCAGAAAAAGCTGCAAACAGCTACAAAAGCTTCTCTTCACAACTGCAACAAGAAGATCTTCTAGTGAGTGCATCAATTTCAATTAGGACACCAAGTTAAATTTTCAAGTCCAGACACAGATGTTGTTTTCCCTTGACAGGAACGATATTACTAAAGCAAAACAAACCCTCTCCAGGATGAACACAGCTGCAATGAGCAGCTTTTGAGGTAACAGATTGTTCTCTGTATTAGAAGGTGAACCAGTATAATTGTTTTAAAATGTCACTCTGTAGTTACTCTATAAGTACATCCTCTATAGCTACACATGGAACTGTGTTTGGGTCTTTCCCTGATGTTTGAAATACTGTGCTTTTCTATCATTGTTGGTGAGCCACAAATCAATTTGTTATGAGCCTGTTATCTCACATAAATACCATTAGAACCCAAATAATGCAACCACAGCTGGCATGACATGAAGAGGGCTCCTGCTAAGTCTGTAGACTGCAGGTGACTCACCTGAACTTCCCATGGAGATTTTCAGTATTTCAGTGTGAGTGGCCTTGTAAAAATAAGGTTGTTTTTTCTGGGAAGCACTTAATCTTGGTGTAAAAGGCTGTGATTTCATCCACCTTGAAGGATTTGCACCCAATTACATTATGGCTGAATCAAAGCTATTTTCTTCAAGTCTGGTAGGAAGTTTTCTTTGTTTACTGCTCTGATTTTAGGGGAGAGTTTGTTGATTCAGCAACACAACAGATTTTGCAGATTCTGTCCTGGAGATGATAACACTCTTAAACATTACTGGAAGGTTGTGGTAAAATTCCTGAGGCCAAACTCCTCAAATCTTCCTGCCTTGTCCATAGGAGTTTATGTTGTTGCTGGGATCTGCATGAATGCATCACTTGAGCAGAAACCACAGCTCAGTGGACACCAGAAAGTGGTTCCTAAGAAAACAGTGCTCATCCTTTTACTTGTGCAGTTTCTACATTTTTTGTGTGTGTGTGTGTAAATACTTCGCATGAAGAAGGTTTGAGGCTTGTTTACACTTAGAGCAGTTCTGATGCAGCAGTCAGCAGAGATCAATTGGTGCATCTGGGCCAGTCACAGTTTGCTACAGCACCTACTATGGAGAGAAGCAGCAGCCAGATGCTCTGCTGATGTGGTGTTTAATGCAATCTATGTGTCCTTCCCTATTCCTAATTGTCAGCACTGGAGAATCTATATTATTAACCTGCTGGCAACTGCTCCTAAGAAAAGACATGAGAGTTGCCTCACATGTTCATGCCTGCTGTATATGTATAGCTGTGGCACTGAAGTAGCAAAAGAGAGAATAAAATGTATGTGGGCCTCTGCCCCCATTTCTGGCCCGGTTCTGTAGACCTTATTTGCAGTGGACTGTGTGAGTAACCCTGTTATGCAAATTACATTCTAGAAGTACAGATTAATTTATATATCTTATTCACCAGCAGAAAGTTAAATACTAGATGGAGACAGGATCTCCTCATCCAGACCTCCTCTGTCCGATTTTAAATTTTTTCTACAGATTTTTCCAGTGAAAATACTCAAAAATAAACATTCATGTGGTATCAGGCAGCATTTATGATGCAAAAGAGAGTGTATTTTGACAATACCAATATTTTCTATAATTGGTAAGACCGCAAAAGTATGTACTTGACTGAACTCTTGAGTGGCAAGTATTTTACTTGTAGTAAACAAGATCATCAGAGAGGCATTCACAGGAGAGAGACCAAATCAGTGAGCGAGCAGCAGATGGGGCTTGAGATTCAAAAATGAAGAGCATGGGCAACTTCATCTCCTAAATCTATTATTGATTAAACCATGAACAGTCAAGACTCTCATTTCACTCACGTTTAGTGCAGCAGCTCTTGGCTGCCAAGCTTAGGGAGTGAGCAACCTAGAAGGAATTAGAAAAGAGCTGGATAACAAAGTATATGAAGATAAAGGGCAATCATACCATTCTTACTGATATTAACTAATGCACTGCTGAGGCCATTTGTAAGATTAAAATCAGAGATGAAAGAAACTTTTAGTTGTACTGATGCTTTAGCAGTACATGTGCACAAGTGTGGGGCTGGCACAAATTCCTCATTAATGAGTAACAGATGTCTGGAGTACTGCTATCTGCAACATCGCCTTTCCCTCCTTCCTACTGAGACTATCTCTTTCTCATCCCTGTAGTGGTGGATGCATATCTACAGAGGCAGCTCTGCCTCAACAGAAAGCGATGCTTTGATTTTGTTTTCTCCCTTAGCACCTAGTCCCAAGTAACAGATTTTCCCTTTTTTTCTTTTTTCTTTTTTTTTCCCCCATTACAGGACTCTTTCTTTCTTCAAGTTCCTCATCTGACAAAATCTGGATACTTTTCTCCAATCATAACTCCATGACAGCATAGTGACTGCCTTCTTCTTTAAGGCAAATAGTGCCTAGGCTGTTAAAGGAGTTATTGCTCAGTCTTTCCTACTTCCTATTCTACCTTGTAAACAGGGAAGTTTGATCCAACAAAGGCACTGAATATCCAAAGACAGTGTGTAGGGCTGAATTCTTATTGTTCTATGTTCCTTCTTCCTGAACCTTAATGATATGGCTCCTGCTGACTTTGAGTGATTTCCCTCGGGGCAGTCAGTAGCTCCATCAGGATTTTGAATTGCAAAATGCTACATCATGCTCATCCTGAAAATTTTTTGGACTCTTACTTGCAAATTGTGGACTGAATCTGTGCTCTTCAGACAAAGCACTTTTGTTCTGCTCCTCCACCTAACAGCATGCATAGAGCAGACCTTGTGAAAGGAGCTGCACTGTGAAAGTCTCTGTCCCATTGCTCAAAAAAAAAAAAAAAAAAAGCCTGGCACCATCTTCTCTACTTCTGCCGTGAGGCATTTATCCATGTGGATAAATTCTCAACCTTCTCTTCTCCAAAGGATTAGGAGTCCTCGCTCTCTCAGCCTCTCCTTGTCCCAAAATGCTCCAATTGCTTAACCATCTTCATGGTCCTTCTCTGGATTCTCTCCAGCACGTCCATGTCTCTGTTCTACTGAGGAGCCCAGAACTGGACAGAGTAGTCCAGATGAGGCCTTGTCAGGGCTGAGCAGTGGGCAGGGGCCACCTCCCTGGACCTGCTGGCAACATTCTTGCTCAGGTAAGGAGGCTGTTTGCCTTCTTTGTTGTAAGGGCATGTTGCTGGCTCATAGTTAGCTTACTGTCCACCAAGACCCTGAAGTCCTTTTCTGCGGAGTTTCTTTCCAGTTAGTTGGTCACTAGTGTGTCCTGGTATCTGGATCATTCGTCCCTTGGTATTTTCCCTTCTTGCACACCATTAGGTTCCTGACAGTCCATTTCTCCAGCTTGTCAAGGTCCCTTTGGATGGAAGCATGAAACTCTGGTGTATCAGTCACTTCTCTCAATTTTGCATCACCTTGTGAACTTGCTGAGGGTGTCCTCTTGTCCATCATTCTGATCATTAATGAAGATGTCGAGCAGTACTTGCCCCTAGTACTGCTAATGCCTGGCCTCCAGCAAACTTTATGCTACTGGTCACAGCCCTCTGGGCCTGTCTATACCATCAATTTGCCTATGTATACTTTATCAGCTATATCTGTTTTAAGCCCAAGTGATAAAAACTGCAGTTTCCAGATGGAAGGTCCATCTTGAGCTGGAGAGCCATTGGCTGTGCATATTGCATGGGGGAGTTGCTGTAATCAACCACATGAGTGCTTTTGATTCTGTGATAAATTAGACAGTAAAGGCCCTTTTCAGCTTCTAACAGCACTTAATTCAAACAGAGCATGACCTGATCTACCTGCAAACTGTGGTCATCATATTCTGCTCTCTGTGTTGCCTCAAGGGATAATTGCATCTTGCTTCCTGCTAGACACACCTGGCCACATTGATTCTGCTCCATTTCTTAAGAGGTCAGGTCTTTAGGCAAGCAGTAATAATTGCCAGTGGTGTTCAGAGATTTATAGGTTTGCTCTATATCCTGTAGGCTTCAATCCTTTGCACTTGTTCAGAAACCCCTGGGATGGCTAGATGAGCTGGTTTGTTTTTTGCACTGGGTTCCTTTTTCTCTCTCATCTAAATTTATTACAGAATCACAGAATCACAGACTATTAACATGATTTTCAATTACTTTTAGAACCCTGATAGTAATTTATTTTTAATTATCTACACTATGTAGCTGTAACTTGCTAAATATTCAGGTCAGTTTAAGGTCTTCCTCTGAAAACGAGTATTACTGCCATGGAAAGGCTCTCAATCTAGTTCTATTATTACTATTAATTCTAATTAAAATAATACTGAGTACTTATCTAGCAGTTTTATGTCTGGAGCATTTTGTAAACATTTGCCAATTAATTTTCACACAATTATTGCAAGATAGGCAGGAAATAACACTGAAAAATCTACAGCATAAAATAAAAAAAGAAAATCAGTTATCTAGAACAAAAGGAGTTCATGAGTATGTGTTTCCCATAGGCTCATTCTCCTGGAAGTCTATATAGTTCCCTACACATGCATGTAGACTCACTGTACAGTAGCAGAAACCATGCAACCTTGACAGCGTGTAAGCTAATGCACACTCTGTTTTCTCTCAGCAGGGAATAGAGAGCAAAGAAGTTCACATCATCAGCTTCAGCTTGAAACAAAGAAATTGAACCAACCCAGCATCAGGATTTAAAGAGACAATGGGTCGCTCTATCTTGATTTAGAGCCATAAAAAGAATTGGATTCCTCAGCATATGGTTAAACACCAAGGGAAAAGGACTAAATAGACAAGATTGGATTGAAAGGAAGAGAATAGATCTGAAATTCAAATTAGGGAAGCAATGCTAAGTCCTTGGCCCTGTTACCAGGTTTGACACTGACAGAGATTAGTCTTGGCACCATCAGTAATGAGAGAGTTGGGGTGCTTTTTAAGCTAAATTTGCTGCCAATATCTAAAAGATTTGCCATCCATGGATGAGCACATTGTGTCAGAAGGCCAAGAGCTATTAATACAGTCACTACATAATGAGTGGGGAAGACCAAAGTAGCAGCTTGTGTAAGATTAAAGGTAGTTCCAAGTCAACACCATTTCTGCAGTGTTACGGTTCTGTGGATCAGCTACAACTGAAGTCTGGGACTCTAGTGCAGAGCATCAGTGAGGTAAAGCCACCGACCAGCACATTTGCCATAAGAAGCCCAGGGGGAACATGCAAATTTTTACCCCAGGAAAAAGAAGTTGATGAATTGATGGCTTTGCTCCTTGGAAAAGAGTGATGCCAATTTGACAGTCCTGGGCATAAAATGGATGAACAGTCTGATTACCAGCCACCAGAAAAGATGACAAAGAAGGTATTGCCAAGTGCTTCTAAGAGGTGTGTCCTTAACATGTCATGGGCTGAAGACGCCCTTGGAGTTTTCCCATAAATGGTGAAAAGTACCTCCTAGTGTATGTTGCTTGCAAATGGCTCCAGAGGGCAGGACCCAGGAAGTGAGATGAAGCATGAAGTAGCATGAAGGCAGAGAAAACATTCTTATCCAGGACTGGCCAGTTTTCAAAGGTATAATGACAGAAGACCTTATTGCCATGTACGAGGCTGGCTGGGTATACAAGGGAAAGGATGTTTAGTGCATCCTGAGCAGTTATTGCTGCTGTCATGAGATAGACTGGTACTGAAACAGGCTGGAAGTGTATAGCATGAATTTCTGGGTTTGAGTGTGCAGGAAATAGTGAAAGGGGTATACAGAGAACACAGAGGAACATCAGAAGCACAGTGAAATCTCAATCTATTGTCTCCACCCACACATAAAATGAGAAAACCTTGTTTATTCTTCCAGGACAGCAGCAGAGATCATGGCTGGTTTTAGTTCTTTTGAGTTGTGGAGACTATTTGGAGCATCCTCACATATGACCTATGATAAGAAAGGAGCATTTGCAATTGTAAAACTTTAAAGACAATGTGGTGGCTAAAGCCCTGAAGAGCCCAGTTTGTTGCTTTCTACTCTGGTGGGCAGTTGTAGGGAAACCTTGGCTTGAACACAGTGTAGCTTCTTACCCTCTGTCAACAGAAAACCTCAGAAACCTGGAAACCTCAGAAAATGTCAGCTCAGCACACTGTTTTTCCCTTTCCCTTTCTTAAGGAGCTGTGCATAGTTGTGAATGTCCTATGTCTAGTTGTGAGTACCCCAGACCTGGAACTGTTAAAGGCCAGATTGGGTGGCATCTTGAGCAGCCTGGTCTAGTTAAAGATATCCTTTTCTGTGGCAGGGGATTTGGGACTAGATGATCTCTAAGGTCCCTTCCAACTCTAACCACTTTATGATTCTGTGATACCTGTTTTACCCTGAATGAGTAGTTCAGGAGTCTGGCATTTGCAGGAAAGAAACTCAATTCATTGCACAAACAGAATTTTATTATGGCAGAGGAACAAAGTCACTGGAGCCTTTAATAAGAATCTGTGGCAGTCATGGCTAGGGAAACAAGGTAGGTGCTTAGCCCATATGAATTTCTGGGTTTAGTGCCCATGGAAACAAAAATCTGCTAAAGCACAATGTATACTATTCAAAGTACTGAGCTGTCTTTTCAGTCAACACATCTCCACATGGGGTGCAGTGTGGATGAAAAGATCCTGTCCATCCTGTCCCCAGTGCTCTGTTTTATCAGATTTCCTTCAGTTTTATGGTCAGGAGCTGCACTGGCTTGAAATATGCCCTGCTAAAGTCTTCTGTCCTAAGTCTTGATGGGCAGTAGCTATGCCATGACCCAGGGGAAACATTTTCTCATTTATTCTACATGGGCCTAGCCAGCACCCTTCCCACTTTGCATGGGTACTGCACCAGCACTGGTGACACAGCCTCCTGCTCTCCTTTCACTTCAGCATGTTTGCTGCCAAGAAGGAACAGAAAATTTCTTGAGAGTTTACTGCCTCCTGAATAATTAAAGATTTAAGGTTAATACTTTGATCCCATAGAAAAACTGCAGTCAAGGCCCCACTTCATGTGCACCACATAAAGTAGTCTCTTCACAGCCAAGTATCCATCAAGGTTCCTCAGCCTACATGTGTGGCACATGGACTGGGCTGGGGGGACTGGAGTAATGACTATTGTTCAGTCTGACTGTACAGGTTAGCTTGTAACATTCAGAAGATGATCTTTAAATATCTGTTTTTAAGGGACAATAGGTGGAGGTTTTCAGAGTCACACCTTGCATTCTGGAGCACATGCTACAGGCTGTCCTATCAAGGGGACTGTGTTAGAGATGGTCACAGGCCACTGTGTGCCTGCTGAAATCAGCTGCAGTCTGCCTAGAGACACATGAAAGCAATGGTGGAGAAACTATTGCATGACAAATCTCCACCATTATCCTATCAGTGAAACACACAGTGCCTTTGCTCAGATAAATTCAAGAAAAAAAAACCAGCAGTGGCTAACTTTTGGAGTCAATGGCTGGACTCTGTGATCATGGAAGTAATCTCCAACATTAACAATTCGATGTGAAGACAATCAGTGCCAAGAAGGCTGGTGACATCCATGAGGAACTGTGGCCATGGGTGATCAATGACAAGGCAGGGACACCCCGAGGGACTGCAATCATAAGCAACCCATGCAGCGACAAGAGCATACAGAGGGACCATGGCTGTAGGTGATCATGTGGTGGGGAAGCAGGGAAAAAATATTTCTGTAAGTTTTGAAAAATCTAATATTTCTCTGCTATTGTTAATACCCAGATAAGTTACTGGGTGTTTATGCTGGCTGTCAAGAAACTAACTAAAGTAAGACTCCCCAGTCTAAGGCTTTTCTGCCCATGGTAAACATCCTACTACATCTCACTCTAGGGTTGTCAGTATCCAAAGGTAAAGCAGTGATGACAACAAAAAGGAAAATGAGAACACTGAAACAGATTCTGGATTCAGAATAATCAAAAGTGAAGGACATAAAGCAGCACAAACACTATTCAACTCCTTAAATTTCAAGAAATATTTTAAATATATATTTCTCTCATATCATATCAAATATATAAATAGATATATTAATGTTTGTATATTCAAAAATACAGGTATATTTGAAAATATTTTTTATATATATGCTAACTTCTATTACTATTAGCATGTTCATTATATATAAGAAAAATTTATACATAAAGATTTGAAACAGTGCACATAAAAATAATCTCTATATACTATACAGATATACTAGATACAATATACAATATCATAAACAATCAAAAGATTAAGCTATATAATTTATGGGTTAATATACTGCTGCTAGCCATCCAGTCAGGATCTCTGACAGACAACAGCTTTCTCCTCTAAAACTGAGATTATTTTGAACTTTAAATCTATATTGACAAAAACTTAATAGACACCTGAAATCTGACTAGGGATTTTTGTTTGTTTCATTTTTTAAAAAAAGTGTAATTGTTTATTAAATGTGTGTATATATATATGTATATACATGTGCGTATATATATGCGTATATATATATGTATATATATGAGTGTTTTCCTGAAAAGAAAAAAAAAAGAGAGAATATGTTTAAAAATTGGGTTTATGAATTTCAGGGGGAAAAAATTTTCCTCTGTTCCTATCAGCAGGTTTTGCTCTTCAGCAGTCAAGAATTCTGATGATTCCCTGGCAAGGGAGCCATGGGAGAGCTAATGGCCAATCCTGTCCAGCACCTGTTGATGAGAAGAGATGGAGCCCTGGGGACTACAGGAGCCCCTGGGATGGTCCCATGCAGGAGACCAGCAAGGGACCAGCAATATAATCAACTCATTACATGAGAAAAATTTAGACTCAGGGAAAAATGACTGAAGTGTCTCCAAACAACATAAATGAGGATGTTTTGCCTCACTCTATAGTGCAATGCCATTTTTTCCTAGTAATATTTCTATTCACCTTTCATGACCCAACATAAGATAATTCCTTAATCATGACAGTTTGACACCATATCGAAATTTATGGCTAAGTGTAGCTTTCATTGAAGTCAACCCCCTGATGGCATCCCAGTGGCCATGAAAAGAAAATGTTCTCTTTCCTTGCAGAAAAAAGTAAAGGTATCTGCAAAGAATAAATGAGCTACTTATCAAACTGCATTTTAAATCTGTATTTTTTAATGTGATGGGGTTTTTTAAGTGACTTATTTTCTTTCTATTTTCTCTTGCTAATTGATTGCTCACGTACCAAAAAAAAAAAAAAAAGGAAAATTAAGTAAAAGAAATCATGAGTGCTGATAGAAGAATAGATTTGATTTCTCACAGCAGGGTCGTGCTGTGGTTAGTTATCCACTTGCTCAAAGGCATGCAAAGACGATTCAAATACACACTGGCTGAGGAGAACCTTTCAGACCTGTTTATAAGCAATAAGAGTACACAGACACGCTGCCCATTTGGTGCTGGGTGAAATGCTGTGATAGACAGACTTAAAAGGAATGGCTGGAGACACAAGTAGGGAGATCTCATCTATGTGGTAAAAACCAGTCACATTCATGCTGTTTATAGCAACATTGGTTGAGGTTTGGGTTTTCCTTTTAATACTGCTTTTTACTGAAATGTTACAGTGAAATAAGCTGTGAAGGGCTAGGACAGTTCTAAGTGACATCTCATTTTACTTTTGGATACCAAGAGAGATGAATGTATGGGGACACCCAGCATTCTCATTTCCATAGCTGCTCCTCCAGAACTGAAATATCATGTACAATGACTTATTTTTTATGGCCTAATTTCCTTCTGCCCAAGCAGCTGATCTGAAAAATTAATGGACAAAAGCAATTTTATAATAAAACTATGTGTGTATTATGTCACAGACATATTATTCTGAATTTTTCCTCTGTTTTTGCCTAAGGATTGATGGATAGCTGAAACACAGCAGAAAAATATTTTGTTTGCTTCTCAAAAAAGACCAGAACCGCCCTATTAATAATAGAACTCAGTATGTGCATTTCTGTGAATGCATTCTTGTGCAGCAATTAAGTATTGAGTAAATAATAAACATCTCAAAGCAAACCTTTTACAGCCCAAATAAGACAACTGAGTTAAAAAATGTTCTCTTATAATAGGAAAATTGGTTCATTATCTCTGGAAGTAACACGAAACAACCAATTCCTGGTGCTTTCTCAGCAGCCCAGTGGAACACTGGGTGTTGTTTGGAAGGAAGGAATTCCTTCATTCAAGCATGTGGAAACCAACATTTTCAAGACCCCTCAAATTCAGATGCTGATTTAACCCAGGAAAACAGAAAATATTCTCTGCATCTGTCAGAGATGGTGGGTTTTCCCCTTGTTTTAATCCAAGGGCATTGAGAGCTATTTTACTTGATAAAGGTATCCAGCAAATTATTAGTTTCCATAATAGTACAAAAGACATTGATTGTCCAGCTGGCAGAGTAGCTGCCCTTTAATTAGTCCAGCCTGCAAGGTGAATGGTCCTCTGTGACAATGCTGCTGTGTGAAGTATTGCTCATGCTGAAGTCAATGCTACTAATGGTATCTGCTGAGCCAGGTTTCATCTCTCAAGGACAGCTTGTTTTTTGCAAAAATGTACCAGTACTAACCTCTCAGGTTGTCTTGGGACAAGATCTCACTTCAGCTCTGACTGGAGTGAACCCCAAACCTCACAAGAGAGAGATCCCAGCTCCTGGGAACATAACTCTGTTTTTCCAGGGCCTGTACCACCCTGGGAACACTTTCCTTGTGCAGATACCTGCAGCCCTTAGGTTTGCAGTTTGGCTATAGCCCCTTATAAGTGGAGGGGGTCACAGATAAGACAAGCTGTCTCCTGAAGACTTTGTTTCCTGTTTTACTTGAGAACTTGGCTTGTGTGGTCAGTTTTCATGGTATATTTTCCTGCTTGTTAACTCAGTTTTGTTTGACCACGAATGGTTTCCCTGGCTTGGGCCATTTATCACTAATCAATAAGACAGACACAGGGACATAATACGGAAATAAACTGATTTCTGTGAGGAGAGAAGAATGTGACTAATTATTGCTAAGCCACCTGCCACTACAGCCATATTGGAACACCTCCACTGTTCACTGCTATGTTTAGCAGCAAATTGCTAGGTGTGAAGGCTTCTGCCAGCAACGCAAAAGCCCAGCAAAAAGTGTGCTTTCTTCATAGCATATCCCATGACTTCAGCTTTTATAGACAAACATACCTCAAACTAACAGCCCCATTCTCCTGGCTTTTAGGAAAGAGTTTTGAAGGCAGTTTGAAACTGAGCTAGGGACATGACCATGACCTGCAAGCCCAGCACTGACTTTCTTATAGATACACCTGCAGTATGCTCTTTTGCAAGGAACTATTTTTGGATAGCATTTTACCTCTGTAGGTCTTGAGATGCTTGACAAAACTGCCACAATGATCACCTTTTCCGGATGGGAAGACTGAGGCAGGAACAGTAGTAACTAGCTTTGATTCTCAAGTAAGCAGTGGCTTTCTTCTGGAAAACTGTTTGCACTCATCTGAGTAATTTTCAAAGCTAGTTATGTTGTTTACCACATCTCTTGACCTTCGAAGCTGACCTGGATGCTCAGTGTGGCTACTCCAGGTGTATTGCACTGCAGCTTTGGCTGGTTTGTACTAGGATGTAAGTGGTGCTCGTACCTGTAGCAACTGCATTCATAATGCTTTGAGAGTATTTGCATTTTCTAGAGTCCTCATGGTCTGCAGACAAATTGTTCCTTCCTACTCTGCTTGCTGAAAAATTAAGCTTTTAGCTCTTCTCCCAGGATCAACATGTGTCTGGAACTCCCTGAACGCACTGAAAAAATCACACTGATTTCTCTAGTGGTTTTGAGCACCTGTCTTTTTAATATGATTGCTATTCTAATGCTTAGAAAAATCTGCCAGGTCAACATTAGTCTCACAGTTGTTGCAGTGTTTTTCTTTTAAATGCAGACTGGCTACATGTCAGTCTGGGGTGTATGCTGTTTTCCTGCCACTGTAAAATATTTGTCATCATCTTCCTCCTCCTCCATCCATTTCCAAAGGACATACAGACAAAAGAGGCAGGAAAACCCTCACTTGCTTAAGTGGGACTACGTAGAACTGTATGGAAAAACAGTGTAATATTTCATATTTCAAATACCTTACATCTTGGATTTCCTGCTTAAAATCTCTTTGAAGTTCTTTAATTGGATTGGACTTGGAAATTAATTATCAGCAGTTAGAGAAAGCTTTACCTCCTCCGAGCTTTGCTCAGATGTTAATGAATTAAGGGCAGTTTGCATCTAATTTGGATGCAGTGACTAAACAACTCAGAAAAAGAACCATATTTCTATATGCAGGGTCTCCCTTTGTCGCTGCTGGAGGAAGTACCTGCTGGGGCATGGCTGACCTTTCAAGGACTTGTGCAGTGAGGATACTTGCTTTTGCAGCATGGAGTCATTAGGGTTTGCTCTGAGCAGGTTTTTTTGCCATGGAGCTGGAAACAGTTGAGCTTTGTCTGCTCCCTCAACACACAGGCAGCTACACCAAGTCACTTAGAGGAGCAGCCCAAAAGCAAGGACACCATGTACCAGGGTAGATGGGCATATTAACGTGCTAAATACATTCAAACATAATCAATGGTTTGTTACTGGTGAGTTAAGCAACCTTTGCCCTTGCAGAAGGCTTTTCTTTTGACAGCAAGGTTATAGTGAAACACAGAAATCCAATACCCCTTCTATAAAATACAGATGGAGAAAAATATTACGTGGACTAAAATTATGACTTAATATCACATTTAGTTTGTCCTTTACTTGGATTGGTAGGCTGTGTTTCAAAGCTTTATAATTGATATTGCTCATAACACCAAGGGAAAAGAGAAAGACGGCAGGCTATAAACTCTGAGATTGGAGCTGTAAGAAATGCATATTGTAAAGTGACAATAGGGAACAAGGTGGTTCAGGGATCACTAGATGGCAGTCATCTCTTCAGCAGGGATAACCGAGGGAGATAGGAGCTTGTGGGAACAGAAAAACAGCATGGAGGAAAGCAGCTGTAATGTCATAAAATTCTTGAAATTATGTCAAATTTGCTTTGCCTTGCACCAGGAGTCCCAGGGCAGGCAATGCTCTTTCAAAAGTGGTCTTATTGGGTTGATAGATTTACTGACATGAGGAGAGCAGGTGGGATTGATCTGTGCACACACAAAGCAAGGAAGAGAAATGAATTCAATTTAAAAGAAAAAAAAGTTAGAAAGAAAATTACATTGCCAAGTCTTTCAGTCTTGTATTGGGATGTGAAAATGTGGTGGCTAAAACTCAAGATATAATTAATATTCGATACAGATTGAACACATTAACATTATTTAGTTGCACAGCAGCAGGGCAGAAATGTCATATATTTTAACAAGGCTGAAAACAGTAGAATATCTGACTGTCTGCACAGCTTATTAATATTGTTTGTTATTTCTATTGCATTGCTCATGGTGCATATGCCTGTGCTAACTTCAGCTGAGAAGCAGAGTTGTCTCCTGTCCATAAGCAAATACACATGAATGTATTAAAATACCTCAATTTGGGATCAGCACTTCCCTTCGATAGTTAGACTAAAGGCAGGCAGAAATTTGGAAACCAAGAAACATAGATCAAACAGTAGCTATGGGTTAGTTCATCTGCTCTTTTCCAATTCATATGAGTATCTTTTCCACAATAACACTCATTCAGAACATGGCAAACATAGTTTAGTTCTCCATACAGTTTACTGAAATAATTCCTGATTTTAAGGGACCCAGGATTAATTATGTAAGTTACTATATATCAATAAAGACTGTAGGATTACATCAAATTGTGTGCTCTTCCATCAGTATTGCACATTTGAAACCGAACTAGGGCTACATTTTTTCAACCTCTGGGGTCATAATTTCAAATAGATGGTCACAATGAGATCTGGAATATGTTAACATTAGTCCTTTAATCTTTTTTAACTGTTAGGTAAAACATACCTTCCTTGGGGGAGTAAAAACCACATCTTTTTAGACAGTCACCTAGCTTTGCTTATTGATTAGGAAAGATGGAGAAGTAACTGATTTAACTTG
The DNA here is from genome assembly GCA_013396695.1 of Sakesphorus luctuosus. Taxonomy (NCBI): domain Eukaryota; kingdom Metazoa; phylum Chordata; class Aves; order Passeriformes; family Thamnophilidae; genus Sakesphorus; species Sakesphorus luctuosus. Next base: position 317,938 of record VWZD01001168.1, read on the forward strand.
TCATTTGTTTCTTCAGCATTACTCCAATAGGCATCACTCTGAGAGTGTAACTTATAGGCAAAAAGCCTAAAACCTGCTAGCGCCTTGGAGGAAATCACTTCCCTGAGAACCCCAGAGGTCTTACCTTGGAAATAAAACTTCTTGACTTGCAAAATTTCGTGTGTCACTCCCATTTTTCCAGATGGATGTCCCTTTCTTGGTCCCAACAGTTAGACTCCAATGCGCTTTCAACAAACACCACAGAGGGTACACCTTCAGCCTGTCATGCTGAAATGGGTTCACCAGGCTTCATATCTGTTGTGGTTTTTCTCTGAACTCTGACTTTTTTACTTTTTTTTTCAGACTACATAATCATAACATTTTTCCCAATGCTAGAGAAAGGGGAAGTACCACCTTCCTACACTTATATGCAAGAAATGTGTGTGTCCCCCACAAGCAACCAGCCCCCCAGGAGTAAACTGCTAGGAGATAATGATTATTTGTTTATCTAATAAGATATCCAAGATCTTCTCAAAGTCATTGCTTTGTAAGACAATCATCTAGCCCATTTGGGCTCTGTTCTTTATTTCTTGAGAGATGACTATGTTTAGCAGCATTTAAATAAATAATTTGAGAATTTTCAACACATGTACCAAAAAAACCCATAAAAAGGCTGATTCAATAAACTCAAAGGGACATGATGGGAACGCACATATTGTGCATGATTAAATTTATACCTGAGACCTGTATGACACTTTGACTACATTTCCAAGGAAGGTGTCTGCCCCAAGAGCTCTCAAACCCAGGAGTCCTCTGTGCACTGCAGGTACAGAAGTCTTGCTTTTCAGCTCCCATAGATACAGGAAGCTCATACAACATTTTAAGAAGTGTTTCTGAAACAAAATACTCTAGAAAGGGGATAAGGAAGGAAATGCTTCAGCTCTTCATTCTTGTTTGGTTTGAAACCTTGGCAAAATGCCAAGTATAAACCAAAACAATAACAACTCCCTCCCCCCGCTGAGAAAAGGGAGAAAAGAGCCTGGAAATTTAAACTTGAAATAGAAACTGGGATATACATTTACAGGAAAAAGGGAAAATTAAAAGCAAACTATAATAAAACACATATATACAAAGGTAAAAAGAAACAACAATAACTCCATACCAAATTGCCCACTCAATAGTACAGATTCCACCACTCCAGCCACAGAACACCCCAAAAGACACCTCCCAAGAGACACCCAGAAAGAGAGGAGAAAAACCAACAATAAAAACTGTTGTCTTCCCGAACTAAAACAGCTGCAAGTAGTGGTGAGGCCTGTCACTCCCAGCACAGTGATAGTAGGTCCACTCAGCACCTGACCATGAAGGAAAGGGACAGAGGCACCTCCCTCCCTTGTTTTTATACCTGTTCCGACATCAGATGATATGAAATATCTCTTTGGTTGCTTAAGTCAGGTGACATTTGTCCCTTCTAATCTACCTAACACTATTTGGGCCTACTAAAACTGAGGCCCACTAAAATTAAGGCCTAATCTAGGCCTAGCTAAAACTAAGGCCAAAACTACCACAATTCTGACTCTGCATGAACATTTTCTTCAAAGTCTTGAGATTTTCAATGGAACTGGTTTTGTGTGTGTACATCAGTATTTTAATTCAAACCAGCAGCACACATTTGAATGAAATCTCCTTGGTGTGCCAGTCACCATACATGGGCTCTTATTTCAGAATAGTCTTAGGTCAAGCTAAATCATAGGAAGTACTGCCATGGTGCCTCCAACATGCTCCAGTCAGTAGTGGGCCTTAAATTTGCAGTTAGTCCATAGTTAAACCACTGAAATAAGGATAGTGTGGGTTTTGGTTCATCAGCAACAACAGTTTTGTCCTACAAATGTGATCCTATTGCACAAACCGCCTTGTGATACGATATAGCTACTGTACTACAGCCAGCCTCACAAAAGCAAACATTTGAAGCACACAATTTCCCAAACAACATCCTTGCTAGGCTTCATTATTGTTACCTACTGTATTAAATTTTTCTTCCATTACCTGTCCCAGGCAGGACTCATGGTTTTTAAAATGGTATGTTACTTGCATTCTGATCTGACCTTTACAGATTTCAATTCAGAGTCATCAGCTTGGGCTCAGTAAGACCAAATCAGAGGACATGATAGGACTAGGAACACCTGGACTCCTAAATGTTGCTCACTGATTTCTGATGCAGTTTCATAATGCTTCATTGACCCACAACCCACAGAGGACTATCCAAGTCTCATGATTTTCGAGGGATCCAAGTCAGCCTGCTTTCATTATCCAGCAGTGGACGTCTAAAGCTGAGCTAATCCCAGGAGGCTCCTTCTATAGCATATGAAGAGAAATGGACCTTCAAAAATCATTTAAAATTACATATATTAGAGACTTATTTAAGGATAAGATTCGTCACCCAACAGAAAAACCTTTTTTACTACATTAAGAGGAGCCAAGCATAACTATGTCAGATCTATGTGTTTTGGTTTTAGATGCAGATGAATCCTATCTGTGAACTGCTTAGAAAGAGATGGAAAAGTAAGATTTTGGAGAAGTATAAAATTGAAATTTTTATTTTCTAATGAAACCATTATAAACCTCAGCATAACAAAATACAAATGACTGCAATGATGAAAATTTCCTCCCTTGACAGGTCAGGGGGACAATTTGCTGTTCCATTGAAGAATTTAGCTGAAATAAAAGTGTTTTCCACAGTCAGAATAACATGTGTGCAATAAGCAATAATCAGTTAAAAGCTGCACTCTCTAGGCTCTTTATAGAAAAAGCATATCTAGTTCTGCTGCTTAGCATCATTGTCTTAAGTTTTACCTTGATGTTATTTCAACGATATGTTATTTCAATGAGTACTTTCACCTTTTTCTCATTCATTATCTTTCAATAAGGCATTTATAATTTGTTTTCCTGGTGGTATGTTACCTGTTTCATGCCCTATAGTTCTTACTTTTGCCTGCACTGCTGCTTTTAATGGCCATGTGAAAGCATATCCATCCCCTTCTTCTTATTCATCTTATGGAGTGAGGAAGTGAGGATAGTTCATATCAGAATGGGATTTGTGGATGTCATCATAATTTACTAAAATTAGTAAGTCCTGCCACTTGTTCCCTATTATTCTGCAATACAGTTTGTATATGAATTGACACACTAGTAAAAGTAGAACAGGACATTTAAATTTTCTGCACAGAAAAACATCCCTCTGCTTCATTGTCCCAGCTTAGTGCTATGCTTTCCGTGCTGTACTTGAGTATTAGTCCTTCACAACCAATATAAATGCTGGGTCTCTTTTTACCACATACTTCCTTTGTTCTTTGGTTTTTGTCCACCCGTAAGTCATATAGTAGAGTTTGTAAACCTTTCCATAGCATTTTAAAACCATATCACAGCACTTAGCAAACAACTGCACTTTTGCTAGTTGGTGCTATGGGTCAGTAAAACAAGATGAATAAATGTGTTTTGAAAGTTTATAGGCTTTTGGACCAACTTCTTTTTAGTGCAATTGTTTTTACATTACTGATTTCAAAGATAGGCCTCAGAATGAAGTTTCATCTCCCAGGGATGTGGAAAAACTACTTGCAATAGTTCTGAGCCATACATTGCACCTAAATCCTGCTCACACATCTTGCTATTAAAGGCTTGACTGGCACTTAATTTCCATCTCCATCTAGCTCTTCACATTGGATCCTTTCCTTTCCTTTCTTATGACTTTTAGTTTTTTGTTTCCTTTCAGGACTTCCTACATAAATTCAATTCACTTCTTTCTGTTCTTCTTCTCATGATATTATCAGGTAAGAAGTACATTTGTTTCTTATAAACATTTTATTTAGATCACAGAACATAAGAATCTTCTTATTTCCTTATTTCAGATGGTTTTAATTAATTGCAATTAATCAAATTAATTTCTACATTTTATTAAGATATTTCCTGGTATGGTTCCTAGCTGGAATTTTATTCCAAGAAAAAGATGGATTTGATTCAGGTTTCCTTGGTCATACAACCAAGTCACTGTCTTTTATGGTTTTAAGACAGAATTGCCCCTTGTGACAACTTAGATGAGGCATTCTGTACTCTGCATTCTGCTGCATTCTTCTGTTTTTTGCAGAGCTCTACAACAAAGACAATTAGGCCCTTTTCTTGTGATGATGATCAAACTAGGAATTAATACTGAAAGCTAATCCCTGCCCAAAGAATGAATCAACACTTCTCTTTTTGGTGGTGGCTCTGGTGGGTTTTTTTTGGTTTATTTTTGTTTTGGTTTTTTTTGGTTTGGTTTGGTTTGTTTTTTTCCAAAGAGCAGGGAGAAACATACGGTGCCCCCTGATTTGTTCAGTTTCCAGACATACGGGTGACTTCCAGCCACCCTGACAGCAGAGTGGAACGGCAACAGACTTAACGTCAAAACCATAGGCACACTTGAATGCACAGGCTCCCCTGTGCTATGAGGGGAGCTTTGTGAGGCAACCAGCTCTGCACTCCCACTGGAAAGATGTTTTGAGGGGCCCCTCTGAAGAATACAGAGCTGCATCCAAAGACCTTTCAGGTTAAATGTGTGGGATATTTATCACCGTCATCTTTTGAAGATTCTTGTCCCTGAGCTGAAAGGTTTTGGCAAGCTGTGAGCTCAGTGTTAAACTCTGACTTTGAGTAACCAATAATGAACTATTTGCTGTCAGCTAAAGTTATTTTATAACTGTAATAATAGTTACAGGCTTACTATTGAATATTTCTAAATGGAACTTGCACATATGGAACAAAGTCAGTTTTGTGACATCTCTTAACTCTGGTCCAGTTTCATTAACTTTTATTTTCCTCACCTGTTTCCACTGTCATTACTGTCAGCCTGGGAGCAGGAATCTTTGAAACATTCATTTTAATTACAGCATAATAAGAATACAGCCCCTTGTGATATTTATCAGTTGAATACTCAAGAAATTTTTAATATATTGAAAATAAATCCTGTTTATAGCATACTGTTTGCCCAGCTGTAAAAGATTTTAACTGTTCATATATCATGCATTTACCACCTTTTTAACATTTAAACAGAGCCTAGAATTTATACCCTTTGATGACTCACCAGTCCCTGCTGCTCAGATGTAATCATCATTCAATAAGAAGTGGAAGTCTTGAGTGAACACAATTAATGCTGCAGTGCTGACTGGGGTGGCAGAGCTCAGCAAAGTGGGTTAATAAATTCCAGCAAGATCTATTCCTAGCAACAGACATGGTCACTCCAGAACAAGATTTATCTGATCCATACATACGAAAGGCCAGGTAACAAAGACAGTGAGACTGCTGGACGTTCATTACAGAAGCTCATTGCAAAAGTTTATAGTAGACTTTTACCAGCCCCTTAACACTTGAGAAATGCAACCTGTCTTGAATGAATGATATTTGCTGGGAGCTTGGGGAAATGAAAAAAAACATACTTGTAGAACCTGCATGAGTAAGCTTTGGCACAGAGGACCAGCTTTGACCTGTACCATGTTGTAGTAGGAAAACCCTTCATAGATCCATTAGCAAGGAAACATCCAAGGAAAAGACCAATTCATCAGTACTGGGAGCTATTAGCACATAATACTACTGGCCTTTTTCTCTGACATGTGGAAGGTTTGAAAATAAAGGCCAAATGCTTGGCCTCACAGCTCTGCAGTTGATGTCTTTTTGCAATTAAACACAGTGAGCTGATTCTGCCTTCATCTGTGGGCTTTAGCTGTAACTGAGATCAGGCCATGGCTTGGCGTATCACTGACCCTCAAGGGCATCACCAGCATCTCCTTTACTGCTCTGCATGACCACACTGTTTTGGCGCCCACAGTGGATGCACAGCTGGTGTGTTTAGGAGGTGCAAGCAGGTGTGTAGCAATAGGCTATAGCTTGCTGAAAGGATTCCCAGGATTGTTGCCAGCCCAATCTGGCACAGGGGGTGTCTGCAAATCCCCCCAGCCTGCCTGAGGCCAGCTGTTTGACTCCTTCACATGCATGAGACTCAGCTGCTCAGAGTTTGGGTAGCTTAAGGGAGCCAGTTTCACAGAGGTTGTACTGATTTACCCCTCTTTATGATCTGACCATATGTATGTATTTAAAATGCTGTCACATTCAAGGTATCCTAAATGTCTGTGTGGACTGTATTTCCTTTAAGATGAAATAGTGTATCAAGCGACACAAGTGTCAGTACTAGTACTAGGTATTTATGGGTGGTAGTGTCCCCTTCAAATGGATGCCTGGCGAACAGCAGCTGAGTGTATCAAGGTGGCTCAAGGATGATGAAGGCTTTTAGCCACAATAAAATCATAAAACATCATCTTCTCAAGGTCTGACCTTGCCTAGGTGCCTTGTAACTGGGATGTGAATGAAAGCCCAGCAATGACAAAGGCACCTCTGCAGTCTGCAGAAAGGGAAGAAACAGTAAGATGCTAGTCAGGTATAGTCAGAACTCTCTCCTGGCAATCCCTTTCCAGAGCTATTGAGTGGTGCCCCTCCAACTCTAGCACAACCATAGAATCATAGAATTAATTTGCTGTATATATATATATGAGCAGGTGTCACTCTGTTCACACACTCTATTCCATTTTCCCCTACCCTCTGCCTTCTGTGTTTAAACACAGCCTTGCTAGGTCAGGGGCTCTCATGAACAGCAATGCACAATCTCAGCTGGCCCTTCAACAGCCCTTAAGTTTAAACTCCCATAAACATAATCATATAATTTCAGCCAATAGATATCAATTAGTAGCAAGGCCTCTATTTTAAACTCTGATCCTTTTATTTGCCTGAAAGACCAACTTGTGATAACCAGACAGATTGAAGTGTGGAGTACTGTAACCTCCTGGAAAACCCTTGTGTTTATTCATGAAAGCAATTTTTTTACAACTATGCAACTACAGTAATACACTCTGAGTAAATCACTTTTCTCTATGCTTAGGTTGTTATAGCTGGGACTCACACCATCCAAAAATTAGGAACATGGTCTGTGGTGATCATTGATATTCTCTCCCTGCACAGCAAAGACAGACAGACATCCTCAGAGACTACTTCATCTTAGGTTTTAAAGATCCCCTAACATATGGCTCCACAGACCTGCTCTCCAGACAGTTCAGAAAACAGAATCCTTCCCTTAGCAAAAACACTCCTTGGAACAGAAAATAAACTGCTCCTTCAATTTGTGTTTGCTTCTCTTCTCCACATGCGAACTGCAAACCTAGTATGTACTTGTATCACCTTCATATCTGTATTCCACTTTCCTTTGCAGTTTATTCTGTCTCACATCATTAGAATACTGCTGTAAAGATTACTGCTCCCCATGTTAAAGTTAAAATAGAACCAGTAAGAAAGATACCCTCTCTGAATCACAGGTTTTGCAAAATGCTCACACAGTTTCAGTACTTGTTCATGAGCCCACAGACCCACTTCCAAGTATTAAAAGTTTTCCTTTCTGTGGATAAATTTTGTGACATCTGAGAGCTAACCTACATGACACCCAAGTGCTGGCTATCCTACTTGAAGTCAAAAGGAGCTGCAAGATTTAAGACAATAATTACATCAAATCTGTTTATTAAATTTTTTAATCTTTATGTCTGGGATTCTTTCTTACCAGTTTAACCTACCTCAGTTAAAATATTTTCTATTGCCTTGTGCTGGAGACATTTATCAGGGTGCAAAGTGCAAGCAATGCATTTTCCCAGATTAAACAGAGAAAGCAGAGTAAATCATTGCTTCACACAGTCTTTTTTTTGAAGGAGAGCCAAGAGAGACATTGATTTAAAGAGCAAAGTAATTGGCACTTCAAGTTTTGATTTCACATATAGAAAAAAGAAAAATTCAAGAGAACAGAGAATTCATCAGAATTGATCCATGTGACAAGGTAAAGTAGGACTTCTGAAAATCCATGTAAAATAAAGGTTAATCAAGCACATTAGAGCCTATGAAACTAAACCATTTCTTCTCCCTGGAAGGAATGGAAAAAAAGAGTTTGGGTTTGGTTTGTTTTTTTGTTTGTTTTTGTTTTTATTTTTGTTTTGATTGGTTTGGTTTTGTGGCCTGGGGGTTTTGGTTTTTTTCTGAGTTGTGGGTTGTTTTGTTTCTTCCCTCTCTCATCCTTCATTTGCTTTCCATTTCACTCAGGTTAAAAAGAAATTGGGAAAAATAGGTTTTCAGTTGCGAATTTAAAGACAAATAGACCATTTTCTAGGATTGAAGGCTGTGGTGTCTGCTGTGCTAGCAGTTGCTGAATTTTGAGATGTTTATCTATTGAACATCTATTTAGTAGGCTCTATATGAAGACAGAGGAACCATTTCAGTTGTGTAGATCAACAAAATGAATACAAGTCAGGCATGCCACAAGTTTTTTGCACCGTTTTTTTAAAAAAAGAGAAAGTGTCAATACCATTGGAGTCTCTCCACAAAAGCAGAGCAAGACTGAAATAGTATAGGGTAGTCTACATTAAGAAGAAAATTGCAGATTCTCAAAGTAAGAAATTTTTTTTCTTGGTTTGTATTGACCAAATTCAATTGAACAAACCAGAAAACTTTTGGCTGTAACTAAGAAGCTGGTTATGAAGAGTAGACCTGGCTCTTCCACTCTTGGCCACTGGGCTATGGTATTACTCAAAGCTTTGAAGTCAGTTAGATAAGAAATCTGGTATCAGAGATATTCCAAGACTGCCTTAGTCACTTTCTCCTTTTCATAATTTAGTTTTGCCTTTGTAATCTAAGATTTAACATTTTTCCTATGATTCTATGATTCCCTGGTGGAGTAAATATGCATTGTGGCTACTAAAAGCTTGTCTGCTGTGAGGATGAAATTTTAAAAAGAGACACCCTACTTATCCAGTGCCCACCAGCCATGTACTGTGAAAACATCCCACTCCAAACCAAAGTATCTGAGACAAGAAACACCAGCACAGAAACTTTTCCACAGATTAGCTAAATAACTACCAGTGTGCTGGAGAGGAGGCAAAAGTCCAAAATCCTCACTTTTGGTAATAACACAAATTCTTATTTATTTCTGGGAAACAGACAGATGACTAGTTCATACAGGAATAGGGAAATATATTTTTTTCTTCTNATTGGTTTGGTTTTGTGGCCTGGGGGTTTTGGTTTTTTTCTGAGTTGTGGGTTGTTTTGTTTCTTCCCTCTCTCATCCTTCATTTGCTTTCCATTTCACTCAGGTTAAAAAGAAATTGGGAAAAATAGGTTTTCAGTTGCGAATTTAAAGACAAATAGACCATTTTCTAGGATTGAAGGCTGTGGTGTCTGCTGTGCTAGCAGTTGCTGAATTTTGAGATGTTTATCTATTGAACATCTATTTAGTAGGCTCTATATGAAGACAGAGGAACCATTTCAGTTGTGTAGATCAACAAAATGAATACAAGTCAGGCATGCCACAAGTTTTTTGCACCGTTTTTTTAAAAAAAGAGAAAGTGTCAATACCATTGGAGTCTCTCCACAAAAGCAGAGCAAGACTGAAATAGTATAGGGTAGTCTACATTAAGAAGAAAATTGCAGATTCTCAAAGTAAGAAATTTTTTTTCTTGGTTTGTATTGACCAAATTCAATTGAACAAACCAGAAAACTTTTGGCTGTAACTAAGAAGCTGGTTATGAAGAGTAGACCTGGCTCTTCCACTCTTGGCCACTGGGCTATGGTATTACTCAAAGCTTTGAAGTCAGTTAGATAAGAAATCTGGTATCAGAGATATTCCAAGACTGCCTTAGTCACTTTCTCCTTTTCATAATTTAGTTTTGCCTTTGTAATCTAAGATTTAACATTTTTCCTATGATTCTATGATTCCCTGGTGGAGTAAATATGCATTGTGGCTACTAAAAGCTTGTCTGCTGTGAGGATGAAATTTTAAAAAGAGACACCCTACTTATCCAGTGCCCACCAGCCATGTACTGTGAAAACATCCCACTCCAAACCAAAGTATCTGAGACAAGAAACACCAGCACAGAAACTTTTCCACAGATTAGCGAAATAACTACCAGTGTGCTGGAGAGGAGGCAAAAGTCCAAAATCCTCACTTTTGGTAATAACACAAATTCTTATTTATTTCTGGGAAACAGACAGATGACTAGTTCATACAGGAATAGGGAAATATATTTTTTTCTTCTTTTAGTAAAGCAACGAGTTACTAAATATCAACAAAGCAGAAAACTTGGACCATTGGCTGTAGATGTATCAACTGACGAGACTGTTAAACTGCTGTTTGCAAAGCAGGACACTGAATAAATCCTCTGAGATATGGTGACTGTCCAAAAGATTGAACAGAGAAGACAGGAAATAAATTTTTCAGTGTTTCCAAAGGATAATGTGCAGAAAATGTAACTGTGGGTCTGTCAATTTAATGCTTACCCAAGGCAAAATCTCAGGAAGGCAAAAGAGGATGTGCTCAGTAAAGAATTAAGGGTGAACAGCATCATTAATACCAGACAACATGGTTTAATGAAAGACAAAACTTTAAATATATAGAAGTTGCATTTGTGGTGGAATTCCTAGTCTGACCAAATATGCATTTGTTAAAAGAGCAGAGTTATATAAGTCCATATGACTTTCTCATTTAAAAATAAAGAACTAATCAGACTTCAAAGTCTAGATAAGCAAATTGAGAATCTGCTAGAGAGACTTTAAAGGAGAATACTAAATGGGAATCATCTTTAAAAAATAACATTTCTGGTAGGGTTTTCTTACACAAATGTAGTTCAGGGGAGTTCATGGGTTGTGAGGGAAGGAAAAAGAAGTTGGTGGTAAAGACTGGTTGTCACTAACTGAATGAGAGATAAAGATAGCTCCTAGAGAGAGGTCCAGGTAGCAGGAAAAGCTAGGCTTGCCTTCTTTTAATTAAAGAGCTAAGTGCAAAGATCAAACAGCTAGGAATAGGGAATGTGGGCTCAAAGCAAAATAAAAAAAAATGAATTAAGGTTGGGAAGAAATGAACCCACTCTTTTTTAATAAGAACAGATCAGAAAGAGATCAGATGAGATCCCTAGAATGGTTTGAAACTTGTAAAGACTTTAATGAGAGACTGAAGAAATTCAGGTGAATTTTCTCTCATCTTCAAGTTTCCCATTCTACCCAGCCCCAGCCACAGCAAAAGCTCCCACCCCTACTAACAGTGTCAGCATCTGCTGAGTGCCTGCCCATGACTGCTAGAGCATCTAGATCTGCTCAGAGCAAGGTCACCTACAGCAGGTTTCTCAGGACTGTCCAGTTTGGGTTTGAGTATCTCCCGGGATAAGGACTCAGTTTTCTGTATTTTAAATTGTGCCCATTGCCACTTGTCCTATTGATGGGCACCTGACTCCATCTCTTTTATTCTCCCTCTTTCCAGTATTTACTCACATGCATGAGATCCCTCTGAGCTTTTTATTCTCCAGATTGAACAGTCACAGCTCCCTCAGTCTGTTCTCGTATCAAGGATGCTCCACTATCTTTATATCTTTCCTACACCAGGAAGCCAAGCACTGGACCCAGCACTCCTGATGCGTCTCAACTGTGCTGTCCCTTGAACCTCAGCAATGCTTGTCTTAGTGCGGCCCCTTGCCAAGACAAAAAAGGATGGGATAAATAGGGGGCATAGAGAGGAGTCAGGAAGACACATTGATCTCTCAGAAAAGGGGAGAGAAATGATTGCAAAAGATTAAATCTTACATTGAAGCAGCAAATAACAATAGTATTTTTCCGTATGTTCATCCAGAGGATATAGCAGAGAAAGAGTCTGTGGAAGGAATCAAGAGTACTGAAGAATGACCCATGGATTACAGGAACCTGATCCAATCCAGCTGGTCAGGCTGAGGGCTTTAACCAGAAAGGGGGTATGATGAAGGGAATGAGGAGGAATACTTAACAGAGGGAGGGAAAGGGATTTCTGCCAGACAGTCTGTACTCCAGGAGCAAGAGTAGAAAAAACCAAGCAACTAGAAGTGTGAAGGTGTGAACATGCAATGTGAGGGAGCCCTTAGAATCATAGAATGGTCTGGGTTGGAAAGGACCTTAAAGATCATCTAGTTCCAACACCCCTGCTGTGGGCAGGGACACCTTCCAGCAGACCAGGTTGCTCAGAGCTCCAAAGACTATGATAGGGAGCAGTTATGGCATGGGCCACAACAGTAACATCCAGCTCTTGGACTAGATAAAGCCATGTGCTCATTTCACAGGAATTTCTATTCTTCTGCAAAAAGCAGAAGAATCACCACTGCCCAGGAGGTGAGAACTAGCTAGAGCTTGGTGGCTAAAATAATCTCCAAGACCGGAGACCAGGATTTGGATTTCTTGAAGCAGAGGAGTGAACTGAACATGGATGAGTACCATAAAACGTAAGCTATGGATTAGCTCCCTTTCTAGCAGCTAGTAATAGTCTGCCTGAATGTCTGAGTAGTGGGGCACATATCAAAACCAAGATATACAAAAACTGATTGCATCAAAGGTTTTCTGTAAATCTAGAATATTTTTAAGAATAAAAGCTGAGCAAGGACTGCAAATTGAATGAAGCAGTCCAAATATGCACATTAATAAAGAGTCCCACAAGCAGAAAACTCTGTAATTTACCAAGCAAATGCTTATGAAAATTCAGTAACAGTTACCTGAAACTTGACAAGTTTGAACCAGGAGTCAGGCAGACACTTTTATATTAGGGATAGGTAAACCAGTGGAAAACCTTTTAGATACATAACAGAGAATTAGTCTTGAAAGTCCTTAAGCGAATATTACTTCTCTTCATAGGAAGGTAGTTCCTGATTTAGGCAGACCATAAAGGTTAAACATAGGACTCTTGCTGTCAAGTTGTACTGGAATTCAGAACAGCTGATCATAATGGTTTAGTCAGTTTGTTAAAATGAATTTGACTCAGCAATGAAAATGCACGAGAGTTTCATTGTGCACCTTCCAGATCCATACAACTCCCTGTTGGAAGGTTTGTTTCTGAAATAACAAGAAGATCATCAGTGCAAATTATACTGAGGCAACAACATGTAAAAAAATAAAAAAAAATAGTTCAGTCAGTGTCAGTCGCAACTAGAGGAACCCATTTGAATTTGAAAACCTTTATCAAAGGTTTACTCTAACAGGTAGATACAGAACATGTCCAACTATTAGTTCCTAAGTCTTGATAAACAAAGCCATTTTACCAGTCTATAGCCAGTTCATTTCATTATAATGCCTTTAAAGAGATACCATAACATCCTTTTGCTCTCAAAGTTTGGACAGGATATGAGTGTGGGGAGGTGGTAATTCTGAGATATTGGAAGCTTTCCACCAGGATAAGAACAGCATTTTCTAGACATCCTGCTAACATCAATTTGTGGATGGATGTAACTTCTTATCATCTTCATTGCAGGCCATGGCTGTCAAAGACACTTCCTGGGCCACTGCTCATATAGATTTGTTTGTTCTGTTCAGAAAGATAGGAGAGAAAAAATTCAGATATTCCACCATTAAAAAGGGCTGGAATAGTTAATGTCTGAAATAGTTTGTAGACGGCATTTCAAATAAGAGATTGAAACGCTGGATAAGGAGAAGCACTTTGAAGACTGTGATCAAGTTTCATCTTTGAAGACAGCTGAAAGAAAGCAGACAAGCTTAATGGAAGAGGTTACTCAAGGTGACTTGCCATCACTGTTCCTGAATGTAAAAGTAGCAAGTTAATAAAAAGTTCTTTTCCTTCAGATACAGAAACACAGCAACATAACCAGACTGATTTTGACTTGTTTGGGACAATGGTGACTTGCCCTTCCACTCAGCCTTTGTCAGCAGGGTCTAGGGGTATCATACATCAAGTGCAGAGAGGTTGCAGGTTCACTACTTCAAAAAGACCACCTGCAAGTTTTACTCTCATTAGAGTACACTACAAGGATCTGTCTACAGCAAAGACATTTCTGATAAAATATATGTGTATGCATGTATATTTAGCCCACTCCACAGACATTTAGTCTCAGCCTTGATATCTATCAAAAGATGCTGGGTGAGGGAGTTCTTGGAGGGAGATGCAAATTTAATTTCCAAAGCAAAAGTCCACTAGCACAGTCAATACCATCTGCAATACAGTGCCACTATGCAGGTATGCAAAACTCTTCTATGGAATTTTCCCAGCATCAGATACCCAAAAAAGGCTAAACCACAGAATATTGCCAAGATCCTCAGCATTTCTTATGAACATCAGCTAGCTAGTAGTATGAGAGATTTGAGTAATTCTGTGAAACAAACAGGGCTAAGGGCAACTACAGATGTCCCAGAGGGGAAATAAAACATTGCAACATCCATGGTTCAAAAGAAAACTCCAAGAGATTCATTATAAAGTTTCCATACTGCAAGGGTGATGTAAAAACATCATGGTATGCCCGCACAGTGAACAAAACCGCTCAGGAAACCCTTATCTTGGCCTAAGACATACTTGTAAATGCCACAGACACTTTTTCTTTGTATGGTTTATGTAATGTGTACTCTGGACCTTGCTTTCACATAAGAAATATCCTGGTCAAGCATCTGACTTTTGGAAAGCATTAACATGTTGCCACCTGTTTCAGAAACAGGAAGACTCAAATTAAATTCCACTAGACTAGAGGGATAAAGAAAAGCAAGAAACGAAAGCTAACCTTGGAGTAGCTTTCACCATACACATAACAGAGGTTATAAAGGTAAAACAGGCAAAGTGAAAAAATGTATATCATATCACAAAAGCTGTGGAGAGATCAAATAAATTTCAGTTTTATTTCAAGCTTTATTTTTTTCATGCATAGTATTTTTCTAAGAAAATATTTAAAAGATCCTGTCTACCATACACATGTTTCATCTTGAGTGTCTGTTGTTGAGTATAACAGTAAAACAATTTCACAAAATTGCCTCCCCAAAAGAAAACCCTCTACCTTCTTCTTTAGCTCCTCTCTGAGATGTTTTTGTCTGGGTATAGAGCAGCAAGTAAACACAGATATTGCTCAGGTTTCTGCAGCCACTAATGTCTCATTTTTCTGAGATCCCAAAGACTGGGATAATTACATTCTACAAGAGGCAAAATATTTATGAAAAAAATGACACATATTCTTATTAAAAAATAGATAGGACTTTCATAATCAGCTGTTTCAAATATGCATGAATAATGACAGCTAGAAACCAGTCTCTGCAGATTGCTCATGAAGTGGGTGTCCAGCTGAAGTCAGGATAAGAAAAAAAACCTGCAACGATAAAGAAGGATTTTCTTGAAGCTTTTACAAGGTCATTTGGCCTAGCCCAGATAAAAGTGAAGACTTCTCCAATACCCTGTAACAAGAGGAAGAAAACAGAATTAAAAATTATCTTTTACAGCAAAAACAAAAACCAAAGTCAACTTCTCAGGGATTAAGTCCACTGGAAAATAATGTCTTCCTTTTCTTCCAACAGGTTTTAGCATTTAATTATGTAAAGCCTTCATAAAGGGATTTCTATCTTTTTGTAAATTTAATTCACAAAATGTACTAATTATCTGCAAATGTATTAATAACTCTTTGAACAATATATTAATGTAGCAAGCTGAAATGCGTTTTCAGAACAACAGCAAAACAAAACTTAAAAAAGTACACACATCCATAATTCTTGTATACTTCATATGTGAATATATTATTGGTATTGTAGCTATTGGGAAAAACAACAAAGAATACAATACGTTGAACTCCTGCAGCTGTCCACAATTTATAAAACCTAATAGAACTGTGTGCTGCAAAAAATGGTCATTTCTTCCCCTCTGGGGAACCGCCTTTATCTACTTATTGTCATTTTCCTAGTGAATTTGAGTTAACTTTTAATAACAATTTTACTCATAAAATTGAAAAGACAACTCATGGGAGACTCTGCAGAAATCTCTGTATCAGAACTTGGAATTGAAGTAAGAAACCCCTTTCAGAAGAGAACTCAGGAGGAGTGAGCCCTATGAAAAGACCATCTGAAAACAGAGCGCCTGATTTCTATGGTTCTATAGGGGTGTTTACTGACAGCCTCCACTGATATGAATAATCTCCCTTTTTGCTCGTGAGAAATAGCAGGAAGAACACAGCCCATGACAGTCATTCTCTTTCACTTAAGACCACTGAAAGTTTACAGTCACTTCCTGCAGTTCAAGCCACATTCCTCAGCTGTCCAGGTTTATCCATACACAGTACATGATGCAGAGAATGCGGCTGTATTGAGCTTTTAGCCTAAGTATCAAGGCACTCCCAGAAGACGTCTTCCATGCCATCAGCAATTCTTCTGACCTGAAATACACATTCTGTGGTTCTTTAACAAAAAAACGTGTTTCAGATTAGGTATGTCCCATTACATGGCCCCAGTCACAGAGCTGGAAAGTATTTATTTTAAGATCTCTTCCCATATTGCTTCAAAATTAAACTATATAAGCTGTCATAATGAAATGTCAAATACAAAGCTAAATTAATACTGGCATTGGTGCTAAAAAGAACAAAACAAATTAATTATTCTTACATGTCTCCTCCTTCATTCCAAGTAACTTGACTTCTGGATAAAAGAAAAAAAAATGCATTAATACAGTACAATGTACAGTAAAATCACACATTTATGCTAGGAATTATGGTTATTCAGTTGACTGGAACTTTCTTCATTATTTGAAGTCCTTTCTGGCCTTTTGAAATTCCACTTAAAATAACAAGTAAACCATTCTGCAAGATTCCAGTTCTAGCAAGAAATGTGTCTTTGATTTGAACTCAATATGAATAGCAGGATGTATCAACTCAGGAGATAAACATATCTTGGTTTTGCTGGGGAAAAAACCCCAAACAAATAATCTAGGACTCTTTCAAATGCCTTCGGATACCTCAGTTGTTTCTTGACCTCACACAATTTGAAAGACTGAGAAGTTTCTTCTGTTCCACCCCAGCCTACAACTATTCTCTTTTAGAATGAATTTTCAAAGGAAAGAATGATTGAGCTCAAAGTCAAGGCAGGCAGAACACATCTGCATATGATGTTTGACAGCCTTGCCAGAGGTAAGTCATTAAACTGAGATACAGCATGCCTGGACCTACTCATCTGGTGTCCCTGTATGGATTCTGATACTTCTGCTAAGTAATTTCTTTATTTTCTGTCATCTTTCTTCCAGGAAAGACAAGCATATTACTCTCAATAGAAATAAAAATACAAACAAGCAAGAAAACAACCAGTTTTAGGAAGAAAACCTAACAATCTTTTCAACTCAGATTGTACATAGACTAACCAGGTCAAAGCTAAATTAATGAACCACATTCTTCCTTAAAACAAACATTAACTACTGTGGATTGCATTCCGGAACCTTCTTACATAAACATTCTATTCTCAATATTCCCATGTTACATAAAACCATTGTGCTGGGAAACCAGCATTTTCAGTGCAACCTGATCCTTCTGAAAGTTCATTAAAGACTGATTGTTTATGGAAAACTGCGGCATACCTGCTGGCCTTGTGACTTCAGGGGCCTTTGAGCTATAGTTCTTTTTGCTGTGCAACAGTAAACCTACCACCTCTTCAACTGACAGCAAATAGCATAAATCAAGTGCTAGTTAAGACTCAAAAAAATTTTCCCATGTGTCATGCTACCAGAACTAAACCAACTGCAAACCCACAAACCATGTTTATTTAAAATAGTTTTATCAATAAATCATGTTTCCTCAAAACAGATTTATCCAGCATCTATCGACTTCCTGCTCTGCACATGGGAAAGGAAGAGCATGGGGTTTCCTATCCCACTGCACCTGTGTATTCAGGGCATAGTTGCTTCCCACAGCAAATGTCTAGAATTATGCATCCACTGAAAGAGCAGAGTCAGCATCCAAGGGAGCATTTCTCATTCTTATGCATGACACTGGGTGTAATGGAGGCATGAAACAGAAAGATGCAATATGTCATCTTGCCTTCTAGATTCTGGGTTTAATATAGCTCAGAGAGTTTCAGCAAGACAAATAGTATTTCCTTAAAGGAGAGTAGACTTATAAATTTCATATGTTCTTCATGTGACCTCTCCCCATTAACAGAATAGACAAAAGGGTACTTGACAGTGCTCCACTTCCAAGCAAAAAATAAACAAGGGCTCTGTTACAGCTTGCCATGCAAATCTCTCTGTACTTGAATATGGGCAAATCTCAGGAGGAGCAAATATAAAAATGTGCAAATGTTTTAAAGTTATTCTTTTGTCACAACAGAAGTGTTCCACTATTTAATTAAAACTCATCATTTGCACCCTTACATTAAACAGATGCTGTTTCAGTTATAAGTCCCAGCTGAGTAACAATAAAATTAGGAAGAAATTCTTTACTGCGAGGATGGAGAGACACAGGAACCCAGCAGAATGGGTTGTCCAGACAAGTGGATGACCCATTCCTGGAAATAGTCCAGATTGAATGGGGCTTTGAGCAACATGGTCTAGAGGAAGATGTCCCTGCCTAGGCAGGGACAGGTGGAACTAGATAATCTTTAAGGAATCTTCCAACCCAAACCATTCTGTGATTCAATGATTTGATCTTATTTATAAAACTTTGATGTTGAAAGGACAACCATCATTTTTTCCCCTCCTATCCTGAGAAGTTTATCCTTGTGTGAGAGACAATGGCAGCACAAAGGACATCAAAACTTTCTTGATAGTATGCAACAAGACTCAGTGCTCTCGCAAGCGTGCAGTAGCTCACAGATAGAAGTGGAACCTCATTAAGTTGTTTTCCCATTAAAAATAGGAAACCTAATAACTACACTGGGAGTGCCCTGGCATGTATAATCAAAGAGGCAGAAAAGATTATTTTAATGAATATCCTTCTTGAAATAAAACTTTACAAATATTCCTAATAAAACACAAAATGTCTGGAGGGCAGTTGAATCAATGAAAACTCGTTTCCTATTGATTAGGGGACAATTGGGCAATGTAACTCTTCTCCTCCCTTGTGCTGAGACATACACTATATTTTCATCCTCTTTGCCTTTTCTCCATGTCTCCTGTGCTATTTATGTACCTAGGAAGCCAGGGTAGAGCCACAGCTGCTCAGGAGCTGTGCTCACACTGGTCAACTAGAGGGCTGCAGCTGAACAATGAACAGAGTGCCCAGGTCCTTCTCACCACCACTCAGAGTGGGGCACTGTTTTGGGGTCTCTCCTGTGCCAGTCATTGCTTTTTACAAACACACAGAAATTTAATTATCTTTGAGACTTACAATCCCTTTCAAATTTGGCTAAGATTAGCCATCAGCTTGAAAATCTTATTACATGCAGACAACATGATCATACAGACTCCATTTCCTTAGGAAACCAGGCTAATAGAACTAACAGTGAAAAATACAGCTGGTACATCAACAACAGAGCACAATGTTTATTTTCTGTTAAGTGTGAAGCTGTTGTGATTGTAAAGAGTTCAAATAGGGAAACAAAAAGAGGGAAAGAGAACAAATATTTTCTCTTCAGTGCCACTGCACAGATGGAGCAGGCTCAAAAATTACCTGCAGGTCTTCAGTTGTGGACCTTTTAAATTTCTTTTAATCTTAGTATATAGTCTAACCTGCTTCAGTTAGCTGCCTTGTAATGTAAAATTCCAGGCTGCAGACTACATGACTTGTAAGCCCCACCTCAAGTTCAGTTCTTTTTGTTTAAAATCCCCAGGGAAAGAAGAAGAATCTCAGTATAATCAAAGACACTGAGGTTGCCGCCTCCAGCCTATCTTTTGAGGTATATTTTTCTTTCTTTTACTTATTACCGATACTCATTTTTAATTCCTTTCCATTATGACATACTTTTTTATCATTTAATCTTTCTGTTTAGTATTCAAATCTCACATAATAATGTAAAGGAAAAATGGATCTAGCATTACCCAAAAAAGTCAGACTCTTGGAAGCCATTAAGTAAACAATGGAGTAGGAAATTCATTACTCCTACACATGGGGTTTCATTGCATTTGTGTTGATGCTTTCCTTGAATATATATAATTATCAGCCCCCACTCCTGGATTGGCTGCATACATCACACAGTCATCTGGTGTTAAAACTGTGCCTGGGTTGAGCGCACTCATTTGGTGGTAGCAACACCTGCCCTGTGGAAGAGGACATGCATCAGGCTAAAGGTAAAATCCTGCTACCTCTGCAGACAATGGCAAAGTTTCCAGTGGTGATAGTATGTGCTCTGATGGAGATGCCTGAGTTTAGATATTGGGGATCTCAGCTGTGTCTTACATTTATCAGGAAATGGTACACAAATGGGGATAAAACACACAAAATGCCCTTGTTGCTTTTGTTAACCAAGCACCGTCCAGCAGATTTAACCTTTCACCCTTTACTACGTACCAGTTGGCCCTGTTCTACCTGAAGTCTAATTCTGCTATCTGCAGATGTACTGTCCTTCAGGGGACGGCTCAGGCCTGCCATACCCAGTGCTCTCTTACTCAGTCTTCAACTAGCCTGGACATCAGTAGTTAGGCTTCCAGCAGCTTCTAGACTGCCTGGCACATGATCCAGACCTTATCAGTAAAGCTTCTAATCATCTAATTTTACAAGCATTGGCTCACAGACTTATGGGAGGTTGATCTGGCAGTTACTGTCTCCTCTCACAAGATCAAGAAAACCAGTCCAAGGTTCCTGAACCCCCTCCTGTGGCCCAGGGCTTGCCCAAAGCTTGCGTGATGAGAACACTCCTTTTCCACTTCCAGTACATAGAAAACTCCAGAAGTAAGTATATCTTCTTCTTAACCAAGCCTTGACTTTGTAGATGCTTGAAGCCAAGTCTTCCTGTTATTCATCAGCCAATATTCACATCCTCACCAGACAGTCCAACTAATCCAATTCAAGCTTTTGTGGTTTATCAGCTTAACACCTTTCTCTGCACTGGTACATGCATTAAATTCTCATAGACTCTCATCATTTTGCTGCTCAGTCTTCCTACCTCTTCCATTTCTGCAATAGGGTCCTTTCATCAATGGAACTTCAACGTAATGCAAATTTCCATTATGTGAATACACATAATTTTATTTTTTTTTGTTTATATTGAAGAGTGCAATTCGAAACCAGTCACATTAATGCCTCATTAGGACAGTTGAAAAATGAATGGATGTTTAATAGACTAGAATCAAGATCTCTTTTCTTCAAAGAATCATTAAAAGTACTGATTTTAAATCAGCTGTAGTTGGGCCTTCTTTGTCATAATTTCATATGGGTAAAAAATGAACAGCTATACATAGGAAAAGCAATAGATAGATAGATAGATAGATATTGATATATGGGATTTTTCCACTTGAATTTCAGTATCATTTTGAAATATTTACAGCATATCCAAACATCTTTCATTTTAAGATTTCCAAAAAATTCCTAATGACTTCACTATCCTTCTTCCAAACTTAATGAAGTACCCTGCATGCAAAGCCACTTAATGTTACTGCAGGAGCAGCTATTTCTCCCTCCTCTCATTTGAGCAGCTTACATTTAAGACAGGATTTCTTCTTAAAAGCTATTAAGGACAAACATCCAGGACTGTAAGTTCTGTCAGGCAGGTTAAACACACCCAGACACACCACTGTCTAGAGAAAAAGTCAACTTTTAAACAACATCTTTACTTCCAAGTTCTGTACCCAAAAACTCACCCTGATGCCATTAATGAGGTAGTCCAGGTTGGTAGCTGTTATTATGTTGTGTTTTCTTCTGGAGTCGGTCCAGGAAAGCATTATTTACCCTTAAAGTACAATAAAAAGAGAATAATGACTGAAGGTAACTGAGAAGTTCACAAACTGTTGAAATTCAACATTATTCCCCTTCATTAAATGCCCATCTTCCTATATTTTTCAAGCCTGTAATGCATAACCATGGATAAGAATGAGAAAGGGTAGATTTCATTTTCAATTCACTAGGTGCATCTTTACCTTGTGATCAGTCTGTTGTGACTAAAAGGCATATCTTGGCTGCCATGAAAAATTCTCCATAGAAAGATGACCTGTATACCACCAACCCACCTTATCGGAGAGGTTACTTAATTCCACAATTCACCTTAGGTGATCATTCAGCCTTCAGCATACAAGGAAAATTTCTAGAAGTACTGATTTCCTAATGCAAATTGAAAAACTCAGCTAAGCTTGTAACTAATGGAGACAATTTACGCAGCTGACAACTTTCCCTCCCATCCAGCTCTGGAATCAGCTCTAGCATTTTCTTGCACTGCTCTATCAACCTGGAAAACATGGACAAATACAAACAGTTTTCTTCGGTCTGTTTTAAGTATTTTCAAATTGGTATTGGTAAGCCTGGAGAAGAGAAGGCTCTGTGGGGTGACCTTTTAGCAGCCTTCCAGTACCTGAAGGGGGCTACAAGAATGCTGGAGAGGAACTTTTTACAAGGACATGTTGCAATAGGACAAGGGGTCATGACCTTATACTCAAAGAGGGTAGGTTTAGATTGGATATTAGGAAGAAATTCTTTGCTTTGAGGGTGGTAAAGCGCTGGAACAGGTAGCCCAGAGAAGCTGTGGATGCCCCATCTCTAGAAATGATCAAGGCCATGTTGGATGGGGCTTTGAGCAACCTGGTCTAGTGGAAGGTGCTCATGACAGGGGGGTTGGAACTAGGTGATCTTTAAGGCACATTTCAACCCAAATCATTCTATGATTCTTTTGAAAACTGTTTCTTTTTTCCCCCCAGTACTGCTTAGGAATGCCACATATGCTTAGACATGACTGTTGTTTTAATGTTTTAGAATGCTATTGGTAAGAAAAATATAAAATGCAAGATACTGAGTTATTTCTGTCTAGGGACATGAGATGGAGTGAATCGAAAATCCTTCATTAACTTCCATGGATAATTATCTCAATGTCTTTGCTACAGAAAAAAAAAGAAATGGAAGTAGTATGGAGAGTGGTTGCCTACAGAAATATTTTTTTTACTATTTCCATAATGATATAAAAAAGAAACAAATGGTGCTTTTATTGTTGAGCCTGAGCATTGTTTCTTTTTACAAGCAGAAAACAAAGCTGAGAATAAAGCTGTGCTTTAGGATAATGGAAAGCCAGCTAAGTGACTGAAGTGGGTGATGAGAACAGCTGAGCACAAGAGAGGTCACAGCAGTGGGCACAGCCTGGAGTGTGAAGAAATGTAATTGCAGAAGGCCTTGCTGCACTGCAAGAGCAGTATCTGTATGGAAATGAAATCCCACGTTTAGCTCTGTCTGCTAGCCTTAGTGACAGTCAACACAGTATGTGGCATGGACAAAGTAGCTCATTCTAAACTAAAGTAAAATTAAGTAGATTAGATAGATAGATAGATAGATAGATAGATAGATAGATAGACAGCATGAATACTTGTAATTTTGAGACCCCCTTCCAGGTGGGAATTCAATTAGAGCGTATTCTGCATTTTTTGCACCATACCTCCTCTGTTCATTTTGATGTGCTCTTGTCCTGGCTTCCTCTTCTTGCTTTTGTTTAAATTCCATTAATTCAGCCTGGGAATGATAAAGGTGAAAAAAACCCCAAATAAACAAACCAACTAACTTATTTTTAATTAACATACCTATACTGCAAATCCTACTAATTCCACGTGATGTTAATCTCACTTAGAGCCACATGTCATTCTCAGAACTTCTCTGAGCAGAATTTTATTTACAAGACAGCACTATGTTAAAAACTGAGTTCATTTTCCTGTGTAGCATGTGGATGATCTTTGTGCTTTAAAAAGCAGGAACTTACAAGATTCAGACATTTATAGTCCTACATTTAAGCAGGTGTGCCAGACACCAGTCTGCTTCCCCTTGCCCCAGCCCATGGGTTTGAATTTCCCTGTGGGTCCAAGGAGGAAGACAGCCAAAGTAATCTAGAAGGAGCAGACACAGCTGTCATGCCCATAGAGTAAGAAGGAGACATGCCCTTCACCTCCTGCCTCTGTAGAACACAAGGAGAAGATGATATCCGGGGCATGTGGCGTGGTGGTCACTTCCAGCTCCTTGCTGCTTCTACCAGGGTGAGGAGGGCAAGTGGTACTTGTTGGTGTGGTGGAAGCATATACAAGCTCCCAGCAGTGCAGCAGATTACCATCCTTATGTAATATTAAAGTGCATAAAAAGCGTCAATGGGAATTCTTTGCAGAGGAGAGTTTGCTTATGCAATTTCAATCAGGACTGTGAAGAAAACACAGTTTGGATGACTCTAGTCTGCATGTGTGCTCTTGCTCCCTGCAATGCACCCAAGAACTGAAGGAGTAGAGTTTTCTGCAGAAGAAATTCGGCTTGCAGGGCAAGAGGGAAGGGACAGGAACAGACCCATTTTTCATATTTTCCATAGCAACTGTGCAGCAGTAGGAATAGAAACTAAAATAAAATGATGTGGCTAGATAAAAGCTTCAATAACTGAATGGAACCAAAAGACCTTTTTTAAAATAAATTTAAGTGGAACATTAAATAAAAACTATGCAATAAATGCATGAAGAAAATCAATAACTGAGAATGTGTTGTGTATCAATATTTGTCTAGCCCTAAAAGAAGAAACAGGATTAAGAAATAAAAAAGCCAACCTTAATTTTCACTGTTTTAAATAACTATTCAACCTGAAAATTAAAACTCAGTATCTGACTTTCCAGTATGCCGACTTCTCTCTTGGAGTAATGTTCTGAAATACATTCTCTATATATGATGCAGTGTTCAAAGTGAGTGAAAATTTCTAAATCAAGCAATACATACTAAAACCTGTTCTGAAGAAAAAAAAGGGAACTGACAATACCACACATTTTATAGCTACACTGTGCCAGGAGGTACAGACAAGACAGAATTCACAATTACTTTAATAAATATTGGTTTGAAGTAGAAATGAGCCAACATATATCTGTGGGACAATTATTGGTGCCTTTAAAACACATATTATTTACAGTAGGTTTGTAAGTAGTGCATTACTCTGCTCAATAGGTAGCAGCAACTGTGAAGGCAAAGAGACCTCAGAACCATGTAACACACACGAGCAGACTTAGAAGCACCCAACAGCTCCTCAACAATCTGTGGAAATCAGTGAAGAGTCTATAGCTCTACACAAGTCTCTTAAGCCAAACTTATCAATTAGGGGCATGCTAATATACACCTGAAGCTATTTTCCCTTTGGAAGAATCAATGAATATAACAACTATCAGCCTTACACCCATCAGGAATGGCTTTCAAAAATTTTACTCTTTATGGATCCTGGGAATAAGCATACACCAGATGGGATAGCAATCAAGAACCTCCCTTTTGCCCCACCTTTTGTTTCCAGTATCACAGTTAGAATAACGTGAAATGAGGACATATCACCAATATGTAAAGAAAGATATCTGTGAGAGGGGATCAGCCGCTTCTCCAGCTTTAGCAGAAATTAATTGCATAGAATTTCTAGTGCTAAGATTCTGCTACTGGGGAAGTAGTTTAACAAGAATTTGGATGCTAGTAACAGCAGAGGCATACCCAGAGGCTCAGTATTTGCTCCTATTTTTTTCAAATGATTTGCTAATATGATTTTCAAATGCTGCTCTCCCTGCACTTTCACAGTCAGACCTGGAGCCAAGACAAATAACTTGGCACACTGCCATCGACTTCAGCAGATGAACTTTGTGAGGATATGGTACCCAAATCTATACTAGAAGGACTACAGTGTTCAAACACATTTCAGGCAACACACGACACAAGCAGAAGATGAAGTTGAAAGCTGCAGTTACAGCAGGCGTGCTTTTTGGACAATTCAAAACTCTTCATTTAGGTGGTTACTAAGGGAACAGAGAAGCATGAGATAACTGACAGCAAATCTGAATGCTTCCATGTCCCCATTTGAGAGAGCAGGGTACGTGGGCCTCAATTCTGTAGAAAGAGACTGCTTAGACTGAGATCACCATTAATATCTCAGTAAGACAACTTTTGCCTCAAAGAGAGTAAACTGGTTTCCTTAGCCTATGAAATCAAGTGCCATGGTCCAAAAACATTCTGAGCAACTGTTCAAATGGAGAGGTGAACAGGAGCTTGTTACCTAGATGCAAGCAGCCTTGAACTCAGAGGATAATTGTCCTGCTCCTGTCCAAATTTTACAGCTTGACTCATCTCTCTAACAATATCTGAAAACAGTGACTGAATCACTTTTGCTAAAGAGAAGCTTTGTGCGTAGGCTACAAGTAATCAATGTATTTAATTGGTTTCACAGCATGCAAAAAAGTTGCAATATGTAAACTGTTAATGTATAATTACCTTCCTCCGTTGTTCTTGCTTCATTTCCTCTAATCTTCTGTTTTCCTCTTCTCGAAGAGCTTGCTTATAAGCATGGCTTCTTGTCTGTTGTTCAGCAAAAAAAAGAAATATATTGGTGTGGGGAGAGAGGGGGACCAAACTCCAAAACCTTACTCCCAAATCATTATACAGGTAATTAACAAACATCAATGGGTGAATTATTCTAGTTACCTAAGGAAAAGATTAGTCTCAAAACTAGAATTTAAACAAGAAGTGGCCTAAAGCCTCTCAGTGATATGGCTTGGCTTGAACGTCCACCTGCACATCACAACAAAATATCCACAGCATACCCAGTGACAAGCATAAAGATATCCTGAGCAATCAGAAAGCACAATTAGGATATATGACAGTGAGATGTGGTATTCTTGGAAGAAAGAAAATCACTGAAAGTATTATCAAGATAAAAATGCAGAATGGAGGCCTGGTAACAGAGGGGAAAACAGGCTTATTTGTAGAGGTAGGACCACACGACCTGAGAGATCAAATCTCCTCTATTATTTGTGGGGCAGCCAAGACACCTGAAAATCTGAACTATGCATCATGGATAATGTATGCAACTGTGCAGTAGGTTTTTGTTACAATTTCTAGCCCTGGTCTTTCAGAAATTGCATTTGTTAGGAAAAAGCCAGCCTGCCATTAGGATCTTATAGAATCCTTAGAATATTATACACTGGAACTTTTACTGTGAAGTCTTTGAGCAGGGACATACTGTAGCACACTAAATAATGAGGCAGTATAATTTAATACAAGAATTGTGCAGGTTTGACTTCAGTGAGGCATTTGTGGCAGGTCTACATGATGTTCTCAACACTGGACACACACATGCAGAATGACACCATTAAAACAACAGGCACCTCATTTGCTAAAAAGACTGAATAGAGAAAGCAATTATTAATAGCTCAATTTTGAGCTGGGAGAAGTTGTTACATGTGTCCAGGGAGACTCATTCTGGGTCTGATATTATTCATTACTCTTCATAATGGCTTGGAGAATTGTGTGGAGAGTATGTTAATCAAGTTGGAAGACAATAAAAATCTACACAGGATTGGTCACACTTTGAAAGACAAGATTAAAATTAATTATGAGCTCGATTAAATAAGCAGGCCAAAAAAGTCATCAATGACAGAGTCACTCCAAGGAAGTCAAATTTGTTCACAGACATCAAATAATATTTGGCACTGAGAGTTGAACTAGGTTTAATATCACTTTCAAAGGAATGATGTGAGGGAAAATCTTTGATCAACACTACATTGCCCCAAACTGTTTTTAGAAGAGGAATTTAAAATTTTAAAAATCACATATATGTACATATGTGCCCCTTTTTAGCATGCATGTCAGGCATGTCCTAAGCTTATCACACTACATTATACACACTTCAAATACATTGTTTCTGAATCTTTTAATTACTCCAGACAAAGGACATATTCAAGATAACATCCAAATTAGAGTCCTGGCTTTCCCACTGGTTTAGCATTTTGGTTTTATGCCAGGTTTATTTAGATAACAACTCACTGGTTATGTGCTTCAGATTCCTTACACAGAGCACAGAGGCTGTGTGTGTGTCTATAGATTGTGTCTCATCCAAGTTGCTTGGGAAGAGTTTGCTAACTGCATTGCTGCATTATAAGCAAGTGATTAATTGATTCACAAAGCTATAGAAATGCTGCTATGCAAAAGACAGGTATAATATCAGCTAGTATGAAAGAACAGTACAGATAAATGATATCTTTTATCTGCTTGGACACTAGTGAAGCAAAAATGAACTATGGTATGTAATTTGGCATCATTTATTAAGAAGCCCATCAAAACCTGAAATGAGAAAACCACACATAGGCAAGAGATATAGAAGGCCAAGGATAAAAGTAGGACCTGTATACTTGAAAGAATTCAGTGTTCCTTCAGACATCCATTCATTTCTGTATGGATATGAAGACACCATACCAAAATGATGAAATTCAGGTCAGTGCTGGGGACATGAGCTCACTTGTCTTCACAGTTCAACTTTTACTTCATACGAAGGCTGCAGAGCTGTGTCTTCCTTACCAAAGAACAAACTCCCTAGTGTTTTGAGCACAGATTGCTTCAAGAGGGAGGTGAAAGTACTTTCAAGACATGTTTTCTCCCTTCCCATAGTCCTTCATCTTTCTTGTCCATCCAGGACTACAAAAGATAGTCTGGAAGCCACTGTCCTGCAGTTAACCTTTTGTACAGCAATGCTGGGCAGGAATTGGCTCCTTCAAGCTATATATCTGCTCACATATGCTAAGTTTGCTTTAGGATTTTCAGAGGCACAAAGTGACCTGCAGAATCAAAAGGGAAAGGAACCTATTTTCAATATCACCCTCCCTTTTCATGCAAACCAGGCAGAGGTAGTAGATGCAAGACAGAGCTGTTGTATACTCTGTTGGCAGCAATTTCAGGAATGGGAGGATTTTTACACATTTCTACGGCTTCTCAGGAAATAGGGAGGCAAATCTTCCCTTCCTATTACTCAACTTTCGGTGTTCAAGGTTGTACACAGTAGAAGGCTGTCCAGATCAGAAACTTCCAAATGCTGAATTGCTTATAACAATAATTTCTGTTCACTTGGCTGCCTCTTCTCTGTCTTCCCCCAGTTACAAATCTCCCTACAGGAGAAATACTTCTCTCTCAGGGTTAATATTCCTCACTGTAAGTTTTTACAATAGTAGGAAAGCTTGGTTTAGACATGAAGAGACTAATTGTATGTGAAAAAGCCTTTAAGAGGCAATTAAAATAATGAAACATAAGCAATACTTTATCTATTTCCTAATTACATTGATACTTACCAGGCTCATTCAAACTGCAGCAAAGACCCCAAGCAGTGTATGGAATCACTTTTAGGATGCAGTAAGAAACAAGATTCTCTTTCTTTTGACTAGATTTCTAATGCAGTAAAGCATCCACTGACATGAACTAATTGAGATTTCATAAATGCTTATCACCAATGGATGAGTACATATGAGGGCATATTTAAAATTCTGATCTGACCTTAGAATATAAATCTGGTTCTCATTTATCAGAGAGAGATCTGTGAGCAGTCCCCTACTATGTAAAATACTCTGCCAGTATGCAAAAAACAATGTGGGAGATCTCTTTCACTCAGAAAGACTCCTTGGTACTCACTGAGTTATGCCTAGGCAATTAAGTTCAATTAGAATACTCTAACATTACACTATTGACAGCACCTGGAAAGCTGATAGAAAATATAGCACACGCCAGAGTTTTGCTTACCCATGCTGTAGATTCTGGGCCAGGATTAGCAATCTGACAGGAATCACTCTTTGGCAAATGCACGTCCAATCTGTTCAATAATTCATTGGTTTTGCTATGAAGAAATTCAATCCAAATAGAATTGTTAGTGCTTCCATAAAAATAAACACAGCTTTTTATTCCACCCTTGGAATCTAGCCTAGACATTTTATCATGTGTCTGCTGAAAAACATGATAGGTGGAAAAAAAGGTTATGGAAACAGACAAAATGAAATGGGACAAAGGATACAGAACGCATACTGTGGATAAGACATTTGCTGGGAGGATTTTTTTAAGCAAACAATTATTTTCATTTGCATATTTGGGGTGTATAGTGGCTATGCTTCTTCCCTCATTGTAAAGCTTCTGCAGCACAGACTCACAAACCTTTGGACTTCATTGGCATGCAACTGCTTCACTGAATCACTGCAAATCCTTCTACCAGATCTATAAATCTCTGATAAGTAATTTAAAAGATTATTTTTAGGAATTTTCCTGCATGGTTAGTACAATGCAGCCTTCCAACAGATCACTTAATCAAGCAGAAGACTTAGAAGCATTTTGCAGCATTGAAAAAAAAATGCATGTCTTTAGTTGAAGCAGAATTGCACATTATCATTTCTTACTCTGGCAAGGGCAATTTTCTCTTTAGCATCAAATCCCTTATAAATCAGACTTTCAAAGTAGCACCATTTTGCTCACAGTTTCAACCAAGTACCATTAAACAAGGTCACAAACAAAAACAACAGGAGTTTGGGTGCTGTGATCAGGAATCAGTTTCCTAACCTGCAGTCCCAGATATATCTACTGAAGTCTTTGCTCACTCAAAGGAACAGAGAAGAAAGAGGCAATTTTATTTATGTACACAGCTTTGGAAAGCATGAAAGCACTGAAGTGAGAGCAGAAAGAGTGCTTCAAGAGATATTCAACATGGAGATTTACTTTGCTAATAGGGTAACCAGTTAGCTCTGTGGGGGAGAAGATGCCTCTACCAAAGACTTAAGCTTGGAGAAAAAGCCTTGATTTGATGATGACTAACAGCTGAAACAGACTACAAAGTGTGTTTTTATTTTTCACTTCATTATCTGAAACAGTGAGTAGATGCCTTTTTGGCAAATGTCTTGCTAGTCAGGGAGGAGTGGTATATTGATAAGTTGGGAGAAAGAGCAACGACCCACAAGGTCTTCTCTGCTACTCCACGCAATACAAAACCAGGTTACCACTTCAGGTACAAAGTACTTGCCCAAGTTGTAGCAAGCCAGGCTTTTAGGATCCGATCATTCCCAGTTCACTCTCTTTCCTCCATTACCTGGGCAGTTGACATAGATCTCAGCCAATGCACAATACAGAAAGAACCAAGTGAAGCACTGGTTTTCCCTGATCTACAGAGTATCTATTTATTGAGGTTGAGCAAATTAATAGTTTTCTTACACAAATGTTAAGCACTCACATTTCTTCCATGAATGATGAGTTAGTAAGTGGTAAGATTGCACAGAACAGTTTGGGGAACGTGAAGTTTTAAATTGCAGATTTTGAGTTTCTCTACCTATGCTAAAATCAATAAAATAAAAATTTATTTCTACACCAGGAAGACTAAGAACTCCTACAGAAAATCTGGAATATATTTGACAAGGTTGAAGCTCTGCAAAGAAACATCTGGCAACTTGGGTCTATATCTGGATCACCTAGTTCCTTATGGATGGCAAAAGAATGACACGGGGTATGTGGAATTTCTCATTATTTGCATAAAAATGTGGAAGACACTATTTCCAGGATCAGCACACTGATAGATGAAAAGCTAACTCAGTTTTGGTATCAGAAAAGATGATTACAAGACTGGAAGTAAATCAAGTTTCTCAGCAAGGCTGTGCACTGACTGCCTTGGAATAGAAGAAACACCCTACTACACCTACTACACCAATTAAGCAATATATTAATAAAGTGTCCCTATCACAAGAAAAGGACAAGTCAGGTCTTATATATGTTAATTTTTTGTGTGTCATCTCTATGGAAACCCAGCAATGCCTCTAGAGTTGCCAGATTGAATATCTGAAAGGTATTTTTCATAATACTAAACCTTAGTCGTAAGAATGCAGAGCATAGCATAAGCCATGCTGCAGGGAAAGGGGGAAGTCAGAGAGATCACCGTTCAATTAAATTTCTAGAAAGTATTATTATTTCCATAAGGAAATCAGCATATCAAAGTGTCCATAGGTGTTCCATATTCAGGTGGTTGAAGCAGCATCTCACTCACTAAAACTTCAACGGCTAATCAAAGATTCTAATAAAATATGTTCCTCTCAGCTAATTAACATTAAAGAAAGAGGAGTATGAGCTGAAGAAATTTATTTGAATACAGGAGAATCCTGATACCCTTCAAATACATCTAGGCAAAAGGAGATCCAAGATTTAGATAAGCCAAGAAGAAGGCCTCCTGCTAACAGCCTGCTAACCTGAGTTCTGACTACCCATAAGCATCAGGCTGAAGAAAAGACAGCCATTTAGAAGCACTGGTTAAACAGGAGCAATGCTATGAGGGTATTTTTTCTTTCTTGGTATCCCTGTTTCCCACTATACCATTGGGAAAAAGCTTTTTGCTCTGCTAATTTTAAATAGCCTACTCCCACATTGGTATGTCTAATTGCACCAAGCACTACTTCTAGGCATAAGAACTCACACAGCTATACTGTGGTAACTAACTATTCCTGAAATCGTTTTGACCTGTTCCAAATAGCACTTTCCCAAATAATTCCTAGCTGCTATCCAGGAAAAAATAGCAACCATATCAGATGTTTTAGATGCTAGTGCCCTGTTTTGGGAGGTCAAAAAGTTTTCTAGCAATCAAAGCAGGCAGTTTGTGGCCTGTTGGCCTTGGAAGGGATAGCAACTGATGATATTTTATTTATTAGTACAGATGCAGCCATGAGAGAGTAAAGCACAATACCGGATTCAGGGTCTGAAAAACTCTTAAGAGCTCCTGTGGGAAAATACTATCTCTGCTGCCACAATCATTGAGTAACATGCTAGAAGGAGACAGGGCATGACAGTGGAAATCAGTCCATGTTTCAGATGCTTCCTGTGGGTCCTTGGATATACCACTTTACATTTCACAACTATTCTTCAGGCAGAGTTCTTTCTTAAAAGCTGTTATGTACAACCATCTACCTGAAGCTCAACAAGTATATGTAAAGTGCAGAAACATGAACTTGCTAGGTGCAATGGTGTAATTTAGGGATTTATAGCTGGCACACTGCACTCACAAGCTACTTGTGGATCAGGGAACCCACATGCATTCTTACTGTTTGGAACTGTGCTGCCCACATTCCCACTACAATGAGACAAGGGGATGGCTATAAAAGCCAGAGTGAATATGGGTTCCTCTGGCCTGGGTAGAAGTTCCCATGCTCTAACAGGATCACCAGCCTTGACAGCCAAGAAGCAGGAAGTTCTGCAGTTGACTCCAGCATACAACTGTGAAAGATCTGAAGACCCACAACCAATCTCATTGCATTATCCAAACTCTAAAATCCAGTGCAGAATAAGGTCTTTAATTTTGTGTGTCATTTGTTCTTAACTCCTGTCACATCTACAAGGCAAACAAAGAAAAAAACAGTCCTGAAAAGGATTCATTGTTAGGGACTTGAATAAGGATATAGAACCAGGCCCCATCATCTTCCATCCGGGAGTCACACAGCACTGCTTGCCTAGCTTTTCATTTGAGACTGTATTCCTTTCAGAACAAAGACATAGGCAAAATAATTTTTCTGCCTACACATAAAGTTCTTGTCTTTAAGTCTGTTTTACAGACAAACATTAAAAATGCACTAATTAAAAAGACTTCTCATAATCTTCATTAGTCCTTTCCAATGAAACTAGTGGCAATTAATTCTTTTACTTTAATTGATGGATATTGAAATGCCAGTATACCAAAAAATATACTGGCTTTTGTGCCAGTACATTAGGAAAAAAAAAAAGGGAACACAATACTTTTTCATATATCATAAATTTATTTATTTCTCTTGACAATTTGTAAAATATAATGGCCAACTCTTATTACTAATGAAAACAAGACAGCTCCTGAACTTCTTTTTATCTCAAGCTGCAGGATCTCCACCATTACAATTCTGCTCTAATGAATGCCCACAAGCATGCTAAGAGTTGTTTAGAAATAGTATTACAAATGAAAATAAAGAACTCCAGGCCATGTAAATAATTACAGCCATTTCAAAGAGGAGATAACCTGACCAGTCACTAGTGCTGAATGATGTGGATACATCAGCTTCCAAATTAATTTCCTATAAACAATGCTAAATTGATATTTTGCCATTTTCTTCTGATTCAGCTGAAAAACTAAGAACCATGCATAATACGTGCATTATGTTAGTTTCACACATCTACCCAGAAGTTTCACAAGCATTTTTAGAAAGAGAGGACTCCTCTTCTCAAAAAACCCTCAAAACCAACACCACCACCAACAAAACAACAACAAAAAAACAAACCCAAAACCAAAACTGAATTTCATTCAAGACCCATCTTTTCGCAGCACCAGCAAGCATATCTATATCTCTTCCCACTTCATCATATTTAATTGGCTAAGCATACCAACTTTCTCAACTTTTGACAAAATTAGAATAAGCTGCATAACATTACCAAAGCCTACCAACCAAAAATGTTGCCCTTTATTTCAGTACAGTCCATGATGTGTGTGTTCTCACTAATGCCCTCGTTCCTTCCTCAGTGAGGGTTCTGCCTTGTACATTGCCATATGCAACTTGGTCACATATTTGCTAGGACCAACAAGCCAGGCTGGCTGGTACTAGGGCCATTGCTGTTCTTCTGACATGTGGCCTAACAAAACCAATGTATTAACAAATTTAACATTTAACAGATCTTAGAAAAAATTCTGAAAGTCAGTGCTAAGCTCGGTGAGATTGCTGTCCATTTAAGCAGGTTTCCGAGAGATTCTATGTTGGAAGACAAAGACACTCCAAAGGGAGGGTAGTTGGGACTTTCACCAATGAAAAGCATTTGCTAAAATGGGAATGAATCTGGGAGGGCAGGGAGAGGTGAGGGGGCAATAATGTCATATGTGAAAATAGTCTGACCGAGGGTACAAGGCTTTTGCTAGTACAGTTATGTAAGGCCTCTCTCACACCCTGTCCTCTTTGCAGAGATTTAGCATAGCAAGAAGTTTACATGGTTTAAATAAGTTCAGAAGGCTACAAGCAACTGCCCTGTTTCTCATAGACAGACCATGACAAGCAGCAAGGTAGTAAAAACATCTCTGTCTACCAGCAAAAAAAATGCCTTCAACTTTACATGGATTTTGGTTCTCCTGTACCTCAACTCTAACCCATACTTGTAGGACAGAGTCCACTTTTGAATAAGAAGAAAAAACAAACATCAGCTATGTGCAAAATTCCCAGCATGAACTGATTTTGGTCTGTGTGTGGGTGCAAGATGCATCTTTTGCTGAAAACTATAGGGTAAAAAATTACAATGCCAAATAATTACAACATTAAATCCACGTCCGATATTGATGACTTTTTTGCAGTGACTTTTTACCGTGAGGAAAGGCTATCCTCTTAATATTTAGTTCATTTGCTTTCTAACACGAATCCTTCCAGTGGCCATATAGCAAGCTTACTTAAGTATTTACAGGCTTCACTAGCAATAATGTAAAATCATAGTATACAGGACTTGGGCAAATCTATGCTAGAGATCAAAACTGTGCTATCTTTGCCTAGTAGGATTTCTTGTCTGCAAGCTCTTGAGTTCCTGATTTTGGGGATGAGAACAAAAAATGTGGCACTAGTTCATTTTAGGTATAAAGCTTCAAGAAAGTATAATCATAGAAAAAATAAAAAAGGCAACTTTCTCAGCAGAATTATTTTCATTACTTCCCACTCAAACCCAAAATTAATCTATCCTGTCAACTCACCTGCTTTTTTTGTTTCCCTGGCTGGATAAAATAACACAGATAAGCTATTCTTTCCTCCCACCAACTCATTCAATATTCCTGGATGTTATTTTAGGTGTAAGTTTCATTTATTATCTCAAGTAATAAGCATAAATCCAGTTTTAAGGAAAATGCAGTTTTGTATCAGTCTATTGCATAGATCTTCCATTCTGTGTGCTCCATCTGCATGTGCAATCTGCTTCTATATTTTCAGCCAGCTTGCATGGGCAGATTAATGTGTACAATTAGAAAGCAACCTCACAGGCGTTCAATAAACTGCCTTCATTATTACACTCAAGAGAGTCCCTTTGGATGTCTATAAAAGCCTAGTTTTCTGCCTGTTAGCTAAATAATTGACAACGCTTAAAATAATCAGGAGCAAATGAACAAAACGAAGACAATTGTGGTGAAAAGAAGCAAACAAAGGATTCTCAAGGCTGCAAAACCCTTTTTGTGTGAGCCCTCTTTCACTCTCTCTAGCAACCTCTATTAAAAGTCCAGTCAGGTTTACATTTGCACTTCTGTGGGGAAAATTTGTTGCCAGCATGCTGTTTGAACCACACATCATAGGGGAATGGAAACTGCCAAGGACAGTAGCATTTATCCTTTAAAAATACATAAATAAATAAAAATTCTGTTTTGATTCAGGTTTTATTCTCTTGCATTTTATGACTTTTGAGAAAACTGCTTTGGCAGGCAAGTGTATATCAGCTTGGTTTGGTGAACCTCCTGCATTATGTTTGGAATATGCACTTAGAGGCACTCTGGCAAATGCTGTTTCCAGCTCCAAATTCTGAGCAGAATATATTGAGTGCACACATGTACCCGAGTGCAGCAGTGCCAGGAATTTCTACAGGAGTAGAACCTTCTCAAAAACAGAGGCACAAATATGTAACAAAGGGAAGGATGAAGTGACCCAACAGTCATCATGTACTATTAGAAAGCAACCCTATGTTCGAGACTGCTTCTCCCACTACATAAACAGGGAGGTGACTATTAGAGAAACAGTGGACTACCTCCAACACAACATTTTCTGGAAAGTTAAATACAAATTAAGTAAAAGCATCTCACTAGAGATCTGGGCCTAAACTGTATGGCAAGAAACCCTACAGTTCAAACACAGATTCACACAGCCTGCACAGCAGGTCACTGAGAAAAGCAAGTCATGAAATATCCATCCTCATTACTGTTTAAAAGACAACTCTGGTGTACCGATTAAAGAAGAATGTCCTGAAAAGTCCTCTTCTAAAGTACTCTGACAGAAACACAATCAGGCCAATAATGCAAAATGCATCCAAAACACCATGACTCAGAAGGAAGGACCCCATTTCATGGGTAAGTAGCTTCTGATAAAAAGTCAACACATACTCCCCAGTTTTTAAATCTGGCGTTTGCAGGGACAGAACTACAGCAACATTATCATCAACAAATCCCTCATTTGCTTCCCCTCTGTTAGCATAAACAGTAGTAATCCTGCTATGCAGAAACTTGTCCACCCCAAAGTCTGTTCCTGTGTACTCTTAAGGCTTTCTAAAAACAGCTACTTCAGGAGATACCTAGTTTTGTCTGTTTTAGTCACCTAACAAAGCCTGAGTCCACCTGGGTCAGAGGAGTTGCTGATCCCAAAAGTGTGAGGCTTGTAGACTTTTCCATGACACTGCATGCCTGTCTAGATCACAAGACACAAACACATATTCAAGCAATTATGACAACAGACACAGCTGACCCTCAAGGACCTGTTGTGC
Source organism: Sakesphorus luctuosus (assembly GCA_013396695.1). Lineage (NCBI taxonomy): Eukaryota > Metazoa > Chordata > Aves > Passeriformes > Thamnophilidae > Sakesphorus > Sakesphorus luctuosus. The sequence goes on from VWZD01001168.1 coordinate 355,116, forward strand.
ACAAAGAAACTAAAAAGGCTTTCAAAAGATAGGAAATAACTGTATTCAAAGAAGGTTGCAGACAATGTTTCTTATTAGCACTTACTTCATGTTAGACACCCTGAAAAGGGATTTCAGCGAGAAGTTCTTTGTTTTAACAGTGCCAGGAACTTAATCAGAAATACAAATTTCTGGCCAGCATCATACTTTTTTGTCAGACTATGTCAATGACATGAGAATCTTAAATGCCTTTCCTTATCAAATAGAAGTGGCACTTCATGCAGGAGAGGTACTGATTGGGCTGTACCCTTTGGAGGCTGATACAGCCATAATTTTAAAAGGTTTCCAAGCTAATGAGAATGCTGGTATGCATTGATGTCCTTGGTAAAATGGTGATGTTGCAGCTAGAGATCTTATAGAGGACGGACTAACAAGGGAACTTATCTTTTGAAATAGTTGCATAGGCCATGCCTCTCTGGGGACACCCCCTTGTTGCGGGGGAGAAGCTTGTGTGCGCTCATGAGGTTGTGTGCTATGCTGGTGGTGTTATGTGCCTCCAGTAGGGTCTCCTGTGCCAGACAGGTCTCAGTTGAAGGGTCAGACAAAGTTTGTCTGTGGGCAGCATGGGCTCACTAGCCTCCTGGCAACCATCCTAGGAGAAGGACAACTCTAACTCCAAACCTGGGCAGATGGACCTCACTTAGCCCTGTAAGGTCACCCCTTCAAGAGAAGGATACTCTCACCAAACCTACGTCCTGAGGTATTCACTGTCACCATCCAAGCTCGCTCGGCTGTGGCAGATGAACCTTAGGAGTAAAGGGTGGGGCCAATTCTGCACACGCTGTGCCTCACCTAAAAAATCCACTGCACAGGTTCGAAGGGTTCACCCACATTGCAAGCCCTGTAGCGACAGGTGAGGGTTGAAAGGGCAGGTGATAGGAAGCAGCTGGAAGCCGCAGACTCAACCCTGCATGCAGGCGGTTCAGGATATTGGTCATTCGAGACTTGACCCTGGAGATGACAGTCTTGTGAGGCAGCATCCTGAACGACCAAGCAGCCTTTTTTAAGGAGAGCACTGCTTGCTCCACACAGAGAAGGGCCTAGGAAAGGAGGCCTAAACAAAGCTCATCTCCACACCCGGTTGGCTAACTGTGGCCAACAGGCATCTTATGATGCAGTCAAACAAAGATAAAGAGACAAAGGCATACACCTGCCTCCAAAGATGTGCAAGGAGACTTTCCACTGTGCATTTTGCAACTGGACTTGCCTATCTGGTATCGGTCATGTTAGCCACTAGCATGCTTGCAGCAAGTAGTGCCCTTCCCAAATCTTCATTTGGAAGACTAGCCATGATGATGACAGGCCATGACTCCGCAGAGGTCGCTGCTTTATATGCAGTGCATGACCTTCCTTCCCCCCTCTCCCAGTAAGCAGAGAAGGAGATCAAAATACTTCAGCAGAGACAGCAAGGAAAGCGGCATGACCTCGTATTGGTTCTCTTCACCTCTAGACAAAGGGTCTTCGATAATGGAGTAATGAGTCATTCATTTTTGCTTAGTAGACAAAAGCACATCTTTAAACACCAAGCATTTCTATGTGAACATGCCTATAATAACCACCAGCACTTCAACAGAGTTACTTTAAAAAATCTATAATGCCAATCCATAATGCCAGTGTATCTTAGCAATGCATCCTCAACAATATCTAATGGTATAGACTCCTCTTCCTCTGCCCACCAGAGGATTCTTTCAGACCAGGGAAGACACTAGTGTCACCTGCCTGAGGCTGAGGAAAGAGGCCTCGAACTGCCAATATTTTGCATAAAAATGTGCATGGGGACCTGTGGCCCAGCCACGGGATGGGACACTTAGGAACACAGCAAGAGTCAAGGACCCCAGACTTCCCCGCTCTTAGACTGTGAGGGTACAAAAGCCCTGGGGATTCCTTCATTCAGAGTCCTTCCTTGAAGGCACCAGCATGAGCTGGTATTTTGTTATTTAGTTAGTGCACCGTGATTAAATTATTTTAAAGATCTGGATGTCTGAGATACTGCTATGGGAAGCCTGGGGTTGAGGAGGTAAGGAAATCTGGTCTGACAGTGTGAGTCAGGGTGGGGGGATTGTAGCTGCGAAGGGACTTTGGTCCCAGCTCAGGTGGTGCAACAGGGACTGCCAGAGTGGCTCCTATGGTCAGATAGCAAAATTTCCTTAACACTGTACAGCATGGGAGGTTTTTGCTTAACCAAAATTGCACTCACTGTAGGTAGTTTTTCAGCTTACTTCTCCAAAGTGTAGTAGCTACAGGGCCCTTCTGGTGTATGTTCAATACATACTACATGCAAATAATGTTCTGATAGTTTAACATAATCTCAAGCAAGGGAGCTCGACTCTCCATCTTCACATTCAGTTTGCATCAGTCAATTTGGTTTCCAAAGGCAAATGCTTCTAAGCCTTTCTTTAATCAGTGGACACAATGGCTGCCAACCACTCTACTTCTCAGTGCCCAGGCAGCCAGAACTCCTGCACCACCTGGAGACTGCCTGACTAACCACACAGAATCATTTAGGACTTGAATAAGGATATAGAACCAGGCCCCATCATCTTCCATCCGGGAGTCACACAGCACTGCTTGCCTAGCTTTTCATTTGAGACTGTATTCCTTTCAGAACAAAGACATGGGCAAAATATAGGAAAAAGATCTCTATGATCATCAAGTCCAACTGTTAACTCAGCACTGCCAAGCCTAGCACTAAACCATGTCCCTAAGCATCATATCCACATGTCTTTTAAATACCTCCAGGGATGGTGACTCAACCACTTCCCTGGGCAGTTTGTTCCAATGCTTGACCACACTTTTAGTGAAGAAATTTTTCACTTGGGGCCATTTCCACTTGTCCTATGTTTCAGAAGGTTTGGGCGTCCTTTTGACTAAACCAAACTTACTTTTAATGGAAAAACCACTGAACAGCAGAATTCATTTAACCCCAAGCAAAAAAAGGTACAGACAAGGAAGGCAAGGGGAAGGAAGAGATATGTCTCTGTTCATAACTGAATATGCCTGGCGTGTCTGTTGTTGATTTAGGCTCAAAGAGCATGAAAGTGTCTGTCAGAAGCAGGCAGAGATCTAAAGTTGTGTAGGGTCTTCAGAAATCCCAAGGAAACAAGGTGTGTGGGGGGAAATCCACACTGGGACAAACCAAGGGCAAACACTAAGCAAAACACCAATATCTAGAGACAAATGCTGGCAACATATTAAAGGAAAGAGCTTTGCCTAAAGCCAGATGGGAAGAAACAAAAGGAAAAATACAAGAAAGGCTGAGTGATAAAGCACTAAAATGCCTATGCATTAGAAAACAGTGTCTGGGCAAATGGTGAAGGAACTAGGTCTACCAGTATTGGACAAAAGTGGCTCCTTTAAAGGTCACAGAGGAGGAAAAAGCAATCAATGAGGCTAAGCATACCAGTGAGTAATTTCAGAAGCCAAAGATAAAAAAAGTAAAGGTGACTAAACAGTATTGTGTGTTAATTATGTGATAGAATCAGTTTGGATCAGTTAAAAATAAATAAGTAGGGTAGACTGAATGGGCAATAAGGAACTTCACTGCCAATGGAATTAATTATGTCAGGATTTAAACTGTATCTGACATTAAGGAGGTATTCTTGGGAAACAGATCTTCAAAACAAATCTCTATATTTAAGTATGCTAAATATAGGAAGTCCTCATTATTTCCATGTGGCTTGATTTCTTTACTAGTCAATAAAATAAATAGGTGGAGATGTAGTATAAATTCTGTTTCAAGAACTGGTCTTAGATTTAATGATCACATATTGACTCAGAGAAAGAAAGCACAAAGTCATTCTATAATTCACAGCTTTCATTTTAAAGTGTATGTTTTAGCAAGCTAAGAGAAGTCTACAGAACCAAATTTCTCAAAGAATAAGGTGTAGAGGAGGCTTGGAATATTTCACAGAATCATAAAATCATTGAGGTTGGAAGGGACCTTCGGATGTCATCTTGTCCAACCCCCCTTCTGAAGCAGGGCCACTTTGAGACAACTGCTCAGAACTTTGGAATACCTCCAAGGATGGAGAATCCATAACACCTCTGGGTAACCTGTGCTCATGTTTAGTCACCCTCAGAGTAAAGAAGTGTTTCCTGATGTTCAGTAGGAACCTCCCATATATCAGTTTGTGCCCCTTGTCCCAAAGTCAAAAGTTTCAAGTCAAAAATTGAAAAAAATAGCAACAGAGGCCAAATCCTTCCTGAACCTCAAATCAGGGAGGAAAAAAGGAAATAATATTAAGTAATAATTAAAAACCCAAACAAACAAACAAACCAGAAGGACAAGCAGATGAGGAATTTTAGGCAATAAGTTTCAAATTTTACTCACTAATTTTGATCTTCAAGCAACATCTCTCTTCTTTGCATTTCTTGTTGTCTTTTTTTAACTTCAAGTCTCTCTGCCTACAGCATTAAAAAACAGGAAAACATAACTGATGTTTCCAATAAATGAGAAATGAACATTGATTATTTGAATTCCAGTGTTTCAATATTCTGTTTTATAAAAGATCTATAGCAGCAGTTGGGTACAGAAGTGACCCAATCTCAAATTTAAAAGTATTCAGACATGACCAAACATCTCCTAGTCAAGACATCTGTTTAAAATGGAAAATGACATGGTGCTCCTAAGTAGATCAATCTGTCTAAAGGGTCTTTTGAGCCTTCACAGTTCTCATGTTGTAGCCCTGCTGGGGATCTCTCTTGGTACATTGGTCCTAGTAAGAAGGTAGATGACCCAAACCATCACACCAAGGCAGATGATAATCCAGCAGCACTGACAGTGCAGTGATATGAGTACATGTAGCTTCAGGAGCACCAGATATTGGCCAGCTGAACACGAGCTAAGACAAATGAAAGTGGGAGAAATTGGTACTTAGCCAGTGTTATTCTGCCTCAGACACTAAAGTCTCCCCAGTACAAAAGTCAAACAAATCCTTGACATATACAACTCCTTTGAAAATCTGGATAACACAAATGATTAAGTCCTTTCATATAAAATTGCACATAATTTCCAGTGAAAGGATCATCTAAGCTGCTGAAATCCCAAATTTAAGTAGAATAAAACATTAAAATAAAAGCAAAAATCAGAGAATTTGCTGCAACAACAATGTGTATTTCAAGCTAAATTCCAGTCAAAAGGAGGCCAACCAAATCTTTGTTCTGGCAGGCAGGCTGTAGTTAGGTCAAATGTGAAGAGCAGTCAAAAGGCAGATCTGTATATTAAAAGCACAGATTAGAAATCTCAATTTGACAATTCAGCCTGCTACACTTTGAGCATAACCTTCCACACTGCAGCTGGGGGGGTGGGGGGGAATCTCCAAGTGTTCCCAGCAAAGGATCACAGAAACTTGCATGTGGAGAAAAATACAGACTCAGGACTATCACTCTGCTCCTCAACCACCCCCAAAATAAAATATGTAATGGTTTGTTAACACAGCAACCAGTCATTCCTCTAAAGAAAGTACCCTGGAAATTTCAGACAATACCTTACAGAGATGAGAACAGATGTGTAGGTGAGAATGGTGTATTTGGCCAGAGCACCAAATCAGGGAGAGGATACTGTATCTGGACAGAGGTACTGTGCAAGGGAAGTAGAACAAGGTGGGGGAAAGTGGTGTTAAGAACAGGGCTGAAATCCCCACCTCCATAATCTTCTTCCTGTTCTGCATCAGAGAAATTACAATTCTACTGGCAGTTACTCTATTACTTTGCCTTCAGCGACTTCAGGATGGATATTTTTTAATTGGATAAAGAATGACTGACTGGAAGAGATTTGCAAAACAAGTGCAAATTCCTCCTTCACATGCACTGGATTAAGAAAAAAAAATCCTTTCAGATGTCTGCAAACAGAAAAAGAGCCACTATGTTGTGTGACGATATAAACTGCTGGAAGGCAAATGACTTAGAAGTTACTTGGAAAAAGGCAGTAAAAAATATAACAAAAGGAGGAAGATGAATTTCTGAATAAGGTGTCCTGTTGTTCAGTCATTTGACATGCAGAGACATTGGTAGAATGTGTGATGTACAAGTGCAATTAAAAATTAAACCAAACTGTAGTAAGGAGCATCATTTGCACAGTATAGGTAAAATTTGAGAGTGTTTACAGGATATCTTGTTTGTTCCTAACCACTCCACCCATAGATGACTTTTTAGGCAAAAACCTCACACCCATTTGTGTAACTTTATAATTTACAGGTAAAGAAAAGAGGTAGAAATGAAATCTCATGGCTTCTATTATTGTCAAAGGTGATGCTGACCAAGACATCAACCATAGCTCTCAAACTTTCCCCCAACACTGCCCAACACTAGAAGCTGACACCTTCACCTCTGAAAAAGCATTGGATGTGGGATTCATCACCATATTGCAAGGCTCCTGAAAGTTCAAATCCAAAGATCATGGGAGTTGTTGTGGTCTATCTTCTAGCTAGAACAACACAGTGATATTAACTTCAATAAATACAAACCTTCAGTATCACCTCTGTCTCCCACTAGAAAAAAAGAATGGGAATATCTTGCAGCTATTCTACCACCAGAATGGTACCTGAAGAAAACTCCAGCATCTTGACATTACCCATTTGTGGCCTGTGTGACTGCTTTTCACTCTGGAAGTTTACCGTGGGGTCCTTACTTAGGATGCATACAAGTGACAGGCAACAGAACTGGAACATTCCCCAGCTAAGGACAATCTACCAATAGACATTGCCAAAGCACTGTACATTTGGCAGCATCTTCAAAAACAAAGCCAAGAGTGGAACAGCTGTGATACTGAAGGTAAACATGCTGAAAAATATTAGCAGAAGGTCTGTAAAGTGCCTGGTTTTAACAAATTCCTGAAAAAAGGGTATTCATGCTGATTAACACAGTCAAATTAAAATGCACACAATTTGATAAAGAATAAAATGAAATTACAGCTTATCCTAAATAACACAATTTCTAAAGAAGACAGGACTGTTTACTGTGTAAGGTAAGAGCAAAAAAATTGGATTAGTAGACTTACACTGAGCTTTCTCACTTCAATTTTTTTGAATCTTTTAACTCACAGTCAAGACTTAGACTATACATGGAAAGAACAAAGGCAGGGTAACAGTAACAGGTTGAATGGCAGGAAATAGAAATATCCAGTGCACTGAAGTTATCCTATTTTATGTGCAGCACCAAGGCCAAAAGTTTAAAAAACAAGAAGCCTGATATCAGACACTTTCTTAATTTTGGGAGAACTTTGACAGTCCTTTCACCCAAAGTACACAACGGAAGTTATGGTTCAGTCTGGTCAAAATCTGTGATGTGAAGGGCTACACAAAAGACACCAAATCGCAGACTACTCCTAATGAGAAAATAACCCCCCCACCACTTCCCATGTACTTCTATACTTTCTGCAGATCAGACACACATCTCAGCACCAGGGACAAAAACAGAAATAAGCCATTTTCTGCTAACATTACAAAGTCTTTTTCAAACTATTTCAATCAGCTCACAGTAACTCAGAGTTAACTAGCTTAGAATACCCAAACCCATGCAGTCCACATGAACAAACTACAGCAGTCTCACAACAAGCTGCCTGTCATGGAGCACATGGGAGACTTGAGTATCTGTTCACGCAAACTGGTCCTGTGGAACACAGAATGAAGAAGCTTTATTCTCTCTGGGAACTGGAGAGAGAGAAGATAGACGCCAAGTGCATTGGTATTCCAGCACCTAATAACCTCATGGTTAATTAAAGAATGACAGAGACAGGCAGGTGGACTCCTACAGATGGTAAGGCAGACCTTCCACATTTGGGCACTGCTTTAGCAGACACACAGTTTCCTCTGTTCACAATGATAATGGGAAGGTGGATGCTGCTTTTTCCTGCAAAACCAGCATTAAAGCAGTAACATAAACAGGTCCTAGGTTCACAAGTGGCACTGGCCTACATCATTCTTACAATAAAGTAAGAACTGAACTGAGTATCAGCACCCGTTCTAGTCACTGCACATTAGTCTGTAGGGCTTCACCAATCACATTTGTTGGCAAAGTTGCTCTCCAGCTGTGAAAGTTCCAGGGCTCCTGCTGATAAATCTGGCTAGCCATTATCTCCCCTCAGACTGTCAGACAATTTGGTTTTTATTGAATGAACAATAACCTTGAGCAAAAGAAAGCCTGGCCAGCAAGAAAAGACAGCTTGTGAATTTGCAGAAAGACATGCTCTCAACTGATGCACTGCAGGTGCAGTTGAATACACATCTATCACTTCAAATACAAAGCTCATTTCTTGGGGGAACCAGGGCCCAACATTGGCCGTACAGTACCAGTTCCCTAGGAGCCCTCTCATCCTCAGCTCTTAGGAGCCTTTCATCTGCAGGCAGGATGAGACAGTCAAACTGACACGTTTTAGTGGTTCTCCAGAATGCTTTTCTTAAAAATAAGGTTGAATTTTTAATACATAATCATCTTCCAAGAAGAAATCTTCATCAGCTCAATCACTATTGTGGAAGACAATCTGAATAAACAGATTCAAATTAAGAGTTCCCTTTCGTGCTCCTCTGTTTTGTTTGCTTGCTTTTGGGTATATGTTATTTAGTCAAATTAGTCTGATTTGCAAAGATGTTTGCCATGATGCTGCATCCTCTTTTAGAAGAAACTGATAGTTACAGTTTTACTATCTACATCCATAAAGATTTTATAATCTGTGAGAGTGAAGGGAAGGAAATTAAAGAGTATGAAAACAAAAACGGATGCATCAATATATTTTCCAGGTGTAACCAGAAATTATATATATAGCAGTCTTGTAATATTTTTCTTGTCCAATGCCCATGGGCAAACAACATATATTAAATAATAAACTACTGTCTGCCATTGTTATCATGACTGCTTCTAGAGCTATACATGAGCTGGTAACCGTTAATGACATTTTCACTTGATAGTATTTACTGGCCCTGTGAGCTATTGTGTATGGGCTTATCCTCAAAAGTAATAGTGTATGGGCTTATCCCCAAAGAGTAATGCTAACCACTGAAAGACTGAGAACAGACTAACCTGGAGGCAATTGCAGTTATTTTTGTTTATGCATGCCCTTGTACACCAACGAGTATTGACGATTTTTTAATTAGCTCTCAACATTTAGTTTCTGCACAGAAAATCATTGTTACTGTTGTGGAGACAAAACTTGCAAACCTGAAATCTCCCTTTCTCTCCTTGTTATTGTGCACATTAGTGTCATGTTCCCTTTCCTTTCTTTTTTCATTTAAATTCCACATTGCATAATTGAGCATTCCTTGATTGCCACCAGAGAGACACAAATGAATTTTTACAAAAGTTTTGCAGCACAAAGAATGAAAAGATGCTTTGTGAGAATAACTGGAAAAAGAAAAGAAATGCAAAATAATAAAAGAAAATTTGAAAGTGAGCTATCATTGGTGCCAGTGTATGGAGAATATTGGAAGGGAAAGTGATCTGATATATTAGCAACACGCCTGTGTGGGCAAGCCCCAGACGGGCTGGAGGGGCAGATGAATTTCAGTGCTCTCAGCACAATGCTACACTGACTACACTGACCTTTTCATGATTTGGATGGCTTTTACACCGTGACAGGCCAGATTTTCTAGTATTCTTCTCATGTGCACAAGCAGTTATACATTTCTTTAAGGTCTTTGTGCCATCTGCCACAACCCAATCTCAGAGAGAAAGCTTATGCCAAAGTGAACCATATAACCTGCATACACAATGTTACTCCTGCCCTTAAGTGTTCTGCCTTTCTGCTAACTCTTCAGGATAGATGCAAATGAAAGGCTAGAGTTTCTGAAGAGCCAAAGGAACACTCAGGCCCCAAAGAACACCAGGTCAGACATCCTTTAGTTAGCTACAAAGAGGAGAAGGACTGGATTTCCTAATTCGTTGATGCCATCCAGGATTACCACTTAATTTAATTAGGCTGTTCCATGCAATTCAGCAAAATCAAGCATCAAGACATGAACTCTGTTATATGGCTCTAACTCTGCAGTAACCATGTTTACCTTTTCTCTCTGAATTGCTTTCTTTTTCAGGATTTCAGCTTCTTCAGCTGCCTTTTTTGCTTTTACATATTCTTCTCTCTTGTGCTGTATGACATAAATATAGGAAATTATTTTACATATGTATTTATACAAGGAATTCATAAGGTAACTTGACTACTGTTCTGTACATCTTTCACATCTAAAGTGTGCTTGGGGAAAGTTTCCAGAATTTCTTCCTTCAAATGAGACACTAAATAATGCAGGCTGTGCAACAACTACTCCAATATTGACTCTAAGAAGGCTGAGAAATCTAGGGCTGATAAACAGGCATCCATGCAAGGAATCATACAGCTGATTGATAACTCACAAACATTTATACCCCTTATAATAGGAACAACATTTCCACATAAGCAGAGGATAGGGTGGTACATTGATCAATTAGTCGAAGTGCAGGCAGCATGCCGAAAGATACAGCAAGGCATATAATTGGTTTTACAACTGTACTGGTTATTAGTTTCTATATGATCTGTGATACAGATTGCTACATATTTATGGACAGATTTCTTATTTTCTTTGGTGCAGAACATTTGTTTCTGATTTCCTGCTGCTTCCTTCAGGTTTCATGACTTTCTTTGATCAAGCAACTCTGAGTTCATTTTATAGCTATATGAAACACTTCATGAAAGGCTTTCTTTTGAGTTCTAAAAATAAACAAACAAATTTATTCTTACTGACCTTTTGCTGGTATTTAGATTGCATGAGCGTCATTTGCTGGTTTTGCCTTGCTTGAGCCTCTGATTCTTTTCCACCTTAAAAAAACCCAAACATATAAATTGCATTTTGTATGAACATTTTAAGTGCAAATGCCAGTCACTTCAGAACACAGCAATGTAGCAGATTGGATGTATGAATATATGGGAAATTTTTCATAATTACAGTAGCTGTCTGATGTTAAAGAGAATAGATAGGAGACCTTTTTGATCATTTTATTCATCCATCAAAAGCACTTGCTTCTTATTTATAGAGCATCCACTGTATCACCACTCTACCAACAAATATGTCCCTACAGTATATGATCAGTTTACTGAGGAACTATTCCATTTTCAGAAAATCAGTCATGCTTTGCAGGTGAGTTTTCATTTTCAGATCCAGCTATCCCCACCTTCGCTCAATTTGTCACACATATACAGAGTCAGAAATTCTATTTCCAAAAAGTTTATCTTTTATCAAATTTAGGATCTTGGACTCTGTCATTTAATGCGATGCTATCACTTTAATATCTTCCAACTAATCTCTTGGGGCTCAAGGAAGAATCCCCCTTCTGAAATAGCAGTCAAACCCTCTTTCTACAGACCTCACATTCATATCCAGGTAGCAGAAGGTGTCCTTATTCAAAGGCATGTTCTCTTTTGAGAACATCTAAAGTTCTGGCCATAATGTTAAGCATTCAGTAAAAACAAATAAACAATCCACAAACAAAACAAAGCAAAAACCATCCACACAAAGAAAGTGATATTAGGGCTTAAGGGATGGAGGACTTCAATTTCATTATTTTGCTCTACTATTTTCCAAAGTATTTTCTTGCTTTGGGAAAAGAAATAATTCATTCCCTCAGTTGTTGCAAAAAGCAGCCCCTCACTCCATTCTGAGGATGGGGACTGTATTTTCCTCTAGTGCTTTAATGAGAAATTCTCCTCTGTGTGACTCCTAATTTGATAGAAGCAGCTGGACCAATCTGTGCTACCTGAGGTTCCTGATATCCTGGGCTGCATCAAAAGCAGCATGGTGAGCAGATCAAGGGAGATGATTTGGCCACTCCATTTCATGAGACCCCACCTAAGGTGATGCATCCAGCCCTGAAGCCCCCAACTTAAGAAGGACATGGACCTGCTGGAGTGAGTCTAGAGGAGGACCTCGAAGATGATCAGAGGGCTGCAGCACCTCTCCTATAAAGACAGCCTGAGAGAGCTAGGGTTGCTCAGCCTGGAGAGGAAAAGGCTTCAGGGGGACCCCATAGCAGCCTTGTAGAGGACCTAGAAGAAAACTGGAGAGGGACTTTTTGCAAGGGCATGTAGTGATAGGACAAGGAGGAGTGGCTTTAAACCAAAAAAAGAGAGAGATTTAGATTAAATATAATGAAGAAACTTTATACTATGAGGGTGGTGAGGCACTGGCACAGGTTGCCCAGAGAAGCTGTGGATGTTCCAGCTCTGGCAGTGTTCCATGCCAGGCTGAATGGGGCTTTAAGCAACCTGGTCTAGTGTGGTGGCATCCCTGCCCATGGCAGGGGGGCTTGAACTAGATGATATGTAAGGTTCCTATAGATCCCAGCCATTCTATGAAATTAAGGTAACTATACTAGATTTTTCAGAAGGGATCACTTGTGTAAAGGTAGCTTTCTCCACTTACTAATGAAAGGTAACTAACCTTTAGGTGCTTTTGTGAGGTTCAGTGAATGGGACATCAATTCCTTAAGTGTGGCAACATTTCTACACACAGAAATAATTGCATAAGATATGTTCTCAAGAAAGACCGACCATACAGTTTATAGGCAACTAGCTTAGATTAGCAATAAGCATACAGCTTATTTTTCCAACCATTATTAACTATTGCCTGTAGCCTTTCAGTCAGGTTTAACTCATTCAAGTTGGTTTGGCAGTCATGTGTCAAATGTTACACTGCAGTAAGGGTATGTCGTGACTGGCTGTGTATAAAATGATCAAAAAGATCTGTTGCTTCACTCATTGCTTATGGAAGAGGGTGCAACTTGCATCCTTCATTGCTCTCATCTCTCCACGGTACCTAAAAGTTCAGTCAAATAGCACAGACTCGAAATCCAGAATACTTATTTCCCTATGGAAAGCATCAGTGTTAAGAATCTTCAACTTCAAGAATTCTCTGGTGATTTAGACTAGATGTGTAGTCTCTTAAAATCACTCTGAGAAAACAACACATGATACTTTTTTACCTTAATGAGTACCTACAGTAGTGAAATTAGAGATGTCACTTTTATTTTTTTCTCCTTCCTTGAGCTCGCTTCAGCTCCAAATTTGCTCCTGTGGGAATGATAAGATCTAATAATCTTTGCACCTTACTTCGTTGCAGATGCACTGAATATAATGCCACTGTTTCAGTCTCTGTGAGTCTAAGTGACAGCTAGACAGTGACTGAAGGGAACATATTTTCTTACTCTTCTTTTTTCCTCTTGATTTCCTTCTTTCCCAAGAAATTTTCAAATGCTGTGGGGCCAGAAGAAGTTAAGACTCCTCACAGCCTGTCACTCCAGCTTCGACCCACATCCTCAGTCATGCAGCCAGCCTGCACACATTCTGCGTAGACACCATACACCAAATTTCTGCTTTCACATTTGACTTTCTCCAGAAAAAGGCTTTGTGATCCTCTTGTGACAGAAGCATGTCTTCTAGGAACTACTCATAAGCAAGAAGCAGATACTATGCATGAACTCACAAAGACCATGTCTGGCCACATAACTGCACATGATGGTGGGAATACAGGGTATTACCACCACTGCGAACTGACTCGGGATGCAGGGCAGAACACGTGGGACCAGTATCGCCTTGATCTAAAAACCAAGTCTGGGTTGGACTGAGCTCAAATTCCTCTATCTCCCACCTACTATCTATTTTTATACACAGTATACCACTTCAGAGTTATCATGTGTAGCATGGTAGAGAAAGAACTTAATTTTGCAAGTCAAGGTAGACAACAGCCTGCACTGTGCACCCCAGATTCTCCCATAACAGCCATGGGAAGGAAGGACAGTTCTAGGTTTTTAAAACTAATAAAGGCATCATTATAATAATTCAATTTGCTAGAATTAATTCTGCCCAATTTTTATTAGTTTCTCAAGGTCATGTTCTATATGGATGACGCTTTAAAGTTGTCTTGTCAGCAAGTTTCATCAGCTCTCTCCTAGCTTTTGTGCCAAAGACATTAAAGAAAGATACTAAAACAAGATATGTCTGAAGACTTGTACTTGAAAAACACTTGTAATAACATTCCTCTTGCTTCAGCACAATCTGCAGTTTTATTCTCTGAACAAGAATTGAGTTGGGGTTTTTTGTCTTCTAATTCTTTTTTAAACTACTTTAAAATATCACTATATAAAATATTTTATAGTTGTTGCAGCTGAAGAGATCTCATACAGTTTCACCTGTCTAGAAAAGATGTTGGTTATCTTAGTAAACACATCAGTTCAGTTCACGGTGACTTAAGTTCTTCTGGCTTTTCATCCTGTTTTTCATTTACTTATCTTTGTTGTTATCTTTATAAAATTGGTAACACAGAGCTTCATGCACATTCAGCCTGCAAATGCTGAAGTTGCAGGGATCACTTCTGCCTCTTCAAGAGCCAGCAGTCATGAAAGCACACCTACTAGACTCTAGCACAGAGGAGTTTTCTTATGGGTAACTGCAGGGTCTCCAGCACATGCTGTCCATCTTCACACTAAAGCCAAGCATGTGCACCCTCAGAGACATTAACAACAGACAGTGTCAACATCAGAAGGGACAATCCATCTGTTTTACCCTAATTTTAGTAAAGATTTTCTGCTCTGATCTCAACAGATTTCTTGAGTGACAATTTATGCTGTTTTGTTTCTGAAACATCTTCATTGCCATGACCATCAGGAAGCACAGAACACATACAGTAGGCTCCTGTTAGCCCTTATTGACACTGAATCTCTTTAATAAGTAACATGGGAGAAAAAGTGCAAAATGACTCATTTCCTGGAAAACAAAATTTTGCAATTCACAATTACTGATTCATGTCTTACCCAGTCTCTGTGGAGCCAATGTGATTGGCCCTGGCCTGTGCTCTTCTTTCCACCGCTCCAGGTCATCTAGCTCTTTCTTAGCAACTGAGCAGGCATAAAAAGAAACAAATATATGGAAGTTAGACAGAATACTAAAAAGTAGGCAATTTTGCTAACTGCATGTAATCCTGAAGACCATTAAAGGAACAAACTTATTCTCAAGGGATGCAGACACCCCTGAAGAGGTTACTCAGTCACTTCAATGATCAGCTAACATGACAAACATTTTGCTGAGCAAACCCTAGGACTCAACCCCAAAAGCAAAATGAAAAACAGCTAAGGGACTGCTAATAGACTGCTTTTAAACCTCTGGGAACCTGTAGGTAAATGTCACAGTATTTAGTCTTGCACGTAGAGCAGAAGTTTTTAGGATTAAAATGTTATTTCTGCATGGAGGGAAATGCTTGTGGTGTAACATTGCCCAACAGGGAAATGAAAAGTAATTTCCCCTCCCAACCACATGCTCTCTAAATAAAAACAAGAGGAATGCATGAATCAGCTTCAAATTAAGACACTTTAACATAGGCGTCCACATGTGAGATGGGCAGCAAGTTCCCAGCGTAGTCTATGGAAGTCAGTACAGCCAGGGTGCCAGCCATATGCTCTAGGATGGCTGGTTGATTTAACTCCTCTCTGTGAGAGACAGAGGAAAAAATGCAACAGCTTCTTTCAATAAGAAGGCCAAAAAAAAACTATTGCAAGAGAACCTGTGTTTTACATTATCATTTCAGTTGCTCTAAGAGCTTGTTTCACTCTTCCTAACCAGATTTCATAATGGCTGGCTATGGCTATCAGATGCTAACACCAGCTCTCCTATACGAGGATCAAGCCAGTACCCTGGCAAATTTCTAAAGAGACCCAAAAGAGACATTGGCTTTTTATTTCACCTTTAAAACGCATTTAGGTAGAGACTGCATTCAATGAGGTCCTATTTCTGCCAGTATCAAAGACATAAATACTTTGTGTGCTTCAGACCCTACAGGCTGCTGGCACAAAGTGAAACCAGATCTTTATTAGAGCAGCAGCACCTTTACTGTTAATGTCACAGTCAGGTCTAAGATGATCTGCTGCTATTCATCCTTCCAGAAGATTATGATTTGGTTCAGGATAAGCCCATTTTCTTTCTTTCAACCAGAGGAAATCCAACCCATACCAACCTGCTGGTGAAGTATTTCAGCCAAACTCACAATGTTTGAGAAGACAGGACTTTATTGCATTATTTCTTTGAGGGCTCAAGACATGAGAAGTGCTGACTCACACTCCTTTAGCTTTTATATCTTGCACAAATCAACGGCCGAGAGTGTAGGACTGCAGTGATCAGTCACCTCTGCATACAGAATTTATTTCACAACTGACTCTGGCTATAACCTTGCCAGTGAAAGGTTTCAACATATGTCTGATCTTTCTGGTAGAGGTTCAGGGTGTTCCTGCTTATCTACTTTCATCAGCAAGACTCAAAGCAAACAAAAAGTCAGTGTATATATACAGGTACTTTCCATCTAAAGTGACCTTTTCCGGCTTCACTAAAAAGGCTACCTACGATCCTTATATGCAGATTAAAAAATCAACAGTGGCTGTAGTTGCTTTTGTTTCCATAGAGGATATTTTCAAAAATATTTCTTATTTATAATTTTTTGCTTCCTCTTACTGAACCAGAGACTGTTCAAAGTTCAAGGTTCTCCAGCATGAATTGAGTCCTGTAAAAGCTCTATAGAGCTAATTCCAGCAGTCTTGTAGAAGCCATCTTGAATAACTCCAGCACTGAAATTACCAAAACCCTCCTCCTGAACAAGATTTATTCTGCATGAAATGTAGGCAGATGAGGAGTCAATCTTCAGAAAAGCTACATGATGATGGAGAATGCTCATAGCACTGGCTTTACTGTCACAGCTGCACATAGAAAACCATTGTAAAATGAGAATAAAAGTTGCAAAAGCAATAAAATGCACAAAACGCTACAGTTATTCAAGTAGAAATAATGTATTACCATATTAGACAACTCAACTTACTTTCCTGTAGCTGTTTTCTTCTGGTTTCATTTGGAGTGACCAAGACATACGGGCTGGCACTACAATGAAAGAAAACACTCTTATTTTTCCTGCTTACGCAAAACCAGGACTAGAAGGTAGTTCCTTCGTCAGCAAAGTCTGTTTTTGTTGTAGCAAATAACTTCATATAAAAACTGGCATTAATTCTGATTCAAGTCTTCAGGGATTTTTGGTAACTACTCTAGAAATACTTGTATTTGGAGGTGGCAGAAGATACCAAGGATAACATTTCCAGAAATGTTTAGCATAGTCTTCGCTGTTCTTATTCAAGTCTCACTCTAGACTGCTGACCTCAAATCTCATGCATTTCAAATGAAATCACTTCATTGAATAAAAATGTTTCATGTGGAAGACCACTGTCTACTGGGAAGAACACTGGTGCTGGCAGTCCCACCCCATACCCTGAGAGTGCCAAGCACCTCATGGATTTAAGCAGTCTGCACAAAAGTTGTCAAAGGAGTGTGCAAAGTCATACTGGTTTTGATGGACCCAGGTGACTTACCCTCAGCCTGAGCCTCAGTTTCCTTGTCAGCCTTTCATTTTTAGGCACCAGGAATTCCTTGGGCCTATTCATCTTGCTGTCATGCCTAAGGTGTGACTCACTGTATCAGGACAAGGGCCCTGCTTTGCTAGACTTAATTCAAAATGCAGTTGCTGTCTGAAGGAGCTATCAATCTCATGTGACAGCAAAGAGGCAAGACAGGGTTCAGAGTGTATTAAGAGACTCGAGGTGATCAAAAGAGTGATGAAAACATGTCAGTTCCACTTGGAGAAGACAAAGGGTTTTATCTGCATGGTGTATTGTGTGGGCAGTTTACGCGCTCCCGCTCAGCAGAAGCTGTGCCACGGGGGTGCAGGTGCACCAGAAATGCACCACGCAGCAGTTGGCCCCATGTGTCAGAGCAAGCTCACATGTCTCTTGCCAGGGTTTGATATGCACGCGTGGGCACAGATATTTCATTGCGGGGAAAGCACAAGTTGAAGAGCAGCCAACAAAGAATAATGAGGGGTGAAGGCTGAGGCTTTTAAGGAAGGGCCACAGGAGGTGGCTAGAGGACAAGCTAAGAAGCAGAGAAAGCACAGTTGGCTGTGGAAAAGTAATGAAACAATGAGGCCCAATACTAAGGCTTAAAAGGGAAACGAAAATCATGCAGAGAGATCAAAGTGCCAAAAGCTGCCTGCTGCTGTATCACTGTAACTCAGGGTTTGGGAAGGAGAGTATTTATATCCAATTACCTCTTTCTCTTTGAAGACTTATTCTACAAAGATGTGGATTAATTTATGAGATTAAACTAGTAAAGATAGAGCTGTGAGTTTTAATGGTGCCATTTAATATGATCTCTTCTCTTCCTGCCAGCATACTCTGGCGCCCCTGAGACTGAGACTGTTCTTCACCTCTTCAACGAATCCCAGACCCTCAAAGGCAGCAAGCAATGCCCAACTGCAATCATTACTTAAAAGAAACTTTGACAACATATATCACTTATGGCATAACATTTCCCATCAGTGATGTTATTTCAAATTTTTCTGTATTTGAGTGAGTAGTAGCATTTACAATTTATCCCAAAATGCCTTTAATAAGCTGCTGTACATTTTATCTTTTAAGACTTTTGTTGTTGTTTCAGATATTAAGATCATATTTCTCTCCAGTTCATATACAAAAATTATTAAGTACATTTTACACTCCCTCCCTTCCCTTTGGCAGTGATAAAAATGGCTTAAGTTGTGGGTTGCAAGGCTACATATTTTCCCCTCCCAGAAATCAACCAGCGCATCTCAGACATCGCACTGTTTCACAGCACTAGGGGGCAGAAGAGTGTTTATACCATGTACTTTGATGACTTTAAACAGCATTTGTTTAGTTGATTTGCTTTAAATTAGAATCAAGTTTAAAAGAAAGCAGAGACCTCTACTTGTCTGAACACATATGAAAAAAATCACTGCATTAAATCTAGCCCCTCATGCCAGAATTATTCTTTTATTTGCTTCTGTCTTTTGACTGGAAGGCTCAGTCCAGGATGTCATGTGGGGGCCACTCTTCTGACATTTGACCATGGCCTCACCTTCAGAAACACAGGACTATACATGAAATATAGCAAAGATCAGTTTACAGAAGGGGTAGAGGTGACTTTACATTTACCATCTGTTTTTCAAAGAGCAGATTAAGAGTCATTGTGGTTAAAAGAGTGGTTAATTTAACGACAAATTGGTTTCCACATTACTGAAAGAAAGGCAAAGCAAAATAAAGTGAGGATGCTAAATCTCCAGTGGGGAGGGAAAGGGAAAACAGGATACTAACTTTTGTTTGTCTTTTACCTAATGCTTGTATTACACACTTTGTTTTTATACTACATACTTTTATTTAGTCCAAGTTATAAGAGAAAAAAAACAACAAGGAAAAAACATAGCATTATTGAGTTTATTCAATTTTACAGTGTTCACCTTGGTCTCCGGAAAGATATGTCATAGTGTACCTTTGGGTACTGGGATCAGGAATGGGCTTAAGCTAAAGGAGGGTAGGTTTAGATCAGATACTAGGAAGAAAACTTTCACTGTAAGGGTGGTGAGGCATCAGAACAGGTTGCCCAGAGATATTGTGGGTTCCCCATCTCTGGAAGTGTTTACAACCAGCTTGGATGGGACACTCTATAGCCTGGTCCAGTGGAAGGACCCCTGCCTATAGCAAAGGGGTTGGAACTAGATAATTTTTAAGGTCCCTTCCAGTCCAAACCATTCTAAGACTTGTGATCAGGGGAAAGGGAGAGCAAGTACACAGTAAGCTTCTTCTGCAATGGGTAAAACTCAGGGTATGAACTGCTCTTTGATTTTCAATCCTACAGCAGGAGGGCAGCCAGATGTGCTGTTACCTGAAAGATTCCACATGCCCTACCAGTTCTAAAATCCACACCTATCATCCCTTATTTTCTTGGGATTTTTTTGAAGGAAAGAAAGTTAATGCAAAATCCCACCACCAGCTTTCACCTCATCTTTTTATCCAGTTTGCAGGATATTGCATGTCATTTCTTTGTTCAGGCAAAACCTCTGATCCAGTAAAGCCTATAAAACCCACTACAGCCTGTCAATTTAATATTCCAGTCAGTTTCTGGGTTACCACAGTAGCCATAAGTCTGGAGCAAATTATCCTACTTACCTGGGTAGCAATTAAGGAAATGTGAAGATTTGAAGCTATCAGTGGTGCACAGACTTTTTGTGCTTTATACCAATATAGGAACTTTTTCAAAATCCTCAGCCAGAAAAGATTATGAAGAATTTAACTTTACAGTTTCTCTAATAATGATTCTAATTGTTAGAAGACTTAAGCCTATCTTTGAGAAAGGGTTGCTTTATAAATACAAATATAGAAGTCACTGGAAGAGGCGGGAAGAACATCTTAACCTTATTATAGGTCTTCAAAAGAGAAAAACAAATCATCTACCTTTACAGATCATATTGACCTTGAAGAGAGTTTTTGTTTTATCTTCTCCAGAGAAAATGGGAATGTATTGACTCATTGCACAGACTGAACAGATATTAATGAGACTAAGAAAGTTATAACCCAATAAGAGAATGTATCTATACTGAAATAAAAACAAGAAGAAACCTTCTATGATTTTTCAAACAGATAGACATAAAATATCACAGCAGCTGGATTATAAACACATATGTTGCAATATATTGTTGTGGTCTAAAGAAATAAATATACCACAGAGGAAGTGGACATCACACAGAGACCAATATGATCGAATGAATGCCGACTTTATTATACACACACAGTTTATATAGAGCTAAATCGACACACCATTGGCTAAGTTAAAAACCTCACACCACCAGGCTACAAACTTTAATTGGTTATAATCCATATCTCACAAGTCCAGTGTTTATATTATCTTATCCTGGATGTTTTCACACACCTGCAGAGTCCTGTGAGAACCTAAGGAGCTCCCATGAGAAACCTCTAGGGAGAAGCTAACTCCTCCCAGCAACTGTGACTTGTTGCTGCTTCTATGGTAGCTAAGTCTCACAGGGTTTGTGCAGGCTGGTTTCAGTCTTACAGAATCTTATATAGATCTGAATTGCTCACTTGTGATTTCACTGGAGCTACAGTGGTCCAATTCCAGACAGCAAATAAGCACCACAGAGCTGCTCACTCCCTCCCTCCTCGTGGGATGGGAGAGAGAGTTAGAAGGGTTAAAGTGAGCAAACTTGTGAGTTGAGATAAAGACAGTTGAATAGGTAAAGCAAAATCTGTGCACACAAGCAAAGAATTCATTCACCACTTCCCACAGACAGGCAGGTAATCAGCCATCTCCAAGACAGCAGGTCTCCAGCACATATAATGGCGAATTTGGAAGACAAGCACCATCACTTTGAACATTCCCGTCCCCCAACTTCTTCTCTTACCTTTATATGTTGAGTGTGATGCCATATGTTACAGGATATCCCTTTGATCAGTTGGCATCAGCTGTCCCAGCTGTGTCCCCTGCCAACTTCCCATGCACCCCTAGCCCACTCACTGGTGGGATGGGGTAAGAGGCAGAAAAGGCCCTGCGTCTGGGCTGTTCAGCAGTAATGAAAATATCTCTGTGTTATCAACATTGTTTTGCTCACAAATCCAAACTATCATCCTGTAGCAGCCACTGTGAAGAAAAGAAATTCTACTCCAGCCAAACCCAGCACACATATATAAATAGAGAGATATATGCCAGGAGAAACATGTAATACAGTCACAGAAAATCTGCCATGCTAGTTTACCATTTAGGTGATCAGCAGCACAAAACCCCACCATGTCTGCAACCTTAAATTCTGAATCCTGTGTCTAAGTCTAGTTACCTAACTAGCACCATTGAAGGGCACCTTCTCAATGCTTTCAGGGCATTGACCATAGAAACTTCTGTTCTACTTTCTTCCAAAGTTTGTATAAAACAGTTTCTTTCTAGAATTGAAAAACCACATGAAAACTGCTGTTCACAAGTAATATTTTTAGCAGAATCATGCTCTTCAGTTTTTCTTCAATTTTTTCTCAACTCGACTCCAGCCATCTACCACTGGAGAGCTTTCCAAATGAAGTGTGAAATAGTTTAAAGAGTCACCAAAGTAATGGCTGTTATAAACTATTTCCAGTTCCACTGTGCTTTATACTGCAGGTGCATTGGTACATGAATGCCACAGAGCTGAAAGCTAAGTATCTTGCTCTGCTGGGCAAAGTGCTCTGTGTAAGAGACAGAAACCAGGGAGAACGTAGTTGGAGAGCAACACAAATGACTAAAGCTTGGGAAGAAGACCTGGGCAGATTGAGTCTAGAGCAGGGACTCAAGGGAAGATATGAGTGAAATACTGCATTAAATAGTATGTTAAGTATCTTAAGACTGAATTAAAAAGAGAAAAGAGACAAAACTGCCAAAGACAACTGTTGAATTTCCCTAAAAGGTATGCTAAGCTAGTTTTTGCATTCACTGATCAGGAATTGTTTTAAGAGCTGTCAAGTCCATGCCACCACAAAGTATTGTTTTCACCAAGGTTCCCATGCCTGATGGAGCAGCCACATGCTGCTGAGCACCACAGAAGCTGCCAGATCAGGAGACTACAACATGCCAAATCCCAGCAAGCAGACAACTGTCCTGTAGGTATCCCTATTTCACAATGCACATACGGCCAGATGCTAACGATAACTGACAGTCACAGTTCCAGACCTCAGTCAAGCAATATGCTCTGTGTCCCAGCAGTGCCATAAGCAGAGCTCTGGGAGGGTGTGTGAACCTTGTATTCCGGCTTGGGGGTCTGGCTTTCCATCTTTATCAGCAGCATCTTAACAGTTTTCAGCTCGGAGACAAAAGTGAATTACTGGGGCTTAGCATTACACACTGTCTGATTCATTTTCACTGCGAGTGTGCTCTTAGCACAAGAGGCAGAAAATGAACTGCATTAGCAGAAAATGTTTATCATCAAAAGTCTGTGTCTGTGGATTTTGTTCTCTGTTTACCACAGGCCAGGGATCCACTTAATTACCACAGTTCATATGATGGCTGGAAGCTCATCAAGCCAGGGTAACTCACTTCAGTATCTGGTCCCTTTGGTTAGCTAGAGCTTTCATTAGAACTGCCAACACTTCTGCCATTTTGAGGTTTTGGGATACATGAAAGAGTTAAATCCTGAGGAAGTGAGCATGCACGGGGAAAGATTGAGAAGGGAAACAGCAGCAGAGACAGGTCCAGGAGAAAGTATGAGTGAGAAATCTGCAGGAAAGAAACAGTCTTGGGATTCTGCTGTTAACCACATGCTTGTAGAAAAACTCTTTAAGTTAAAATTTGATCTAAAGACTAAAAATGAAACTTGGAACTGAATTTCCAAAAGTTTAGATGGGCTCAGACTCAGCAGCTTGTTCTCATCTTAGCACATTAGAAAGAAGGGCAGGTGCTTCAGCCAGCACCCTACTGTGGACAATCTCAACCACCTTCTAAAGCTCCAAGGAAACTGTCGCAGTGATGGATCAAATCAGGGAGCCAAGGCTCTTAGGCCAAACTCAGCTCACAGCAGAGCTTTCTGTCTCCTCTGTAAAGCACTAATGTGCCATAAATCAGCCTATGCTTGTGGTCAGATTACACCCAAAGGGGCAGAGCTCACTGTGGCAGGCAGTGTTGTAGATTAGCATCACACCCAGCCAAGTCTATGAAGTCAGACATGGACATGCTTATTCTGTCTCCTGGTCCTAGAGCAGCTGAGTTATCTCATGCAGCACAGTGTCAAGGATGTAGCAAGCATGCCAGAGCCAGCTGGAGCACCTGATAATCACTAGCGGTGAGGAGCATGGAGTATCCATTCATGGGCAGGCCAAGCGCTGGGCTTGGCAACACCAAGTGCTGAGCCTAGCTATCTCCCCTGCAGAGGTGCCCATGTGTTGCGAGTCAGGCTTGCAAGCATGCCTGGAGAGCTCAGCAAGTCAGATGTTGTAACACATGAAGATTACGACTTAATCTAGTGGCATGTTCATATCTGCTTTCCCTCTCTTTTCTTTCCACAATGTATTTCCTCCTCCAGTGCCTATGCATCAGAGAATTTGTCTTTTTATTGCCTCTGCCCAAACACAGCATTCACCCATACATTGCTTATTCATCACCTCACCACAGCTTCTCATCAAGCTATCCATCAAGAGGACATGGCAGGGCTTGTGCAGATCAAGCTCTTCCACAAAAGCCTTCTAATACAGGAGTATTGCCTCTTCAAAGCATTATAAGGAACACAGCGACCTCCACAATCCAGACTAACACTATAATTATTGTCTTACAAAGACCCTGCCACCAAATACTTGGCTGGAGAAAAAGCTGGCTACTGACCAAAATGAAGCTGGGCATCTCTGAATCACCCCACTCGGCTGTAAAGATTAGTACATCAGCCTGAAAGACAGAGTTGCGACATTTCTCCTGTGCAGCAAATGCAGAGCTCAACTCTGAACAGATTGTCCATAATTCAAACTACTCTTCTAGCATTCCCACCAGTAGCTAAGCATTGGGCAAAACAATGATCTTGCTAAGCATCCACCTACAGTTTTGGAGAGTAATATTTTTTATATTTTTTTTTAAAAAGAAACTTCAGATCAAGAAAGAAAAAAATTCAGTATAGTCTAGCAGCAAAAGATTGAGGGGTCACACAAAACTATAGATACTTTTTTTTTTTAATTCAGGATGAAGACTGGAAAATGAAATAAAGTTCTGATGGATTTGGCTCCAGCAGTCAAAGAATACAATTTATCAAGTCAACCATTCTAGCAACTCTGCTCTCCTTTCACACCAGCTGTGAGGCAATGTATCCTCAGGTTTTATTATTTTGAATTTCATTTTTTAATGGATTTTACCAGAACCAATATTATTCTTGCCAGTTTTAAAGGTGCTGATGACAGACTGCTGAATGGGGACAGCAGTTTCTTTTTCAGGCACTACCTATACTTTACCCTCTAATTTTCCCACTTTCCTCCACCTTTTCTTCTGTGCAGACTTTTGTTTCTGAAAAGATATGAACAGGGGCAATTTGAGAATTCACTTTCTACAAGTTAATTTCATGGCACTTAGCAGACAAAGGGAAGCAACTTAACTGCAAGCTTATTATTATAAGCAGTTTCACACACTTGTCATCCTCATGACTTTTGTCTCCATGCCTGAAACCACATTCTATATATAACTGGAGGGGGATGTGCAAAGTATAATTTCAGTTCTGCATTTGAACATGTATTTTTCTTAACTTAATTAGGACCATTTTATTGTCACTTCTCGGCCTCAACATATTATATAAGGGCTTTTCAAAAGCAAAATTACACTGTAATACCAGCTGCACACCTTGTACTTTTTAATAGTCAAGTTTGAATATCGCCTGGTGGATGAGTCTGTTACATGCCCTGTCCCACACATTTTTCATGTATCCAGTATACATGATAGGTCCCCTGATCCCACCTTAAGATGCTTGTAAGGTGTTTTCCCATTCCCCAGTTGTTTCATAGATTGAAACTGAGAGTTTGCATGGAAAGTACTCATACAAGAGCCTTCAAAAGAGACTCCAGCCCCTGCTTTGCTGGCAGCAAAACCATATGCTGGCTGCTTCCAAAAAGATAGCAAGCAGCACGGAAGTTGGAATAGACACACTCCTTGGCACAGAGGTATCTTACTTAGGCCCCTCATGTTCCCTCTCCTGTATGTATTCCAGAATGCCTCTAGTTAATCCTAGTCTGTGTGTATTTTCTTCCACTGTGACTTCAGCTCCCCAACTGCTCTGGTTATCCCAGAGCCTGAAAACCTGTACCATTCTGAGGGTGTGCCAACATTTTAGTTTTAAAGATCATATTTAAAAGGATTGATGGCTAAAAGGCTGAGTCAACTTTATCGCTGCTGAAATTATATCTTAATCTGAGATCTTTCTTGAAATGTAATTTGAGATAACAGAACAAAGTATTAATGAACTAAATATTTTTTGTTTTGAGAATGAAGACCTCCCCTTGTCTGCTTCATTATTTCAGATACTATTTACCAGTTTAATCTGAGTTAGTTACGGAAATTGCAGTTTAAGCAGCTTCAACCCATTCAAATTGGCAGCTACCTTTCCCTTCCTCAAGAAAAGGACACAAACCCCAGTCATCCTCACTTCTTTTTTTTTGTGTATTTGTACCACTCATATTACATGTTTTTGAACGTGCCTTTCCCTCATCTCTCTTCCTGGTTAACTACATACTAAGGCAGACTTCAATTTGCACACTTGAGATTTAGGAATGAATTCTTTGTTAGAACTTTATGAAGACACAGAGAGAAACTTTTGTATCACATAGCAAAAAGTATTACGCAGTCCTTGCAGTAGGTGCACAACACCTTTACCTCTGCAAGTGTCATATAAGATGAAAAATGAAACAGGGCTTAAAATTCATGTTCTCCCAAAGCTTAGTTATTTTTAGGGGTTTTCCCATTATCTGGTCAGAATCTGTATGACTCTATTTGCCCTGGCCTTAAATTCTTCAGGGGCTCTGGCTAACCAATTGATTAGTTATTCCCCTAACCTGTACCGCGGGGGGGTTAGGGTGGTCTGGACTCTGAATCCCAAGGACCTGCGTTCCAATCTCAGTGGGACCGTCCCCTGGCAGTTCAATGCCTCCCTGCCATCCCATCCCGTCACATCTCGGATGCTCAGCAGGGTCAGCCCCGGTTAGTACCGGGTGCTGTGACAGTCCCGAGGACTTCACTGTCACTGTCCAAGCTCGTTCGGCCGTGGCAGATGGACCTCAGGACTTAAACGGTGGGGCCAGTTCTGCGCACGCTGAGCCTCACCTAAAACATCCACTGCACAGGCTGGAAGGGCACACCCACGTGGGGAGAGCCCTGCCCAAATCTGCGTTCGCGAAGTTTGGCCATACATACATATACCAGGGGGGTTGTATGCCACACAAAATCTGGGCAAAGGTAGTTATGCCAAGGGGAAAACTACCACTGTGTCCCCGACCACCCCCATCCCCAAAACCCAAATCAAACCAGAAAGAATCTAAAAAACCCCATCAACCCCTCCAACCAAACAGAAAAAAAATTAGCATACAGCACAAATATGTAAGGCAACTAGGGCTGTTCTCACTGTTCTGTGGATATATGGCACCGTGAGGGCAGGCAAGACAGAGGGTCTTTAATATTTGGAATTGGCAGAAAATAACCAGATTAACTAAGGAATTGTTTGCTCTGCTGAAAGTCAGTCCTTAAAGCGCTGGTGGATTTCAAAGGGACCCAGCTCTCATTAGTCTCTGTATCATCACTACCATGTAGGCAAGCATTCAGGGGTTACAGTGCAGAGCCGCTGATCGCTGCTTGTCATCCCCCGCCTGCCACTTCCTTCACAGTGTGGCTCCACCTTCTTCATCCAGAGAAAAAGGGAAAGGAAACCAAAACAGACAGCAGTTTCCCGTGAGAGAAAGAAGCAAGCTAAGGAAAATCATCACATGATAACAGCATAGCATGCACTGTTTCTAACAGCTCAACAAAAACGCACATTTGGGGAGAAAGACTAAACAATTAGCTCTGGTCACCTAAGTGCATTTGCATTAAACACATGTGCATAAAATACACACACACACACACACACACACACACACACAGAGAGAGAGTCTTGGTTTGAGCTGGCAAACTGCCAACCCTCCAAGTACAGGGTCAGAGCCTGCCCCCCTAACACCCAGGAAAGGGAGGAAAAGAGAGGGGAAGGGAAAAAAAACCCTTCAAACTCAGTTTATACTAAAACTACATGTATTTTACAGAAAGAAAGAGACAATCAGAAGAAACTACAAATATACACTCACACGAGTTACAAACAGCAAGGAACAATTTTTCACTTCTCAGTACACACACAAATCTCACTATTTCAACCCCAAATTATCTTAAGAGACTCAGTCCCTACAGAACCAGACCCGAGCAGAGAGAGAAGAACCCACAACAAACATTTTACTTCTCAAAGCGACTGCTGGGCCAGTGCTGGGCCTAGTCTTCCCCATCTCTCCCGGGACTACACCATGTGTGTGTCCTCTCGGCAAGACTGCTGTGGGGTGCCTGACCAAGCCACTCCCACACTGATTCTACTTGCCTGGAGAAATGATGTTGTAATATAGTATAGAATACAATACTACTGGCTAGAAGAAGTCAGCTGGTAGTTCAACCCAGCTGACAGCTTCAGGTCTGATCTAAACTCGAATTTGGGCTCACTTAGGTGAACCCACAACATGTACACACACATACACACACACCCCCACACACCCCTTTCACTTTCTATTCTGTATTACATCTGCAAGACACAGCTTATGCAAGCTATCTCAGAATTTGTACTGCAAAACCAGAGATGGACTGAGAATAGATTCCAGTAAAGCACAAATTAAAATTGAGGGCTAAAGTTTGGATTTACTTTTGTCAGCATGAGATTGCTGGAAGTTATTCTGTGTCCTCGACTGCATTTGCTGGAATGCAGCCTATATCCATCTCTTAAGCCAAAGGAAGTATTTTTAGACTTTCCAGCATGAAATATTAGGAGAAACAGAAAACAGGGAGCTAGAACCAGATCTGAAATTTCACTTTGAAAAAGGATGCCAGGAAACAGACACTGCATAAGCCAATATCCAGCGTACAGAACAGGCCACTGCTATTGCACAGGGTGTAAGCCATTGCTGCCACAAAGCCTGAGGGAACAATGTGGGTCCCCTATAAGAAGTGTGAAGAAAATGACAACATGCTGCTTGTGTGCTCAGCCCCATTCACAGGCTCTCCAAAAAGTATTTCCACCTTTAAACGTGCACACCTCAAGCAAGCTGGAGAACAGGCACCCAATACACAAAACATCATCTTAGTCAGGCTCCTTGTTACTTACTGCTGGTCTTGCTGTTGTTGGCAGACTGACACTTCATTGCTTTGTTTTTCTTCAGATGTTGTCAGCATCTGAGTGTTTTCACCCTTCTCCGGTTTGTTGTTGCCATCTGAGGGGTAATCCTGAGAGGAAAATGGAGTACTAGTGCCAGCAGCTGTCCTCTGCCTGCTGCCTTCCCTCCATACTCTAATCCCAGACATTGCTTTGGGACTACTTTGTCTTGTCAGAAACGAATATTGCCAGTAAGGCTAGGGAAAGACTCAAAAGTTTGGAGTTATCACGATTTAGTTTCAATTCCTTGTAAGCCCCACCCCTTTCTGGACTTTCAGCTGTTAGGACTGCAAATACATGTACTGGTTTCTGATTCATCCTCCAGCTGAAGCTCAAGACTGGTCATCTCAATCACAGCACCTAGGCAGGAGTCACAGGTGGGACAGCAAAGCGGATCTGTACTAATAAACTAGACAACAACAGTCTTGGAATAGATTGCTTCAGCAGAAGCATGGTGAAGTTTGGCTGAATGCCATATCTCTGACAATGTTTTACCCCAGCACATCAAATTTTTTCAAAACTCTCAGAGTTTACTGGTTTCTGTTTTGCTCAAGTGTACAAAGAAAGATGGAAACTAAAACCTAGCCCTCAGATAAATCCTAAGGCAGTGGTCCTGCACAGCTCCAATTCTGCCTTTACGTTCTCAATCAGAAAACTTCTTTACGTTGACCTTCCTAATTCTACCATAATAGAGGAAAAACACATGATCCACTTATCCAAAATGCAGTTCCCTTCAGTGATCACAATCTGACCAGTAGTACTGTATCTATAGGATCTGCAGGGCTGGGATAACCAGCAACCTTCTTAATATCATTAGTAAAATAAAGATGTTTGGCAACTTCTAACCCAAGCAAAAGAAAGAAATAATAATGCTACTCCAGCTTAATGCAGCAGAGCTAGGGAAATCCAGCTTCACACACACAGATCTTGTCATATTTTGTTCTCAGTTGATCAAACTGCAATAAAAACACATTGCTGAAAAGATTATTGTCTGGCCAGGTTTCCTGACTGCCTAGACCATCTTACAGCTCACCCCACAAATGCTGGGGAAGGAGCAAAATGAAGTGCCACGTGGAAGGCCACAGGCTGCCTGGTGGTTGTAATGCTCCTTGAGGTACTATATGGGGCCCCAGCAGCAGCAGCCCACCTCCCAGAGCTGCCACATCCAGAAGGACACATCTCCTAGCGCTGCCCCAAGGAGGCAGCATCAATGGTCTCTCCCTCCCACCATCCCTCCTAACATGCTCTGCACCATGCACCAGGGATGATCTCATTTGTACATATAACAGTTTGTAGAGACACTGGAGTACAATGGCAGTGTGTTGTAAAGGGATGAACTGGAATAGTCCTTTGCCCCACTTCTCTTCACAAATATTGTGCTGGTTTAGAGGTAAACCAGCAGGAGAAATGAACTCAACACAAGAGAGATTATAAGTCAGAGCTACAATTTAATAATAATAATACAGTAAATACCCTGACGCAAAGGGAAATTGCTTTCAACTCCCAAAACCCAGCAGTATAACCCAGTGCCCCGGGGTACAAACCCAAAGGGGTTTGTTAGCCCTTGTGCTGAGACCCGTGTGGTTCCCCCAAGTCCAAAGGAAAAGGAAGTGAAAAAACCCATTGGTGCAGGTGATGGCTGTGGTCTGGTCCAGAGTGGTGGTCTCCCCCTGTTGAGGTCCTGCTGCTCCTCTGGGTCCGACGAAAAGGTTCCTGAGGTCTTCTTACCTACCCCTTTTTGTACCCTCAGGGAGCATCCAGTCCCTCCCCCGGGGCGGGGATTCACACAATGGGTGATTAACTCTGTGAGTCATGGGCTATTTTTGAACTGTTGATGGCCCATTAGCAGCTACGCCCCCTCAGGCTGGGAGTGGAGGTGCTAACGACTCCCTGGGAAGCTGCTGTAAATGGGCCATTGACCTTGGGAATGAAAAGATGGGGTAGAATACACAGCTTTGATCACCCCCACACAGTGACAACTGGTCCCACCTGCTGAACTAGGACAAATATACATATTTATATTTTACATACAAGGTGCTGGCAAAGGAAAGCGAGCATCACACTTACTACCTTACATAGAACTTCTGGGTCAATACAGGAGGTGCAGAGGCATTAGAGGCACAAAAATTATAGCAAAGTCATGTCTGAGGACTGCAAACATTTATAGAATAACAGCTGTGCCTACAGACACCCTATCTGGTAAAAATCCAGCTTCGACATCTGGCGTCTTCTTATCCACGCAGATTGATGTCTCAGTAACTCATATTTAATTACAAAAATTGATTATAATCAATGTGGCCACTGCTGTTATATCTTTAATCCTACAATGTTATATAAAATTCAGATCTAATATCTTTTTCCTGTTGAAATTTAGAAACTTTTGGCTGAAAATAGTAACTGTAGAATCTAAATACTTTACATCTATAGTGCTCAAAACAAGAGGAATGTAAAACAAACCCAAGCACTAGAAGATCGACCACTTACATTGTTTCAATGCTTGTTTATTTCAAAGCTCTGTTGTGGACAATCCAAACTAACTCTCTCAGGAAAGCATCCAGACCTGGCTCTAAGGATGGTTCATGCCAGACATGACTTGCAGAAAGTCAGTATTAATGACTGTACCAGACTTAACTTTCTCCACTGTAAACAACTCTCCAGCACTGTCCCAGCAATCTCTGCATTTCAAATGCATCCCATGTGCTTCTGTGTGATACTGCGCATCAGCCCTTCAGTTTCATGCTACTAAAACACAGCATTTCATGGGCTGCAACCCATCCCTCATATTGCTTCACACACATTGAGTTGAAATATCCCTTGAAATAATAGTTAAGTTTTACAGTCACAGCAGTACCACCTGAGGCTCTCAGGACACTTGGACTTTAAATACTAAGGATATGCATGTTGCCTCCACTAGGACCACCCTAGCCACTTAGCTACTCCTAGCCTAGTGGAGGCTAGTCTTGGGCAGCATACATATGAGTAA
This sequence comes from Sakesphorus luctuosus, assembly GCA_013396695.1. Taxonomy (NCBI): domain Eukaryota; kingdom Metazoa; phylum Chordata; class Aves; order Passeriformes; family Thamnophilidae; genus Sakesphorus; species Sakesphorus luctuosus. Next base: position 386,904 of record VWZD01001168.1, read on the forward strand.
GTCTGTGCTAGCTGGATTTAGGAAAAAGGATCAGCCTCCAGCCCTCTTTTATTTAGTGTTGTAGTTGCTAAATAGATGCTAAAACATCAGAATGCTAATGTATTCATTCTATTCATTCTCCTGAAACATGTAAATGCCACCAAATCTCAATCCTTCCCAAATCCTCCATAAGAATTTTAATTCAGTACTTATATTTTTCTAGACACACCAAATACTGGCTGCCTATTCTACCTGATGGTTTATGTTTACAGTTGCCTTACATTCCTAACCAGGTCTGATGCTGTGATGCATTGGTCCTTGCTAGCAAGTGAGCACCCACACAGCTTGTGGCTCCCTCCCTCCCCACCAGTGGGACAGGGAAAAAAACAGGAAAAGGAGTGAGAAAAGTTGCTTGACAAAATAAAGGGTTTTTTTTTCCTATAAAGCCCTGTTGCCTCTAGCTATTAACAATAATTTTTATTTTATTTTGTGGGAAGTAGAAAGATGAAAAATTATCTTTCTTTTGCTTTGAGAAAATCCCTCAGTGGACATGTGGAATATTAAGACTTGCCATATTCCCTCCCTCACTTGTGTTTTTCATGAAATTGCAATAACAAACCAAAATAACATTCTATACTGAACCTTTACTTCCAACTTAGCAGTACCATGAACCATATCACAAATGAGAGGAATCAAGGGCTGGACTTGATGATCTCGGAGGTCTTTTCCAACCCAATCGATTCTATGATTCTATGATTCTAAGAGATCTTTTCTCTCTATAAAGGACAGTCACAATACCAGTCAGCCATGTCATCATTTCTTTGGGAATATTAGATAGGATAACACTCTCTTCTAGGAAAGAAATAGTATAAAAACCCTATAAAATTAAAACAATGCAATGCCCCCTATCTTTCCTTCCCTGAAAACACTTGTTCATTCTTCATTATTTCACTGTTGGTTTATGGATTTTAAGGTTTTGCATTTTTAAATTTTCTTTCCAAAACCACAGAGCTAAGATTTTTGTTTAATCCAAGGAGACTAGAAACTTGAAGCCTGAAGAAAAGCATCGAACTGCAGGAGACCTTTGAAAAGACAGCCAGGACAGGCAAGCTTTTCTACAGCCCACTCTCAGTTTTTCCCAGGAGCCAGCAAATGGTATCAGAAGGATTTCATCACTGGAGAACTGCTTTTTCCCTTTTCTGTCAGCATTAAAATACTTAGTCCAACAGCTGGATATGATTCTCAAGGGTTCACATACAAAGCTTTTTTCCCAGGATATTTTGGCTAAATAGATAAGACACACAGCTGAATATACTACAGAGCATATGCATGTAATTGATCATTGGGAACATATCCCTGTATTTTAGGGCAATGACAAATGATGGCAAATACACCTAGAGGCATATCTATAATTAGCACTGCATATAGAGTTTTTATACCATGATGGAAAAATAAAAATTGAATTTTTAGAGATGCATTTTACCTTACCAAGGTTTTTCTGGCTGAGTACTCTACCTTGCTGTACAATTAGTTGTGAACAGAAAACCTTAAAGTAGACAAGAATCGTTCAGCTAGGCTTTTAAAATACTTAATCTGAAACATGCCTATGGCAAGCAGACTATCTGAGTTCACTGTAGACCAAAACCACAAAACATGAATATGAATGAAAGCTGTAGAATCACTTTTAGTTTTATGCACTTGACAGAAAATGTTTTGTTATGAGTAAGCTTGCTGTGTTGTAGGGACACTGCATTCTGCAGGGTTGATAGCACTAATTTTTACAGCTTAGGATGCTGGAGAAAAGAAATTTCTCTGCTCCCTCAAGAGGTAGTCCCAGAAGGAGGGTAAAATGTCAACATTTGTCCATGATTTATTCTTGTTTAGATTTAGGAGTGGAATTTGTCAGGTTCAGCAGAAAGAATGCCATTAGCTTTGACAAGTGCGTGAGTGTGTATGTGTTAGGTAATCTATTTAGGAGATGTAAAATGCTGTACACACTTCCCATTTTATTGCAAAAAGCTGAAATTGACGGTACCTGTCAAAAACTATCATCTTCCACACTCTAAAAGAAAATTGACCCTTGCTTTCTCTACAGTACCCTTCAGCATTATAGCAGGCCCACCTCTCCTTTAGCTAATACTACTTCAGAAAATGGAAGTGGAGATTGAAAATCTAATTGACCTGATGTCCAGAACTTGCTGTATTGAGGTCCTGAAGCAGTGCCTGAAGATTATTGCTACATTTTAGGAGTATTCTTATGCCTCACGAGTGCTATGCATATCTATATTGCTATATAAATAATAGTAAATGATAAAGCAGGGTTATTTTAAAGGTCTGATGTTATAAAATCAATCAGGACTACAAATGAATGCTGTATACATTAAAAATGCTTGCAATGAATCTATTGCAAAAGGCAAAATTAACTGATAAACTACACAAATGCTATCAGAAACAATGAACTCTAACAGCTATTGCTCCAGCATTGTGTCCAGAAGGAAAAAATCCTTGAGAAGCTTGGAAGTATTAAAAAAAGTATTTGCAAGATTCCTGAATAGATCCTTTTTTAACCATCTTTAAAGCAGAAGAGATTTACTTATTCACAAAAGATACCTGGGCTTTTTGGCATATATACCATCTTCTTCAAGGAATAATTGTACTCTTGTAATTCCTGAAGGCCATGATTAGTTCCAGCTTAGGATTTTATATAATATACTACCTTGTGGGACCTAGTCAACTGAAGGTGTCATCCAGACAATTATTATGGTATCTAGAAAGAACATTACATTCTTTATTGTCTAATGTTTCTGAATATATTACCTAAAGAAATTAGCAGAAGTCCACAGCTCATGCCTCTTTTCGCTTTTACAGTACATTGTGGTAATTAAATATACAAATGCTTGTAGGAGCAATTAACTCCTCTAACCTCTAATCTTGTCACAGTGGCTGGGAAGATTTATTCTTCATTCATTTGTATGTACATGACAATTCAGCAAGGCTCAAGTACTGACTCTACCAGTTTTATATGATATGCCTCATGATTTCCTTGATAACTCTCAGTAATACTCTCTCCTCTGTCTGACCTCAGAAACTCTAATCTTTAGTATGAAACTTTGGTCCCTGCCATTCTAATTATACTGGTCAGATGTGACATTTACAGCTACTTTGGAAATTCTCAGTGGTAAAAGGTAAATTCAAAACTCACACACACACACATCCCTTGTTATCAATTTCACAAGATTTAATCTGTTATCTGTTTCTAGATTCTCCTTCATTCCTGACAGAGATTCTTGCCAGCATTGATCCTTACTGCAACAAGGATTACTGTAGCACAGACTGTTTGGGAGAGTAATTTATAGGAAAAGTATGCAGACAATTAACTTAAATGGCATAACAAATCTGGACAACATTGCTCCACATTAATAGCGACAATATGCTGGAACATACTAGTGTTTAGTATTAAATTAAATAGTAATGGACAGATTGTCTCTACCAGCACCATCCTGTGCATAACACAGCACACAGCTGTGCCATGCTGAGAGGAGCTTTGGGAGAGAACCATAACCAAAGACCCAGGTGCTTTAATTCCTCCCCTCCTTGCTTCCAAGGGAAACTACCTACAGACTTTCACTTCTGGCAAATTATTTATTTTCCTTGTGTGGATTATCTGATTTGCTCTGCTTAATTATTATGGTTCCTGAGGCTCACTGTCCAGAAAGTAGCAGTAGTAGTAGTAGCATGGTTGGTGATACAAGGAAGATGTTCTGAGCACCGTTTCCTATCTCAGAGCTTGCCTAGATGTATTTGGATGGACCATAGTATGACCCAGTGTCTGTAAAAGCCAAATTTTGATACTCTTACATGTGTCCTGAGTTCGAACTTCCTTGCAAAGGTGATCAAGGAGCCGACAAGGGAAGGTGCTCTCTTGGTTCCAATGCTTCCAAATGGGGAAGAATTTGGCTGCTGTGACTGTGAGACAGTAGTATTAGGGCAAAATAGCAGATTCACAGCTATGGGTTAATGAGAGCAGACTTTGGCCTGTTCAGAGGTCTCAGGGATCAGCTTTGAAAATTAAGGAAGCAACCCTAAATTCCAAAGCTTTCCATTTATTTTTTTTTTAATTTCGTTTGCTAACCAAAAAAAGTAGTAAGTGACATGCTCTTCTGCATTATTTCTATGCAAAGAAATGAACAGAAAATGATTCGTTTATTGATTTTAAACCAGGTTTTAGAGTTACCAAGAGATCCAATTCCACTGAAGATCTAAAAAAAATAAATCATGCTCGCATGTTATAGGTCCAATATGAAGTAAAAATGAATGCATTCCTTGACAAATGGATCATCATTCAACTTCCAATGACTTCTGTGCAGTAGAAAGTTAAATTTATACATCTGTCTGAGGTTAATGAAATGGTATATATGGTCATGTTGCCTTTATGGTACTTTAAAAAGACACTTAGAGATGCTCAGAAGACCAATTGTCATTTGAAACAGGAGGTAAGAAGAGCAATTCTTTTTGTCCAGTCACACCGCTTGGCAGTCTGCAGGTGACTCGATTCCATGGCCAGAACTGCCAAGGCGGAGAGAAGGGACACCAGGGCCAGGGAAAAGCTGCTTCGCTGGTGCACGGACACGGCACTGAGCATTTCGGAGCTCGGGATGCGGGACAGACGGACAGTCCTGCACGGGCAGGGCAGGACTCGCACCGCGTGACCCATGGGCCAGTGTCAGCATTGTCACGAGATCAAAGATAAACACGCTGAAACATCCTCCTCCTCCTCCTCATGGCTAGGCTTCGCGAACGAAGATTTGGGAAGGGCACTACCCACGCTTGCTGCAAGTGTGCTGGTGGCTGAAATGGCCAATGCGGGAGAGGCAAGTCCGGTTGCAAAAGGCACAGTGGAAAGTCCCCTTAGGCGATGTTGGCAAGGAACGGTTCTTTCTGTGTTATCTTTTTTTCTCAATACTGACTCTGCGTGCATTCTCAAAGCAGCAGCGTCGTGAATGGTGTGTCTCCATGAATCCCGATTGGAGGCCAGAGTGGACCATTGATACGTTGAAACATATTAAGACATCATCTGAGGTGTGAGCATATAGATACTAAAATCCATTTTTAGTGGGGTTTTTTCCTGATTAATTTATCCTTTCCTTTACATATGTTCCCACTCCCAAAATCCATTCAGGAGATGGACACGAATCATCCCCGTGTGGTCTGAGTGTTTTCTCTCCTCCTTATCCTATTTCTTTTAATGTATAAATTACGTCTATCCCCTCATTCCACGCTCCCGACCCGTTCCCGGGATGTGACGCTCTGGCCCCGGCCCCGCCCCTCTCGAGGCGGGGGAGGCGCTTCGCAGTGCGTACCCCTGCGCGGTGTGTCCCTGCGGCCGGCCCGTAGCGCCATGGAGGGCTCCGCCGAGGGCTTGCGCTATGCCGAGTACGCCCCGGCCCCTGCGGGCGCCGGCGAGGGCCGCGGCGAGCTGGACCGCGGGCTGGTGAGCGCATGGCGGGAGCCGCCAGCCCCGTTTCCAACCTAGGGCCTCCGCAGCCACGCGGGGGGACGGCGTGCGGCTGGGCTGGGTGGGTGGCGGTGCCCGCGGGGAGGACCCGAACCCCCGAACCCACGGTGAGGGCGGCGAGTGTGGCGGCCCACCCGTGAGGGCAACCGATTGCTCCTGGTGGGAAGGACGGACAGAAGTCAGAGGGTCCGCAAACAATCAGAAAGTTGTATTAGCAGCTTGCACAGTCGGCATGGAAGTTGGTGTGTTAGTCCTTGACGGCATATTACAGGGGGTTTGGATAGAGGAGTGAGGTGAAAAGGAAAAAGAGAGATGAACTGAAGAACAGAAAGAGAAAGAGAGGAAAAGCGAGAGAAAAAGAATAAAAGATCACCAGTCCTGGTTCAACCATCAGTCCAGCCAATGGGATGTCCACTGGGCTTGATGGGGGTACCTTTTTATGGACAAGTTTCCTCACCCCGAAGACAGTTTCCTCACTTTCTCTGGGAATTAGTTACCATGCACAGTCAGTTCTTTCAGATTTTTCTGGAGATGTGTTGGAGTGCTTCGGAGCTCTTGGGTGGTCTTGGTCCCCCCTACAGCCCACAGCCACTTCTTGGCCTCATTCCTGTGCTTGGGCTATGTTTATCTCCAGGCAGTAGAACAAGGAAAAGTGCTTTGCCTCCTCATATCCCCCTTCTCCAGTTACATCCTGTTCTTTCCCCCAGTGTGTTCCTACCCACAATCCTTGTCTGTTACTGCCACCAGTCCTTGGCTGGCTCCACAGCCATCTGGCTGTCGGTGTTTTGAGGCATACACATTGGCCCCTTATCTTCTGGGATTCCACAGTGGGGTGGACACGAGTGCTTCAGCCCCGGAGTTCTCAGGTGTGAGCTAACAAGGATGAAAATTTTGTTCCCCTGCTGTGAGGAGGCGATCCGATAGGTGTGGTGTTTTCACCCACTGCACAAGCGTTACTACAGCAGGCGAGTTAGGGTGTTGAAGGTTTCCTAGAGCTCTGCTTTGGAAAAGTAATTCTCCCCTGGTGCTTTGTAATGTGGGAGAGGCTGGGTTAGCCTGAAATGAAGGCAAAGTGCTTCCAAAGTTTGCTGTGATGTGCTGTACTGTGCTCTAGAGGGAAGGGTGCTGGGACTTTAATCCCAGTCGTTCATTCTAGTCACTTCAATTAGTTCATGGAACAGTGAGTTGCTGAGTGCCTGGGAGAAGAGACCAACCCCCACCTGGCTAGAACTTCCCTTCAGGTAGTTCTAGACAGTGCTGAGATCACCTCTGAGCCTCCTCTTCTCCAGACTAAACAACGCCAGCTCCCTCAGCCTCTCCCCACAGGACTTGTGCTCCAGTCCCCTCACCAGCCTTGTTGCTCTTCTCTGGACCCGCTCCAGCACCTCAATATCTTTCCTGAACTGAGGGGCCCACAACTGAACACAATACTCAAGGTGTGGCCTCACCAAAGCAGAGTACAGGGGAAGGGTCACTGCCCTGGTCCTGCTGGCCATGCTATTTTTGATCCAGGACAGGATCCCACTGGCCTTCTTGGCCACCTGGGCACACTGTTGGCTCATGTTCAGGCTCCTGTCAATTATATCCTGCCCTGAATCTTTGTTGTAAGTTGTCCAGGATATTAGCTGAAACCACTTGCTTATGGTCAGTTTTACTCTTGTAGTTGTTTTACAAAAGTGTTTGGATGGATGGAAGAGCAGCAATGGAAGCACAAAGAGTCTGTTCTCAAAGATACCAGCAAGAAGCCATGGTGAATACATACTCAAGAAGATTGATTTGAATACCTTATGGTGATGCTTCAGTTAGTGAATTTGTTTGCTCTGGTACAATTTCCTATGAAAACTCAACAACTGTAGTCATAGCTTTATTTACAAATCAAAAAAGTTGCTGTAAAATAAATTACACAAGTTGACATAAGAATTGTATCAGTATGGAGAGCAGCATCTTCCTGAAATTACATTTAATTCACTGTCGGAAAGCAAATTAAATTTCATAGGAGGATAAGACTGGAAGGAAAACATTAGTTTATTAAATCAAATCAGTTTCATATAATATATATATTATAATATTATCCAACTTCATAATGTTTCTGGCTCCATATAGTGTTAATTAGGTGGTTTGCTCTGAAGCCTTATTCTATCTTCCATACCAAACAATGGTTTATTTCAAGTCAAGAATTTTTATTTGAGGGAAAATCTAATTTCAGAAATATTTTTGTGTACTTAATTAGTATACTTATGTATCCTACTTCTTAGCAGCAGGCAGCACTAAAAATACCCCCAAATCAAACCTTGTTAAAATGCAGTTTTTAGTTAAGCAACTTACACTTGTATATTTATTTAAATGTAAGTACATAATTCCTATTTTGCTGCTCTGTGACTAAGCATGGATTAGTTACAAAATGCATCCAACCCATGTCAACAAATTACTATTTTCTCTGTGCTTTGTATTCTATTAGGCTGTAGGTTTCCAAGGCAAAAGGCGATAGAGCTCTTGCTGTGTGTCTAAAAGCTAAGTTATAAGGAGAGCAAAATATTTTTCATTTGATCAAGAAGGGTGTTTTCACTGGTTGTGGTAGAAGAACCAGTGTATAAAATTCAAATTCTATGCAAGCAGATATGTTGTAACATTCCTAAAGATGACTCTTACAGACTGTAGTCGGAGGTACTACAGTGGTGCTGAAATTTGAAAGAAATGCATTTGAAATTCTCCTTTTGTTTATAAGTTTAACTTTTTTTCCAACTTCATAGGAGAAGCCATAGTGCTAAGTATGTTTTTTATTTTGTGATTTTTAAGTGGATTGGGAATTTGCAAAAATAATAGTTCATTCTTCCCTGTTTCTTCTGCTAAAAAGTTAGGGATACTGGAGAATTAAGTATTGAAAGATCAGGCAGCAGATCATAGTTTGCTAACAGTATGTGATATATACATCTGAATTTACTGTGTGCTAATTAGTATGCTTTATCCTAATTTGTTTGCCAAACACTTAAGTAAATCAGGTCTTGCAGTCGCCTTTCTAATGCTTGCTTTTTCTTATACATGTTTCTGAAAAGAGTTAGGAAAATTCAGGTTTTAGAGATTTAGCATAACGTTTTTATTAGTTTTGTTTATCGAAGAGCGTTTATTACCGGAAACTAAACTACACAGTAAAATTAAAATACTGAGATCAGCAGAATAGCTTGGGATTGATGACTAACCTTTGAGAGATGATTCATTGAATAAAGAAAGGGACAGATGTTACTTTAATCTTTTATTTCTTTATTTTTCCCTCTTGGATCTTAACCGAATGCTTTCATTTAAAACCCACATCTTGGAAGTTTCTTAATGGCATTTTTGGAGGTGGGGGAAGGTCAGTTCTGTCATAATTGAAAGTCAGTGTCTATGTATTTATTTATCCCTTATGAGTCTGAAATTAAATGCAATTTCAAGGAATTGGAAACAAAAATGATTGTGGGAGTAGTTGTATTAGCATGCAGTAAATGAACTGCTGCCTTCCAAAGTGGTAGTGAGTTGCTTTCATTTAATATTGACGTGAAAGGAGTGCATTTAATTAAAGCTTTGGACTTTGCATTTCAAAGCACCAGGCGAGCTTTGACTGATTCTTCTAAATATTCAAGTGAGTTAAGTGAGCATGGAAAAGGAAACTGAGTCAAGCTGAACTTAAAGGACCTACTGAAGTTGCCACTAGTTTTATGAGTCTGTGTCAGTAAAAGTCTGTTACATTGATTCAAATTCAGTTTCTGTCCCATGGGTATAGTTAGGATATGTTCACACTGTAACAAACATTCAAGACGCTTTGTATGACAAGTTATCGCTGTGCTGTTATGTGGCAAGTGACTCTTCTCTAACCTGCTCATATGCAAATAATTATTGACTCCTCCACTGTTTCACACAGTTGAACTGCTGCTTTCCAGCCAAAATTCACAGGATCACAAAATATCTGTGTTGGAAGGGACTCACAAAGATATAGTCCAACTCTTCAGTGAATGGCCCATACAGGGTCAAACCCACAACCCTGACATTATTAGCACCATGCTCTGACCAGCCAAGCTAATCTCAGGGTCATAAGATGAATTAACATAAACCAATATTTCTTAGGTGGCTGTACCTCACTTCAAAATGTGGGCAGTCTTTCATGCCTCTCTGACTTAAGCCTTTTATCGCTTTTACTAAGTTTTCTGGCTTGTCTTCATTTTCCTGTTGATCCTGTGTCCTGCTCCTATTCTAGAGCTGCTGCCACGCTTTGTTTTTACCTGCTATTTTCCAGGCAGCACTGGCTTTCCACCCACTGCTGCTGCTTTCCACTGAGATTGAAATAATGCATCCCAGCAGACATGGCTGATTCTGTCAAAGGCCCTCAGGGGTCTCTGTATTGTGCTTCCAGATTACTGTGCAAAAATACGCTATTTCTGCACTAAACTGACCGAATCCTGGTATTTATCAGCCTGTTCTCTGTGCTTGGTCTTACTTGTGATGAGGTGTCTGTTCCTAATACCTTGTTGCAACCTGCATGTCTTGTAAAGTGCTGACTTAAACTACCTTTTTGATGGCAAAGCAAGTATAACTGAAACTGGACAAGCACCAGCTAATAATTTTTTTTTTGCAGTGTGATCTATTTCACACATTGTTGAGCTCTTAATTGACTGTAACCACTTAATAAATATTCTTGCTGTCACTCTGAATAAGTCAAGGAAACTCAGAATAATATAGAATTGCTATAGGGCTATGATATTTTCAGAAATGTTGTGGCTGTTTGTGGTTCCTGTCTAAACTGAGGAATTAAGAGGAGTTTTTTAAGGTTTAAATATTGAGAGCCTGGCAAAACCTGATTTGTGAGAAGAAATGAAAAGAGTTTTAGGTTAGTGAGGAGATAAACTGTATGTTTTATTATTTTGCATCTTAGCCATTTAAGGTAATATGCTTGGGGTTTTTCATGGTCTAAAGATTAAGGGAAATTTCGTGGAACTGAAAGGAACAACAGACATAAAACCTCTACATTATTTTTGCATTCAGAAACGAATGCTAATATCAAGACTGAAGAGTACTCTGAAATGGAAGAGTTTGGTTACTGAAACGGGATAGACAGCCAGATTTTTAAGGCCAGAATCCGCCCAGTCTTAACTCTGAAGATTCAGTTTCAGTATGATTAGTGAGTCTTTTTGTTTTTTCCTAATAGAAACCTCTAGGCAGTTGCAGTCTTACGTTACGCAAATAGCTAGGACAGCCCCCTCAGGCAGGTGGGAGGCAGGTACTTAGTTAAAATCTGTAGGATTCAGGAGCTAGATACAGATCAATACAGCTGCTTCTGGATGAGCTCAGAGCAGACTACAATATTTTATTTACTGAGCATAATACTACAGGCAGCGAGCACAGCCACTCACCTTCAGAGCCAAACCCATAGAGGCCCCTGGGTGTGATGGCAGTGCCTACATCCTGTACTGCTGCCTGTTGCAGGCAAAGTTGTCACCCGTGTTCTAGCCCCTCCTAAGCAAGCACTAGGAAGGCTTTAAAAACAATATTTCCAAACTCTTCCTCTATTCCTACTCTGTCTGCAAATGAGATTGAGTACAATGGAAGACAAAGAATTTTAGCCCCAGGAATGTTAGGAGCAAAGGCAGCTTGGCTCCAGATCCAGTTATTAGGGCACTCACATTGAAGTTTGAGTTTTTTAAAGTCCTTCTATCGGACTTCTTTGTACAAAATGTATAAACCAGTTATTGGGTAATTGTGGAAATAAATCATATATTGAAAAGACAGTCTGGTGATAAAAGCTTTCTTACTGTCATTATGTTTTGAATTCAAGATAAACAAGCCTAATCTGATTTCTCAGGGGAAAATACAAGGCGATATTGAGCTGTCATATGATAAGACAGGTAATACCACAGATGACTATTCCATTTGTTTCAAAGATTTACATGTAACCTTTTCAGAAATTGAGAGCTCGTTCCCCTTCTTGAATTCTGCAGATATGTGAGAAGTTAGTCCCTTCTGCAAGGTTTGCCTCATACCTTTCATAAGCTTCTTGACCAGTATGGTATGGGGATACTTATTATTGTGCTTCTTGAGATGCCTGACTTTTTCCAAACACTCTATAGGAAAATACATACACCTCATATTGGAGTTTTGAGTTAGCTCTTCATGGTTTTGTAATAAACAGCTAGTTTCTGTTACCTATTGTGTTGAACTAGTCTGCACAAGTAATTTCAAGTAATCCTGAATAGTTGTCTGCCTTGTGTTTTTACCAGTACATCCTGTGAGCTGATTTCAGTGTATGTTTGCTGATCTGCTAGTGGGTAATTCCAAGTTAAACCTGATGCAATGACATATGTTAATGGGACTCAACTATAAAAATCTAACATAGCCTGAGGAATAAAGAACTTACTTTAATCTTTTTTATAAATTGTATATGAAATGTCCACATCAGACATCAGAGCTGCGTGTTAAACTAAAAGGTGCATATATCTCAAATATCTGATTCCTGTTCTTCTGCTTTAGGCCAGAACTATGATAGCAGTTGGACTTGGTGTTGCAACTGTTGCCTTTGCAGGTAAGCAAAATTACCAGCTGAGTGTGGAGCTCTCACTTTGTGAGATGCTGTTTCAGAAAGGGTTAATGAAGGTTTTATGAATATAAATAATGGAAAGTGGAAAGGTTGCCTGAGAGTTGTGTCCAGTTATAGTTCCTGTCCCTTCAAAGCCATATTTTCCAAAATTCTTTTTGAAAAGTGGAGAAAACATAAGAAAGTTATTTTATGGACAGCAGTGAAAGGGTTCCTTCTGCTTTTTGACTGTGGAATGTAAGGTGAAAAGTTTATTTACTTAAATAATGCGTTGCTATGTGGAGGCTTTTTAGTATAGAAGAGTGCAGTAGGATCTTGTGATGTGAAGGTGATGCTCAACAAATTCAAACAGAGAAAAATAGAAGGTTTTAGTGACTAGTGATTTATTGTACTAAACTGTTTCCACAATACATTGTTTATTAGCTGAACTCTTTGCATCTGGAATGTATGTTACTTTGAAAAATAGGTTCTAGTCGGAACACAGGACAGGAGTTTAACATGATTTATACCCTGGGTTCCTTGATCTAGATGACTGTGTCCATTCTGGTTTTGAAATACACAAATTGATTTCTGTTATTTTCAGCATACAAGAAAAAAGCAACTGTGGTCAGCTATGTGCAAGTGCATGATTTAATAGATTAACAAGTTGCACAAAACTTCAGCAGGTGTTTGGTAGGTACAGTTGTGTTGTGATTAGGGGAAGAAATGACAAGACCTTCAGTAATGTACATCCATTGAAAAGTTGGTTTATGTACCTTTATAGAAGCAGAAGAGGAATGTTGATAGAATTTCTTCTGCTGGTTGAGCTGAAGAATTAATAGTAACTGCAAAGTAATGATATACAGAAAACATTAGGAGGAAAGTGAGGTAACACCATTCTAACAGAGATACTCTTAACAATGTTTTAATTTCTGTTTGAACATAGGCACAGGCTTAGATCACTAAAATAAGTTAGGGACATGGTGTATTTTAAGAAGGAACACAAGATGCTGTATGAATGAACCAGAGCAATATTTTATAAAAAGTTTTTTCTATGGTGTGCAATAGTAAGTTACATTGCTAATGAATAGTTAATCAAAACATAACTGGGAGAGGAGATTTAGAGGGAAAATCCTTCAGTAAGATGGCATAAATCTTGATTCTGAAGTTCATAGACCTGCTTTGTACTTCTAGCCTTTCCTAGCTGTAGACATTCACTGCCAGTGGGGAATTGAATGGCTCTAAATCCCAGAAGATTCTCTCTTTGTAACAAAATACAAAATGCAGTACTTAAAAAGTGTGTGATTAAGCATACAACATCACAACAAGAAACTGGTATTACAGTATATAGATTTCTTTTGTTTGAAGACATAACATTTGTACAGTATTTAATAAATAATGTGTCTCCAAAGCTAATGTTTCAAACTGCCCTTTTTCTTAAAGTTCCCAAGGCAGGTATCTTCATTTATCGTATTGAAATGTATTTAAATCTATTTATTTAGTGAATTAAATAATGAATAAGCATAATGGATCTTTGCAGTCCATGACTAGGTTTTTAGATGAAGAAGTGTATTAAAATTATTCTTCTCCCTCTCCCAGTAGTTTGTGGATTTTTTTAAACCAAAATGCTTTCTGCTGTAAGCCGATGAGCGTAAGTTGGAGGGTGTTTTCATTTGTTTTAGTGACTGTTTGTTATAATTTCATTTAACTTCCGTCATTTTCAGGTCGTTATGCTTTCCACCTTTGGAAGCCATTGGAGCAGGCAATGACAGAGACAGCAAAGAGGATTTCAACTTCCGTGAGTTTAGATATAACTTTATGCTAAATTTAGCATGATTTTGTATTTCAAGAATTCCGAAAGGAAATACATTATGTTAAATACAGTAAGTGCCACATAGTGTATTTTTTACCCAGGATACAGCTGCTCCCTACTGCATATTTTCAAGTGTATTGTTTGCTATATATTTCATATATTCCTATGGATGAAGCTATATCAAAAGATGTTTGTGGGTTTGATAAACAGTCCTAATTTTTCTGCCAATGTTCCTTGTTTTGGAACCCTTTACTAGTAAGTGTATAATAAATAGTTGAAGTATGCTGTGAGAAAATTGCTAATTCCTACAGATTGCAAAGTGATGATGTGCAGTTTTGTTTCAAGAAGCTAAAAGTGAACAAATTTAATTTTTTAGATACAGTGTTAAAAATCAAAAAGACAAACTGATAAAGGCTCAGGAAAGGTTGCCATAGAAATGGGGGAGCTTATGTTCTGGTTCACATATGAATTATCTTTTTCTTCCTCACCTAATGTGAACTTTTAACCATGTTTCCATTCTTTGATTTTGCCCTACATATTTAAAAATATAGTAATAAGGTAAAAAGTCAAGAGGTAACGTGTTGTGAGAGGAGCACATACAGGGAATAATCGAGAGCATTTACTCTTTGCTTCAGTGGCTATGTTTTCCTCTGGTAAATAAATACATATGTTCCATTCCCATTTGATTAAAGTGATTCCCAGTGAGGTAGATGTCTGCTTGTGGCAATGTGCTCCTTCAGAGTTCATAGTCTCTGAACTCTTACTCTGCAGTGAAGGAAAATGATTCCCCTCTTGGTGCTGGTGGGTGAGTGTGATCAGGGAGTAGTTGTTGCAGATTATTGTTTCCTGAAAAAAATTAAAGGTAGGTTTTTTAAAAATGTGATCTTTAGCATTATAGCTATTAATGTCAGCCTGATTGCAACACAGAGCCCATTTAGACAGATGCTGTGGTCCAAATTCATTTGCCATCTCTCCTTGGTGTTCATGTGCTGAAGGTATGAGCTTGATCAAGGCAAGCATCCTGTGGAAGAGAAGACTCAATGGACCTCTAGGGGCTGGTCCACATTTGTTCTTAATTGTGATGTGTGTCAACCAGAAATGGTGCTCCTGGACCGGTTTCTTTGCTCTCTGTCCTTCTATTGCATTGCTGTTGTGAGACTGATGCCAATTTTTTTTCTTTTTCAAAGTAATTTTTGAGAGATTCCCAGGTTGCCTGCCAAAACAGCAGAGGGGACTTTAGGTACTGTGGATTAAATTGCTTTCACATGATACAGATACAGTCTGACTTGAAGGTTGCTGAATGTATCTAGCAGTACATGTGGCTTCAGAGTAGGGAGTGCTTCAGTCTTCACCCTCCCTTCCTCCCTCCCTGGCAGTTTTACTCCAGCAATTCTTTTTCTATCCATTTGTAGATATAGGCTAGAGAATCTAAATTCAGATGTGTTCACATAAGAAAGCAGGCAGTGACTCTCTTTAACACATTGAAATATGACATGCTACTGCACTGAGAGGTGTCTGTTCCTTGGAAACTGTACCCCTTGATACAAGCCAAGCCAAGTTCATTACAGACCTATCGCATTTTTACCACAGTGACTTTGAGTCCTGCAGAATGCATGAACAACCATAAAGAGCAAACCAGGAGCTTCTGCATTCTAAGTGTTTCTAGTCCCAGGAGCGGTATCCTCTGTCTGTCTTCACATCCTGCCTTAGTGCCCAGAATTGTGAGTTGCTTTCCATTAGAGTGTCTCTCTTCTGCTATTCTGCTTCTTAACTTGAAAATACGTGTTTTCAGTGTAAGATGAGATCTACTGAATACAGTAAAAACTCTCTCCCTTTTTGCTATTAACTGTGTGTTTTTCAGCTTCCTATTTATGAGGATAGTGATAATATTTTTCATTTACAACTGTAGTCCAAATTTAAGACCCTTACATAATTCTTAGCCAAGATTATTTGATTTTTACTACTCTACAGCTGCTAATTTCTTGGATTGTATTTTTTAATGTTTTTTTTCTTCTCCCCCAGCAATCAATTATTTTCTTTAAAACAATAGAGAAAACATATACAAGAATTCTATGTAAGTGCTCATTGTCCAAACTTCTTATTTTAGCAGCTTTAAATTATTTGGTTTGTGGAATTTGAAGCTGCTCATTATAATTTGTGAATTAGCACTTTCATCACAGTTCTTGACAGTATATTGCTCTTTAAACTGTACTGACAAAGGATATCAACCAGTTAGTATTTCTGTCTGTGCTCACTGGAAAAAACATCTCATGACCTTTAGTGTCCAGACTTACTGTTACTTTGCTCATTTTCAATGGTGTTTGAAGGCACCTAACTTGGGCACTGTAATTTTGAGTGCTTGCTTGTAGCTTTCTAGAATCAAATCTTGTCATTCATTGTCCTGTTTTTGAGCATGTGAAGCAACTGCCTATTTAAATGCTATCTTATTCTCTCAGTAAGCCCCCACTCTCCCTCCCCCATTTACAATTCTTTCCGCCCTTTGTTTGCAGTAGAAGTACCAGTTCGTGTGTGCCCCTCCCATTCACACAGGATAATGCAGATGCTGTTTATTCGTTCTTCCTGCTCACTAATAAATGACTTCCGAAAGGTCAAGTTGAGCAGTTACAAAGTGATCATTTAAAATGCTGCTTGCTGTATCTTGAGTATTTGACACTTCCTATTTACATACCTATATAAGTAACATGTACAGTCAAGAATTGCACTCATCTTTTAGTCAAAAAAAGTAAGTAAAGGGAAATAAAAGTGTTATGTTTTATTCTGAGTTTTTACCTCTCATTTAACTTTAACTTAAGGCAGTTAATTCATATTTAAGAATATGTATTTGTAAATGCTGTTGTAATTCTGCCTTGAAGTGTCCTACCATTTTTTTTTTGCTGGAGAAAGACATTAGAGAAGATGATGTCGTTTCCCCTTCATGAGAAGTTATAATGCTGACTTACAAAGAAATGCTATTTTAGTCAGCCTAGTTTTGTCACTATCATCACAAATGCTAGTGACACTATTTTGTTTCTGTGTGTAGTAACAGGATTCTGTTGCCAGTAGAATGTGCATGGCACTAAGTAGTCAATTGTCTTTTCTTCCTCGAAATCAATGCCATTAATTGTAATGTTAATATGTCCTTAAAATGTGAAATAAAAAAGCAGGTATTTCAGTAGCATTCATTACCTTTCTCCGTTCAATTAATGATATTGAAGATAGATAGATAGATAGATAGATGGAAGATATTGAAGACAGAAAAAGCTATTCTATGCCAAATGAACTGTAAAAATACTCTAATCCCACAGTCCTAAAAGCTCTGTATTCCATGAGAAAAGAATGTCTTCTATAGTACATCATTAGACTTTTGCACTGTGTTTCCCTTATTGGATCTGATTCTGCTCAGGCTCACAGAGTTCTGAATGGAGAGGTTAAAGTAGCAACCATTTCTCTTGTCCTTAATTGAAAATAAAGTTTCCAGAGAACAAAGCAATTTGCAGTCCATTTTATGTATTTTTTTCTAACTAAAAATAAAGAAGTTAAAGTTGATATTAGCAAAATTACATTATATGTTATCACAGCTTCTGAATTCTGGAGTTTGGGTTTTGTGTTTGTTTTTTATCTTCCAGTGTGTGTTACCTTTTCAGTGAAGGACTGTATTAGTGCTGGAACAGCAACATATAGAGTTTTCAGAAAAATTCACTACTCCACGTAACGTGACGTATGGTCTCAGCTTTGGTGTTTTCACACTTTTAACTGGCATGGAAACAGTGATTATGCTTTCTGTGTGCTATGCCAGAAGAAGTATCTCGAAGATGTCACAATCCATATGTATTGGATTTTCCCAGCTGATTGCTTTTGTGAAAATTTGCAGGGCTGAAAAGACATTTGCAAAGCAAGTGCAGCCTTTTCTGTCCCTCCCTTGCCCCAAACCTATTAATAGCATTTGTTCAGGAAGGAGAATTTGCTTATGTAAGTTGCTAAGCAGTAATAATGTACAAGAAACTTAAGTAATTTAAAGGATAGCCTTCCCTTCCCCCAGACAGTACAAAGAAATGGAGAGCTCATTTCAGTGATTTTTTTCAGTTCTTTGCAATTCCTGGAGTTAATAAATAATCAATTACCTAGAACTGCCTGCTCATCGAGGAGTTCTCATAGCAGAAAAATATCATTACAGCTATTACTTAGAACTTACAACTAGGAGAAAATGCTTTAATTTGAGTAGCATGCAAAAGTTGTTTCATTAGAGAAGTAGAAATTTGCCAAGGTGTTTCCTAAAATGAAGGCTCAATGTTTTTTCCCCTTTTTTCTCACCAGTGGGAAAAATAGCTTTTATGTCTGATTTGCTTTTGCTATAAATTCTCTTTAGGATGACAATCTCAATTTAAGAATTGATTATTCTTTCTATATCCTTCACTTCTGAAAAGAAAATGTTTTTTTCTTGAAGACCAGTTCAACAAATTGTTTTTGTTTTTGTACCAAAGGACACAGACACCAGAATTTCTTTTTTCATTCCTCTTGAAAGCGAACCGAATCAGTGCTTCCTGAGGTTAGAATAGTGTCAAGAAAGTAGGCTTTAAAAACATGAAAAAGTAATTCTGAATGTAAGCCTATAGCCATCCCTCCCTATTCTTACATTTCAAATAGTATTTTAGATGAAATCTACCAAGAACACAGACAAGCTGTGGTAGAGATAATTCAAATATTACTAATTTCTACATGAATAGTGAACTAGAATTCTCCTGTCTTAGATTGTATATCAGAGTTGAAGGGCAGAGGAGAATTAACCTTTTCAGGAAACCATCTGCACCTAGGCTGCTCTGGGAGAAGTTCTGGAAAAATTTTCCAGAGAACATTAAACTGTGCTTTTCTCTCCTGGCTGTAGTAATTGTTTGGCATCATTGCAAATTTCTGTGCAGTTCTGCCTCCTCAAGGGTGTTATCTGTTGGCCATTAAATCATTAGCATGATTTCCTATCAGAGAACCAGAGAGGCCCTGTGTGTTCCCCTAGTGTTGATGCCTAAAACAGAAGAAAAGAACTTTCCAGACAATATTAGTATAGATAAAATAGTGAGCAGGCCTTTAACTAAAGTGCTTTAAGATACACTAAATACATAAGTGCACAATACAGTATAAGGCTCCTACAAATTTATAACACTAATTAATTATCATATCTGATAGATACATCCAACCTGAGAACTGTCTCAGCCCCCAGATCCTCCCTCAGGTGTGCCACTTCGCATGCCTCCCCAGAATTGAGTCTGAGGTCTCAAGACCTCTTACTTCTTCACCATCATCATCGCATGGCTTCTTTGAAGCTTCTCCAAGATTTCTGGGCCTTCTGCTTTGACTACTATGTTATCTTACTATGTCCTGTGTCCCAAACTAGATGTCCTTGCTAAAATCTTTTTCCTTGAAAAGAACATGAAACAAAATTTCAAGAATTTGGAGTATTTGATACAAAGCATGAGAAAGGGGGTTAGTAACTGGTAACTGGTATTTTAGAGTGTTAGAAACTATAATAATAATAATGGCCAATCTTTGTGAACGAAGATTTGGGAAGGGCTCCCCCCACGTGTGCCCTCCGAGCCTGCGCAGTGGATGTTTTAGGTGAGGCACAGCATGCACAGAACTGGCCCCACCGTTTAAGTCCTGAGGTTCATTTGCCGTGGCCGAGCAAGCTTGGACAGTGACAGTGAAGTCCTCGGGACTGTCCCAGCACCCGGTACTAACCGGGGCTGACCCTGCTGAGCATCCGAGATGTGACGGGATGGGATGGCAGGGAGGCATTGAACTGCCAGGGGACGGTCCCACTGAGACTCGAACTTGCAACCTTGGGAGTCGGAGACCAGAGTGCTCTCCACTACGCCACGGGACCGCCCCGTTAGAAACTATACAGCTATATTAAAAATCTATATACTACAAATCTTAAGAATCTTAAGGCATCAGTGTTACATACTCTAACCTGTAATGTCGATATGCACTGTTACAGACCTGGTTTGTGTTACCCTATAGCTATAGAAGCCATTCCTTGACAGATTTTTGTTGTAGGCATGCCATGTGCACAGATACTTCAGCTTTGATACCTGTAGTGTTACAGTAGTGGTTATTTTGTGCGTGGTTTGTGGTAGGAAGAAGGATGATAAAATTAGGTTTGGATCATAACAGCACACCAGCAAATCTTTTCTGTGACTCTATATGACTTTATGGTAGCAATAGGTAAAGTATTTCTGAACCACACTTTTGGGTGAATGTCTTTCCTAAGTTTAATTAAAGGCTTTGCTTAGATATCATAGAGCCCCTTAAATGCTTTAATTCTTTTGAAATTATGTAAGAGAGTTTGTGTAGACATAAGGCAAAATTCTCACTGAATTTGAATGGCTGTATTTAGTGAGAAGAGGGTTTTATTAAGGGCTGGGCACATTTTTACTTGCGGGTAAAAGGAACACTTGAAAATAATCCCAGCTCTCAGGCTAGACTTCCCTTTGATAGCAACAAAAGAAGCTTATGTTCCCCCAGTTGATAGGTTTTGCATTGAGGAAAAAACCTCAGTTTTGTTGAGTGATTTCTGTGTGCCAGTTCCCCAAGGCAGTCTGTCTTGGAGCTACATCTGCTGCCTCTGGGACTTAAAGAAACGTTTACCATGAGATCACTGCTAACCATTGATGGTGGTTCAGTAAATTTTTTTTTTCTTAATTTAAAATAGATTTATAGTTGCCCAATATACTTTGAACACATTTCCTATGACAATTAATTGTTGTAATGATTTACTTTTATCTCCATCTCCTCTTTTTTAATGTTCTTTTCCCACTGTTTTTAATTCCCTTCTTAAAGTCTCACATGATAGTAAGTTTAAAAAAAATTAACCCCAGATCCTTTATCTAATCATTGTCAGTCACTGGTGTCAAGGGAAGGATGTAAAGGCAAAAGTTGGTTAGGATTTCCCCATATACTTCATTACTTTCTGGCATTCTCCGGCTCAGTGATTTTCTGAAAGAGAGGTTATGGCTTTGTGCAAAGCCATTTTTTTGTTTCTTTTATGTTAATGTTAATTTTCAGGTTTCCTTCAAAGAAGTCATGATACATTTTTTTAAGTAAAATTCCTTCAGGTGAAAAATGATACTGGCTTTTCATTAGTATATTGTATTTATCTGTTCTTATTTTTATTGGTTTTTTAACCTACTGTCTTTGTAGAAATGTCTGAAGTGATTGTCCATAATTTCCTTGGATGCCAAAGTATTGTCCCTTTTGTCATTTTCTGTTGTGATGGTACCAATGCGGTTCTCAACATATCTCCCACTTTCCTTCCCCTGCCCTCCCCGACACAGACACTGTACCACTCTGTGCCAGTATGTACTTGGATTCTGGACTTTTTTGCCTGAAGGCAGGATTTTAATGGTTGTAGCTATTAATACCTCTTATTAACAGGAGAAGATTGTAAAAACACAGATAGAAAGATTTTGAAAACACGGATAGTTATTTTAAGTCAGTTTTTGCATATGTTAACACTCAGGAGAAGTCCTTTCATATTATCTGGTTTGCAGTCATTCCATGCCTGTGAGATAAATTATAGATGAATGTAATGCTTTGAATGAGGTCATATAAATACGATTTAGTTCCTGGCACCTTGTGCATGAAAGTAATTATTGCTTTTTTTCCCCTTTCTTCTTTTTAGAGTTTTTCATCATACTATAAAGGAGGATTTGAACAGAAAATGAGTAGGCGAGAAGCTGGTCTTATTTTAGGTGTAAGGTAGGTGTGTTGCATCAATCAATGTGTTTTAGTTTAGCAAGTATTGCTGAATGAAGCAGATGCATGTTGCAAGAATGTGGAATACTCATGCCAAAACCATAACTTTTTTGTAGAAGACTTCTAGTGGCTTATAAATTGTTCTTATGTTCTGCTTAAACTAAAAAGCAAACAATCAAATGCTCACCAAACATGTGACTTGTGTTTGGATTGAAGGCATAGTAACATACTGCAGTGGAAGAATGTTCTTGCTTTGCCCTGGGTCCCTTGCAGCAGAGCCACTCTGCAGGCTGGCATTCCCCTGCCTCTAGAGCAGCAAGGGATGCTTCCTTCCCAAGCACCAAACTCTGCACCTGCCCTTGTGGAGCCTTGTGGAAAGTTTTGTGCAGCCTCCCCAGATCCCCCTGGATGTCAGCTCTGCCCTCCAGCGTGTTGACTGTTCCCACCAAGGTGATAGACTTCTCAGCCAGTTGTTGATGTTAGAAGACAGCATGACGTTGGTGTGACTCAGGTTGTGAGTCAAGCAAAGTGTGAATTTGACATTAAATGTATTTTTTGATAGTGATTAAGAATTTTTAGAGACCAATCTAACTGTGGGATAAGCAAGATCTCACAAACTAAGCAAAGTTAACATAAACCACCATTTTCACATTTGCTTCTCAGAGCAAACCTACGTGATTTTCTGTAATACGCGACAGCCACTTTTCCCCAGTTGTGCTTTGGCCATCAGAGTTTCTAAATGCAGGATATCAGCTTTCCTTTTTATTATTAAAAAAGAGCTTTACGAATAAAAATATAGATGATTATTATTTTTAATTGTCTGACAACAAATAATTTCATTTTTGTATTTATATAGTTCAAGGCCTTTGACCCACTATTTGGTTTTTACTTTCTAGGCTAATTTCTGTTCCATTGAAGTATTCTTTTCTTATGCAGTTCTGTGAACTATTTTTTCAACATACCCTAATTTCACTGTGACAGAATAATAATTAGAGAGGTTGTTTACCTTGGGAATTTAGTTAGGCCGATACCTTGCATTGAAACTGTATCTACAAAAAGATTAATTAATTGAATCATTGTTGATTAAGAAGTCACCTGAAGTGGAAAACACTGATTCATTTCTGCATACTAACAAATTATAAAAAACTAAACCATTCATACTGGCCTTTTGCATTCGATAGCCCTACTGTGTTGGCATACTGCATCCATAAGTGGTTATTTGTCTGGTAGGGGACGTATTTAATTTAGGCTGAGTGCATATTTTATGTATCTGTCATTGAAGGAAACAACATTATGTAGGTTGCACCTGTAAATCAGCATGTCCCTGAATGTAACACATTGAATGGTTTTGCAAAAATAACAACATACAGGGTTTTTTCAGGCCCAAGCAGAAAGAAGAAATATTTATAGCAGCTATAAAAATATTTACAGTGGAACAAAATGTGATAATATTAAATATTTGTTGTTTTGTCGCTGGTCATAAAAATATTTATTTTCTTGGAGGAAAAACTGGTTTTTTTCTGCATTTAATGCTAGAATAACCAACCAGATACACCCTAGAACTGCTGGGGCTTTCCTTTTTTCCCCCCTCCTCAGAACTGTTGATTTTAAATGAGTGGATATATTGCATTTTAGAAAAAAGTGAAAGATATTTGTATGTGTGAAATACACAGGCTTTTGAAAAATGTCATTCGCTGTGTCTTACATGCCTTTGTTATTGTTACTTCCTTAGAGATGCAGTTTTATGTTTTGTCCACAAGATGGTGAAAATCTCANGCTGTTAATTTTTAGCTTGAGCACATTAGCATTTCTGGTAAGCACTTATGTTTATTTTTGCAGTCCAAATGCTGGCAAAGACAAAATCAGAACAGCCCATAGAAAAATCATGATTTTGAATCATCCTGATAAAGGTAAATAATTATTTCTCTTCTTAATCAGGGCTGGAAAGGAAGATGCTTAAATGAGATGCTTTAGGTTTTCTGACTGTGTAAATGACCACACAGTGCAAACGTTTTTTGTTTATTTATTGACTTGAGCTTGTGTGGGTCTTCTGTTAGATAAACTGGGCTTTATGAGCCACAGTTTTACTCATCTTTCTTTAATGTTGTTTTCTGTATTTGTGCTGCTTCAGTTTAAAATATGAGCTCAGGGACCAGCTTACCACACTTCTCAAAAACTTAGTGACAAATAAGAAAAATAAACTATAAAACTTTTACATTAACATTCTTGTTTTGAACTCTGATGGACTGGTCACATGCATGAAAGTCACTTTCTGTGGGGAAATGTTCTGCAGTTACTAAGTACATCATTGATGAATTAGAGACTTTATGGAACTCACTTGGAAAGAATGTAAGTCTGGGCACTGTTGCTTTAGTGGCCGGGTTTTTAATGTAAATTTATCTTAGAGAAAGGCTATTATTATAACTTTAACTACACTACAGCTGGTTGAGAAAGAAAGCCCATATGTTCATTGCTGTTTCTACTTAAAAATAACAGATGGTGAAGAGTTGCACTGTATTTCAGAAGTCAAAAGGGGAAATTGGAGGGGGTTTACATCTTTTTGACAGAATCACAGGGCTCCCTGCCAGGACCCCATTTTAAGAAGATGAAAAGATAACTGTGACCACTACCCATGAACAACGTTTAATTGATTATTTTCTTTTCTGTCTTCACCCCTCAGTTTAATTTTAAAGTTGTTCTTCTTAATTTGATTTCATACTTTCATTTTTTACACTTTTTATGATGTGTAAGCTGCACAAACATAGAAAATAAATTGTCTTCTGCATTTTGAATATATTATGATGGTCAAAGGCCTCATAACCACAAGAGTACCTATTAGGTCAAAACTTTGTAATAATGAACTTCTAAGTTTATTGTAGCACTATTTGGAGATGTGAGCCAGAAAGAACTGTGAATCTCTGTGTGGATATTTATTAGACCTAAAGAGATAGTTCCTGTTAGGAAGATCCTAATGACCCTAACAAAGATTTTAACGACCACTCGAACAGCTGTAATGCACCTGCAGCTGGGCACAGTGTAGGTTTAGATGGATGTAGGGAGCCCTCCTGCATGGTAATAAGATGGAGCATTTTCTCAGTAGGAACACCAGTTGAAGGGATTTGTGCCTCTGTGCTGCCCCTGAAGCTCTTCTGGCATGGCTGTAGAAAAAAAGCTTACATAGTGTCTTCAGCTGCAGAGCGAGGGCTGGAGTAATCTTGAACTTGTTTGCTTGTGTATAGATCTTGATTTCTTCTGGCTGTGAGTAGCACAGATGTGCTTTAAAAAATAATATTCGATGTCATTTTAAAGAAATATTTTACCAGCTGGAGCTGATAAAAGAACGGGCAGTAATTACAGATTTTAAAGTTACATATGTTATCTGAGATCCAAACTGTTGAAGAGAGGATTATTAGAAGTAAATAAGAAATATATAGAAGTTTGCCTAATAATATACCCAGTGAGTACTACTAAAATGATTGCTTATTAACTTTTACAATTCAGTTTTAAAGTGTTTTTATATTGATACATTGTTGGTTAATTTGTCAGTTACTAATTTTATGAAATAATATTTTCTCATAGAAAAAGAGGAAGAGAGAAGCCTTTTGGACTTGCTGTAATTATAAACAAACACTTAGGCAATCATGAGATTGAATTTCCTCTCATTGGAGGGCTACAAAATTAATATGGCACTTAAGAATGTAAATGTAGTGAAAACACTTCTAACAGATTTGAATTTACTTTAAGATCCTGTACTCTAGACATGTAGAAAGATCAATGCACATTTAAAAATTACTTGGAATGCATTGTTTATTGCAGGTTTTAGTCTTTAGTGTTTATTTGATCCTCTTATCTACTCCTTGAAAGAAGCAATTCTCAATGTAGTAAATCCTATACCTTGCTAAAAGCTACTTGATTTAAAACAAGGAAAAAATAAATTCTTTTTTCAGTAAGGAATTCATTACCCTTCCCTTGCCCTGCCTCACTTTCCTCCTGTGTGTCTTACCTATTAAGGCTACAATCAAACAAGACCAAAACATGAAAAAGAACTTCATTGCTTTTTCCGGTTGTTTTACTACACCATAGACTGACTTTATACTGACTTGGATTCCTGCAGGAATGTCGCAAACAAGTCTTTAAGCAAGCCTTGCCTTTTTTTTTTATTTATATGTGTCTGCAACTAGCTCTGCATGTTTCTTTTATCACTGTCTTTTCTGATTAATAGAATGAATGAAAAAATAAGTTTGAGCAATGCCTTGGAAAAGGCTATTCAGTGCACAGTACTGCTGAAATCACATTTTCATGTAAAAAAATACAAGTGTATTACAGTAAGTGGTAAGGTACTGATATAGACCTTATAATGTTGGTTTTGGTGACTGTAGACAGATGGTTGGCACTCAAGGGGAGAGTAAAAAAAACCAAACACAAAAAGACTGCTGAACTGTAATCAGATTTGTTAGATGGAGCGTAAAGCAATGACAGTGTTCAGGACTAGAAGTTTAGAAGGCATACCATGTTTAAATAGCTCTAATGTGATGGTTTCTGGCTGGTAATTCTGGGCATCCAGCACAGGAGAGGCTTGCAGGGGGAGGTGTGCATGTGCACACAGTTTAGAGTTCTTTGTCAAAATTCTTTTAACATTTTCCCTCTCAGTTTTTGGGCTGATTGGAAATACTAGTTGTTTGGTTTGAGTGAATGTTCAAGGCAGCTGACCTTGCATACATTTACAGAAGCATTGTACTGCAGATCTAAATCACAGTGATGTAAAGTGTTGTCGAATTTCAGTTTTCTCTCTGACACAAAATGTTCAGCATTATTCTTCAGTGACTTCAGTTTTGATTGTATTTCTCATGTTTCCTTATGAATTAGTTTACTTCTTATCAATGTCATTTATTAAGCGGTTGTATCAAAAGGATCTGTGTAGGAAGAAGGAGCTAATGCAAGTAATAAAGGGATGCTGCAAGTGAAGTAGTTTGGTACTTAATATTGATGTGTAAACAGTATTACTTTTCCCTTTCTCTTCTCAGGTGGATCACCCTACTTAGCAACAAAAATAAATGAAGCAAAAGATTTGTTGGAATCCAGTGCCAAAAACTGAAATCCGAAGCCTTGGGTCATAGGAGATTCAGCAGATACATTGCACAATAGCTTTCATGTCTACTTACTCTGAACAGTTTCTTATTCTTGTTCATATTTATTGTCATAATTAAAATTTTAAGATGATTTAAAAGCAAACTGATATCTTTTGCCATTTTGTAAAGTTATGTACAGTTATGTAAAGTTATGTACAGTTATGCTCCTAGAAGGAACATAGAGTTGGACTTGATCCTTATGGGTTCCTTCCAACTCGAGATGTTCTGTGATTCTCTCAATTTTAGTGTATTTTTAATGAAATATGATTCCTTACGAGCTTTGAAAAGTTCTCTTACTGTCTGTGGGTTTTTTGCAGAAGTGGTTGCTTCTTTCATTAAATTTTGTATCTTTTAAAATTAATTTTAAAGAATAGTCTTAAATATAGTGTTGTTTCTTCATTAATGAGGAAACAACTCTATATTTAGGGATGCCAGATAAAATCTGTGATTCACGGGAAATAAGGCAGATTCTGTATGACAAGTTTCTAGCACCACACACTTGAATCTGTCCCTTTGTGAAATAGTAGGGTTTGTTCCTGCGTGATGTTTGAGAGCTGCAACTCAGGACAAAATGGCTAATGGGACTACAGACTGCAGTTTTCATCAGCTGTATATATGGGGCTTGGAACTATGAAGGAAGATTCTTGGTTTTGATTAGTTCTTTTGTATATTAAAGGATCTCTGAAATGGTCAAGTCTCAGAGTATATTTACTCTGTAGCAGTTGGGTAGTGCAGGGGTTTTAGTGGCAGTGGAACTGAAGAAGATAGGTTCATGTAGGATGGAGTTCAGATGGATTTTTTTGGCTATGGTTGTCTAGACGGTCAGTAAAGTCATGTGAGCCTGGTGTAGGACTGACAGCAGGGAGCAAATGGGAGGGTACCTGCTTTGCATATGGCTCCAGGTGCACTTACTGGTTTAGCTCCCCAGTAATGTTCCCATCTTTGCGCTGTGCTTAATATCCCCAAAGTATATATACATCCCTCCTTATGTAGCATTCTAGCAACCTAGTGCTGGCTTTGGGGAGTGCTGAAGTCATGAATCTCAGGCTTCCGGGAGAACAAGTTTCAACTGACAGCTGAGAGTAGGTGCTATTTGGGGCACTTGGCTGCTACAGATTGCTGCGAGTAAGTTGTCTGCAGATGAATTAATTCTCCTAAGAGGAGGAGGATGAGATGAGACAATTAGTGGATTCAGTGCAAGACTGAAAAACTTTCTGCTGTCCATCCAGACTCTATCGTTTGAGGTACAGCAAACAACTTGAACTGCTACAAGTATAAAATTTGGATATTCCATTTTCTAGGTTATTTAGCCAGAGGTAAGTGGCTAAGAGCAGTTAATATGAAGTTGAATGCTTTAATTATTTATCAACCAGAACATGCATTTGTAGTTCACCAGGGGCAGATGTTCAGATTATATGGATTTTTCCTTGAAAGGAAGAAAGAATATGAGTTATTTTTATCAGGTTCCTCACACTTTGCCACAAGTCCCTTGCTTTTATTAAAGGGATATGAAAAAAATATAAGTTGACCCTAAAAGAAAATACTAGTTTTAGGTAGTTTAGAGTCTTCATTGCAATTAGAGTGGCAAGACATATGACACAATTTCACTGGAGAAAACAAAGAAGACTGCAGGGAAAAACCTGCCTGGGAATAGCATACACTGTACGAGTACTACACTTGCATTATTTAACTAATGCTCTAACACAGGAAGCTTTAAAGAAAGTAGTTTATTCCTATGCAGTAGCTTTAATTGGTTCTTGTATTTGAGGAGTAGCTATCAATTAATGCACACTTAAGGTAAGTAATTTCAGTGGTATCTCAGTCTGTATTAGCAAAAAATAAAATCATGACAGTTTACATTTGGGGAGAAGTGAGATGGTGGGGTTTCTGATTTTCTGAAGTGGAATTTGTAAGTAATATGATTCATTCTGCAAAAGCAAAATGGATGTGAATGGTAGGCAGGAAAATTATTCTGTCTAATGATTTTGAACTCACTAGCTGTTGTTCTCATATGATTGCTTTTTTTTATCTTGAGTAAAATGAGGTACAAAGAACTATTCTAAAGTATCAGTTGAAACAAGTGCATTAGAGATGGTTACTTATTCTGTTCTTAAAAATTAACTTCCCATGTCTTTGTAAGAAGTACAGGGTTTGGGTTTTTTGTGAGATTCTGTTGTTGATAACTTCTGTCCTGATCTAAATATTTGTATCTGATTTTTTTGGACAGAACTTTTTTTCTGACTTGCAGTTATGTGGAAGATTGTCCTTCTTAACAAAAATAAATAAATCCAGGTTCTAGTTCTGCTTTCTCCATTATTTTGAGAGCAGACTACTGACCAATTACCAAATTTGATAAATTAACAAATTTTAAAAAAATCAACAAATTAACTGGCCAGTCCTATCTCTGGAAAATGCTGTGAAATTAATGAAACTAATGAATAGCAATTGTGAAAGCATTCCCATTTTATGTTCAGTGCCATAACATCACACATCAGTAGTATATTTTTTCTCTTCTGTTTACTTACAAAGCTTGCTTTACCTACTGAAGTGTATTTGGAGGGATGAACAAAGGACAGGAAAAGGCAGATCTTGTAATGCTGCTCAGTTTGTTGTTTGCTGATACTGACAATTGCAAGCTAAGGAATGTCTTTGGAGACTGCCTTGCAGCACAGCACCTGGATTGATGCTCAACTGGGCTAGGAAGTTTTACCTGATACTTCACTCTTTACCCTTGATACAGCAGACTTAGGCACAGGTCCACAAAAAGACCCAGTAAATCCAGGTATCTGCCTGTGCATGAGTGCAACTTTCAAAACTTTTACTGGCTTAGGGTAGGGCATGGGTAGAATAGAGACATAAGAACAAGGGCACGATTCACAAAACCTTTGCCTGATCTAGATAATTTTAAAGGTAAAAATTCATTCTGCTGTGTGTTTGGATTTCTGCTTCTGTCTAGGTAGAAAACTACTTCCTTGTTGCAAGGCCTTGGCTTAGTTTAACACTTCAATCAACAGATTGGGTATCTGGTGTCTCTAAAATCCCTGAAAAGCTTAATTGGTAGCTGTGGTTGTAGGGTGCCTCATCAGCCTTGGTGTGAAAATCCCAATATCTGGCCTGCTACTCAGATGAGACTGGCGATGAAGCTGGGCTGAGGAGGCAAAGGCACTGACTCTTGCTTCTTTGCTGAAGCTGCCCCTTGCTGCAGAATGGGAGGTTCATAAGTCTGAGAGAGAGATCTCTGGGCCTGAGTACTGAGCTCCAGTCAGCTTAAGACCTTGAAATGATGGACGTTGAAATGATGTCAAAACAACTTAAAGAAATTCACCAGCTGAAGTTATTACTGGCTTCCTCAGGAGCCTCACTTCCCACATGTTGGGCTTTAGGACCTTTCCTTTAATTCACACTTCTGTGAGCTTCTGTCTGCCAGTCTCTCTGACTTTGACAAACAGCATGGTATAGTGGCACTAAATCGCCAGCAACACCTTCCAGAACTTCTTAGTTGAATGATGACAGAACTATTATTTTCCTTGGGTCATAAACAGAAAGTGGTGTTGTGTAGGTTGCAAAGACATATTTGTGAATCATCATCACAACCAGCACAGTCTTTTTAACGTTGGTTTTTAACTTTATCGTTCAACGTTTGCTCTCAAGCAACAGTGTGTGTTGTGTATCTATCTCGGGGAACCGAGTGGGAAATGGCTCTCGAGTAATCCACACACACGGGGGTAGTGAACACTCAAAGGCCTTTATTGCCTGGTTGGGACCAGCCTTAAGGGTTTGGATAAGGGGGTGTCTTGGAGGGGATTGGACAGTACATCGGAGGGCAGGGTTAGGCTCGGGGACAAGGACAGAAGAGGCTTAGGTACTGGGAGGAACCACACGGAGACACCCAGGGTGGGGGAGGAACCACAGGCTGCGAGCAGGGGTCAGGTGGGCACACTGCTGGTCCTGCCGGGGCTTCAGGAACAGCTGCCGCCCTGTGCCACCTCAGGAGTAGTGGAGTCTGATGCAGCAAGGCAGGGGAGGGGTGCAGGACCATCTCAGACTCAGGGAAACCATCGAGGTACCTTCGTGGCATGGAAAAACCTCAGGGAAAAAACGTACAGAGAGGGGGAAGGAACATGAGGGTTGTGAGCATTGTGGATTGACTCCGACAAATGTACACGTATGTATAAGGACGGATATGTTTATACACATACACACAGGATCCTCTGTGGAAATTTTCCATCTGTACTGGTGCACACTTTTAAAAAATAACATTTTTGTTTTGATTTGGTTTTAGTTAATTTTCCAAATCAAATCAAGACAGCAAAAATAATGTCAAAGTAAATTACAGGTCTTAATTTAATTACATTGCATAAATAGGAAGTCAAGAAAATAAAAAGGGTCAAGCAACACAGACCACCCAAATGTCTCCAATTTATTCTCTTAATATATTGAGTTTATACTCAGTTTTCCTCTGGTATAGATACATAGGATGTAGTTATGAATCTTTCAAAGAAAAAGTGGCACTGTTCTTGTGTCATCATAACTGTACTTGTACAAGATCCATGTACCCAACTTTTTTTAAATGAGGCAAATATAAAAAATGTCAGAGCTTTTTGGGATGTTGCCCAAATTAAGTTTTCTGTTTGCAAATGATTAAGATTTCAGCCACATTTAAAATGTATTTTTGTATTTTACACTGGGGGCATTGAGTAGGGGGGAGGGAATTTTAAACCATTATTTGATGTCTTACTGATTGTTAATGGTCCAGAAACCCCTTTCGTGAATAACTTGAATTGTCAGCCTAGGTGGCAATACACCTTTATTATTAGGGAATCACAAAACTATACTTAGAATGAGAAATATAATTTTGACAGTGGTAGCATCATTCGATTAATATTCTTAAGATTTTTTGGGTTAGTTATGGTACAGAGTAATTGCTGTACAGCTTCATGAGACATTAAACCCCTCTACTATGCTATTATGGTTTCCTTATTTATATACTAACTTATACTAGGAGAGGTTAATTAGGTGGATTTTTTTCTTTTAACATAGCAAGTATTGCATCTAATAAACTCCAGTTTTAAATAGTGACAAAGTTCTGCAAAATGATTGTATGATTTAAATGTTGCATAAAGCATGGTTCTGAGTGTATTGATTTCTCCTGACTGTTGGATTTAATGTGGGCAACTTGGATATTCCTTACATCTGGCAGGTGTATGTACAGTTTGTGTTGCAAAGAACAGTAAAGGTCCTAAATGTTCCAGTGAATGCAATTTGACTAATACAATATTAGGAAGAAATTCTTCACTATGGGGGTAGTGAGACACTAGTACAGGTTGTCCAGAGAATCTGTGAATGCCCCATCCCATTTCAAGGCCAGACTGGAGGGACCTTTGAGCCAGCCTGCTCTAGTGGGTGCTATCCCTGTGCATCTCGGGGGGCTTGGACTAGAGGATCTCTAAGGTTCCTTTCAACCCAAACCATTATATGATTCAATGATATTATGAAAGAAACAAAAAATTCTAGTGAAGAACTCAATAGGTAGGAAGTTGTCTGAATGGCAGGAGTCAGATGGAAGTGGTTGAGGGGTCTTACTCTATGCAAAGGCTGGTTTGTCTTGGATCTTTTCCTGTTCAACAAATTTATCAATGACCTGGAGAAGGAGACCGAGAGCTATCTCACAAATGGTACCAAAGGGCATGAAACCACTCAATACTGTGGAGGCAAGGCCTGACATTCAGGGCAACCTGGAGAGGCTACAGGAATGGGGTGACAGGACCCCTTTACGAAATTCAACAAGGACACTTGCAGAGCTTGGTACCTGGGAAGGAAGCACCCCTTGCAGTGCTAGAGGCTGGTGAGAGCTGGGCTAGGGAGTGGCTCTGCTGAAAGGGACACAGGGCACAGCAAGAACCAGAGCCAGTGGCATGTCATAGCAGCAGAGAGGGGCATCAGGTTCCTAGCTGTGTGAACAGGAGTGTGGTCATCAGAACTGACAGAAGCAGCTCTCCCCTACTCAGCCAACCACTGCAGGTCTGGCAAAAGGCGACCCCAGTGCTTGGAGGCTGGAGTACTTGCCCTGCAAGGAGAGGAATCTCACAGCATCTCCCCAGCATCTTAAGGTCATAAAGAACATGGGTCCAGGCTCTCCACAGTCATGCATGGTGAGAGGTTNGAGGAAGCAGCCCTCTCTTCTGAAGAAGAGAGGGCTGCTGGGGAACCTCACAGCATCCCCCCAGCATCCTAAGGTCATAAAGAACATGGTTCCAGGCTCTTCACAGTCATGCATGGTGAGAGGTTGATTAAAAATAGGCTCAAATTGAAAGGGGAGGTACAGGCTAAACATAAATAATACTGCTTTGCCCCACAGTCCAGCAGTGACAAGGGTTGCTCAGAGAAGTTGTGCATTCTCCTACCTTGGGAGTTTTTAAAGACCCACTGGATAAAGCCCTAAGCAACCTGCTCTGACCCTGCAGGTGGCCTTCCTTTGAGCATCAGGTAAGACTGATGACCTCCTGATGTTCCTGCCAATCTGATTTGTCCTATGCTGCAAGATCCAGTGGGGAGGACAGATGGCAAAGATAGAATAGCAAGAGAGTCACATCAGGGAAGTGTCCTGCAATAGTTCCTATGTGTGTTTTTTGTTTTCTTGCTTTTTATGAAGTTTGAAGTACAGCTGAACTTACATCATAGTTAAAATAGTCTTGAACGTTTAGAGAGCTGCACAATACAAAATACTGGTATTTTAATACCACTGTGTTGGTGTCTTGGAGCCAATGCTCCAGAGGACTCTGGGTCCAGTCCTGGTACTACTTTTGGTCAGGTCAGTCATTTGTTCTTAATCCTGGGAGGTGGGAAGCGTTCTAGTTGCCACTGGGCCATTCTGCCTTGTAAAACTGCCAGGGGCCTAAACAGACAGAAATATCTCCCCAAATCATGAGCACCTAGTTAGTGGGTTCAACAGCGGGCCAACCCGTAATTGTTTAGTGCTTCCCTTACTGGCGTCAGTGGGAATTTCTGCGGTAGGAACTGCTGCAGGGGACAAATTGATCAGCTAAGAGAGGCTTAAAGATCTGAGTGCGAGGTTACTGACAGCAGTTCGGGTTTCTTGAATTAAGTAGAGGACTGCCAGATTCCCAGTTAGATTTATTTTACTCACAGCTGGGGAAGAAGCAGTATGATTCCCCTTTGAGAAAAAAGTAATTTGCAAGCTCTGATGTGTTATGTTTCTCCTGATCTTAGCATATTATTTAACCACCAGCCCACATTGCTTTCAGCTGCATGTAGGTACCATTTCAACCGGGGCCTCAAATACCCAGGAGAGTGAGCTGGGATCCAGGTGCTGTGCCACAAAGCAACATCTGCAACTTGCTTACATGCTCAGTTGGCATCTCCATATGTTGATATTACACAATTAAATATTTCAGTCTTTGATGAGTCACCTTCAGTCTTTTCCAGCACTCCCATCACTAAGGGACAATCCTGCAGATGTTTCCAGGGTTCCTGCCTTCCCTTCAAGCCATCTTCTCCGTAACAGTGAAAGTGCCCTCAATATCTGTCTTTTCCTCAGTGCAGCCACTCTACCTCCAGTGTTCAATAATTCATGATCTTGCAGGAGGTGCACCAAAATGATTTTAGCTACCTCCAACTTTTTTGGACAGAAGGATAATAAAAATGATTTCACAGTAACTAAAGTAAGTTAGTTCATTGTGAAAGCACTTAAATATAACTTATTAGCTATTCAGGAGGAAGGTTTTACTGAAGGTACAATGCATTTATGTATTAAAGTGCAGC
Source organism: Sakesphorus luctuosus (assembly GCA_013396695.1). Taxonomy (NCBI): domain Eukaryota; kingdom Metazoa; phylum Chordata; class Aves; order Passeriformes; family Thamnophilidae; genus Sakesphorus; species Sakesphorus luctuosus. The sequence goes on from VWZD01001168.1 coordinate 421,406, forward strand.
TCAGCTCCCGAAAAATGACTACGTAAATAAACACTTGTCACATCTTATTTTTGTTGATTTTTTTCTTCTCCCTCTAAAATTGTTTTCTGCTGTTAACTCTATTGCTGACTTGATTTTAACCGTGAAGTAGCTGGATCCTAGTCCCAGTGCAGTTAACTGCCAGTGGGTTACAGCTGTGTGTTGCCAGGGAGGAGGCAGCGTTACATCCATTTGTTCAAGACAGAAGGCACATGTCATCCACGGCACAATCTGACACAGGCACTTTTAGAATGTGCTGTTTGAGATTGAAAGATCAGGTTATGGTCCAGTTTTCTAAGTCTGGGGAGGAGGGAAATATAACTGAGGATACTGAGGTAAATCCACAAAATATTTTAAACTCTTAAGTTCCACTAGACTTGACACTGTGCCAGAATGTCCAGCAGGGGATCCAGAATCACTTTGGCTTGAATAGCACCCATAGGTCATCTAATTTTCTAGTTTCTTAGTGTCTGTTGGGCATAGGGACAGTTAGCATTAATAGACTTGCACTGTGCAGCAGCAAAACGTAGTTCTGTGGAACCAGAGGTTAAATCAAGCAAAAATATAACTGCAGTACTTCTAAGAACTGAGGTGAAGAAGCAGCTAGGGAGGCATTTCTAGAGTATAGGTCTGATTGCAGACATCGTAATTCAAGTTACTCAAATTTTTGTCTCCTTTTATCTATTTTGGATCTAGCTGTTAGCGCTTTGCTACTTGTATACAAAGAATACTTGATAGCACAATCACAAAAGCAATAAACAACCATACAAAGGCATAGATCTAAGGTGACTCCTTCAAGTGGAATCTTACTTTAAAAACTATTTCAATGTCATGTATCGTAATTGCATCTAATATTAGAGACTGACTTAATATAACACAATGTCAATAACAATATAAAGGCAATCATGAACAGAGAAGATAAGACTGTTGGGGGGCTGGATGGAAGAGAGGATTACACTGTATGAAGTCTTCTATAGAGTTTACAAACATTTTCTGGCAACACTCAGAGGGATTTTTTTCCTCCTAAGCTTCTGGACACTTTATTCCTGTTTCCATTTTGATACTGGAATCAGCCTGGAATCTCTAAATGTGATTTAGGGGTTTTTTCCCTTCCTCAAACTTGTGAATCTATCTACTGCTAAGCAGTGAAGTTACATATGCAAAGTTGGTTAGCAAGTTGAATAGATTACTGGGTGCTGAGAATTAAATAATTGCGAAAGGGTTTTCTTCTTCCTCAGCAGCACATATGCCCTCACCCTCAGAGGGATATAGTTTAAAAGGCATGAAGCTAGACTATTTTGGCTCTATTGGAGTCTGAAGGCAGAATGAAAATGTCACACATCTTCCTAAATGGCCAGGAGTCTCTGTGAGATTTTCTGTGGATATAGGGTTGTACCAGCACTTATACCAACTTAATAACATGTAGCTACTGAAGGTCCCCTTGGCCTGCATGTGGTTCCTTCTTGCATTAGTGTTTGTGATGGGGTCTGTAATTTCAGTGAATTGAAATTGCATCAGGTGTACTGCATATTCTCTGCCTTGCCCTGATGTGAATGCATAGGTGCACACAGGGGTCTCACTGGTTTGTCATGAAAGCCAGGTTGCTAGAGCTGAATCTGGGGAAAGCTTTAAAAGTGATCCTACGGAAGTCTAACAACACCTGAATTATCAGGATCTCCTACTAAAGGTCTGAATTTCCTTTTTATTTAACTGTGCTTGCCACTCTAATAATACTTTGAATGTCAGCAGTGATAACTATTTCTAATTAGTCCTTCCACATCAGAGAGGGAGGGAGGGAAGGAGGNATAATACAAAAGGAATTCTAATGAGGGACAAAACTCTTCTTCTAAAAAATGGTGCTTCAAGAACTGCACAGACTTGCCCCACTGGGACCTGTCTGACACTTTAGTTTAACACTCGAGAGTTTAAGTGACTCTACAGAATATAAATCAGCTTGTGCTGCTTCAGCATTACCTGCTGAGCCACCAGTGCATGGGACAGTTGACCTGTTTACTCAGGTTGGCTTGAAGCTTAGCTGGAAAAACAGTCAGGTTTTGTTGGATTAAGAGTGGAAGTGGGGAGGGCTCATAATTTAGTTGTATATTATTAAAAACTTATTTCAGAAGCCTGGCTATGGATGACAAGAAAAAGCAGAGTGCTGAGGAGTCCTTGCTACATGCTAAGCTCATGGTTTGGGATTTCTGATTGCAAGTCATTTTAGTGAATAAAGGTAAGCTGAAGAATGCAGGGTTTTTTTCCATTGACCCTGCCTGCTTCTGTATCCCTGCTTACACTTGTGCAAAGGCACTGAACAGGTCTATATGCTCTTCATCTCTGATACCTGGTAGCCTATAGCTATAGTGATGAAGCTGGGTAGAATGAAAGCTACCTTGCTTTTGTTGCTTTATTAAATACTTCACTTTTATTTTTAGTTTTTCTGCAACCAGAAAATTTCTAAATGCCTCTGAGTGGCAGATAAGATTGCCTGATCCTCATTGCTGCAGTTCTGCTACCAGTGCCCAGGGCTGAAGAGAATTTTTAATGGCATGAGAGACAGGCTGAATATGACTAGGCAGTAGATTGGAGTTTGGATTTTTTTTCCTCAGGACTTTATTTCAGTTTGTTATGTGTCATTCATTATTTCTAGGCTTGCAAATGAGTAAAAAATAAGTTTTTGTTGTTCTTTTCTTTTCTTTTTTTTTTTTAAAGAATTTATCTTTCCCCTTCTAGTGCTTGACATGGTGGACTGTGTTTCCAAGAAAGATATCTCTTTAGTTTTCTTTTCTTCAGCAGCCTGTTGGACACCTTTGTGGAGATTCAGAAAACTTCTGTTTCCAGTAAAAAGGAATGGCAACAGATGCAATCTTAATACATGAGGTATTCTTAATAACACAGTCCAAGTTGCAGAAAGTGAAACCCAAAAAATTATCAGATCATTAAAGCCATGGAATTTCCCATATTTCACATCATTTGAATGTAATAATGAAATCCAGCAACAATCACTCTTGATACATAAAAAATATATGTGAGCAGGTAAGCACTTTAAACAAAAAATACACTCCAAAGTAATCTCTACTATAATGCCCTCAGATTCCCTGGAGTTACAGTAGAGATTAATTTGCTTCATGATGTTTGAGTACTGCAGGAAAAATGAGTTAAAGCTTTCTGCCAGAAATTCCAATCAGTGTTGAAGAGCTGAATGAATACTACTAATCATAAATTAAAAAAAAACAAAACAAACCAAAACAAAAAAAAAACCACTCCAAACCTGCTCTTACCTGTTCAAAGGTTTAAATGGATGTTTTTATCCATATTTTTCTGCGCAGTGGTTTTGCTTAGTGAAAGTTTTAATAGCACAAAAAGATTGCAAAAATGAACTTTTGAGCCAGGCACAAGTGTTTAGAGCAAACAATTGGTTTTATTCATAAGTGAACGTTTGCTGAAGAGCTCTTGAGATTAACCTCAGTTTAAGTATTCTGCAATAACTGCTAGTTGCAACTACAAAGTAAAAAGAAATATTAGTGAAATAAGTAGAAAAAAAGGAAATTGCAGGGTGCTTGTAGTTATATTTTTGAGAGCAAAAATAGAAAGTAATTTGTACACATGAATTATTCACTATGAATTACTCACAAGATTTGGCCCACTATGATGAATTAAGATGAAGAACTGATATACTGCTTTGAAACATGTGCTGTCATTTGTAACCTATTCCAATCAAAATGGAACTATTTTGAATTTTTCTAAAGATGTCAATTATGAAATCTATGTCCAGTTGCCTGATGCTAAAAGACCAGTGGGAAACACTGATGATTAAGCTACTTTATGAGCACAGTACTATTCAGCAAGACAGTGGCAACAAGCTTTAGTTTTTGGTGTGGTGCTGTGATAAAGAAAGTGCAATACTCTGTATTGTCCATCTCCGACAGATTGCTTTCTCATGTTCATAATTGAAAAAATTACTGGAAATTACTCCAGTATTTTCCTTCTCGGGTTGGGTTTTACCAATCTGCTGAATAAAATACACTGAAATGAGTGGTTTTTTCTAAATACTTTTGACCTTTAAGGTAAAATAACGCCATACATAATCTTCAGTGCAAGTTTTTATAACTGCTAAACAATTTTCCAATGCAGCTGGCCATTTTTATATCTTGAAAAACTAGTCATGATACAAACAGTTGATTATGGTTTACAATGGCAATAAACCTCTCAGTATTGGTTGTTACCAAAATAAATTGCCATTCTGTTAAATGTTAAATAACAAGTCATAAACTGCTGAAAACAACCAATTTCTTGTGGATTATTGCCTGAATAAATTTTAGTAGGAAGTGCAGATCGTGAAGTGATCAGCAGATCAGGCCTAATGAAATTTTATATATTTTAAAAAACTGAAGGATCTTCAGAACATGATGCAATCTGTAACATACATTAAACAACAGAAAAATTAAATTGGCTGATGGTTGATTTTTTGTAGGACTATTTTTATCTTCCAGCACCAGCTATTGCTGTTTTCTTTTGTTTCTTCAGGTGTTGAAAAACCCAATCCATGGCAGCTCGTTGAGCCCACCGTGAAGGCAGAGAGGAGCCTGTTAAATACAAAGCATCTATATGAGATGCTGCACAGAAGCAGAGGGGTTAGTATTTGCATTGGAGTAATTATTACTGCTCATCTCCAAAGCAAAAATACCATCCAGCATTCATAGCGCAGGCGCCATCTTCCCAACAGTGAGTGACAGAAGACGTCTTCACTATAGCAACGAGTGTTATCGCCTAAGAATAACATTAACCTCCCTTGTTACTAGTTTTAAATCCTTAAGTATAAACAGCAGTTGCAAGGCATGTGTGTGTTGATTGTGCATTTTCATTACTTAATAGGTACCGAGTGTGTATTAGCTGCAGTAAGACTAAAAAAGACATCACCAGAAGAGGAAGCAATTAAATACAACCACTAATAATCCAGTCCTGGAAACATGACCAGGGAGAGGTCTCCTGTTCACACTCATGAAAACCAGACCTCTCCACAGAGAAGGTGCCTGGTAGAGAGCACTTTTCAGCAGCAACATCCTCTCTGCTGATCCACAGGCTGATTTTGAATTTGGAGAGTGGTGGGAGAAGAGAGCTAAAGGAGAAATAAAAGAGAGTTATTTCTATTTCTCTCCTTTTCCTTCTGCACCTTCCTCCATGCACACTTTTTTCTCATGTAGTGCTGAAATTCAGGAAACTTGAACCAAATATTTTAGCTATTTTAAATTGCTGCATTATGCATTTTTTCAGAATGTCACCAAAGCTTTTTTGAGTAAAGGAGATGAAATTCCCCTCATAATAGCCCTGCAGGATATGGTGATATCCTGGGAGTGCCATAAAAATACCATTAAGAGACATTTCATTTTGGCTTCCAGGGGCTCTACACTTATCTATTTTGACTTAAACTCTTTCTTCCATCTCTGCAAGAGAGGAACATGACACAGGAGTTGCACAAAATGAACTCAGATCGGGGAAGACGGATTGTAAATCGAGACTTACTAGAGCTAAATCATGTTCTCTCTCTTGATCTCTTATCTGATAACTTTTATCTGAAAGGTATTGAGGAAGTTAATTGCAACTGCTAAGATGAATCTTTAGGAAATATCATCCTCCAGGGCCTTCTTTTCCCTGCTCCCCAGACCCTATGTTGCAATTTTTTCAAGGTCTCAGTTATGAAATAGTTATCTTGTGAATTTTACATCCTTATCCTTTCATACAGAACTGTTCAGATGAAGAAGAAAACTGCAGCTTTTCATTTGCAAGGTTTAGGAATCCAGACAGGCAGAGCATGAGGGGTAAAGGAGGTGGCTTTCTGAATTCAAATGCTCGCTTTACTTGCCAAGCTAAAGACAGGTAGAATAGGATGTTTTCTGTTTAGAGACTGAAGTACTATAGACAGTCTTGGATTAGAAGCAGGATGAAATTCCTGTTGTAAACTTCTAATTACTTTGTGGCTTTTAGATACCCTATCTTGCAAAGATAGTGAAGTTGTGAGTATGTGTTAAGACAACTTTATGCATATAAAGAACGGATGTTAGTAAAGGCTGTGGGAGATCTAGTTACTTTCTGGAAATAGGTATCATAAAATTCTTAGTGGCAAAATATTGCAATTTACCCATTGCCAGTAAGTATTTAAATATTCTTATATCACCAAACTGACAACAGAGCTTGTTGTTACTGAACTGAAAGAACATAGGCACCAGTAGACATATGAATGTTTGAAGGAAGGCAAAAATGCAATCAGTAGCTGTGGGGAAAGATCAGGTTATATCATACTCGGGAGGAGAACTCTTCCCTCCTGCTTAAGTCAGATAGTAACGATGGGGTTGTCTGTGTAGGTTACAGTTCTGCTACAAACAGTGGGCCTGTACAAAGTGTTTGGTTGTGGTGATGCACAAGGAATTTTATGAAATCAGTTTTGGCTAACCAGCAATAGCAAAGCCTAGTAGTGTGCCCTGGGGAGGTTGGTGTTTATGCAATGAGGTGGGCTAAATACAGGTCATAGGAAGCAGGAGCCCTTGTCTGTTTTGACACCAATGCAAGCACAAACAGCTTTTACTATTTTGCACACTTCAAATCGAGTAACTTACCATCTCGCTGACAACTTCAGTGGCAGCATGAAAGCTGATTGGATTCAGCATCTGATTTTGTGTGTTATCTGCTTCAAGATCCAAGTGGCTTTATATTTTCATGTATCAAAGAAATGGATGAAAGTCTGGATGCTGTGCCAGGGGACACATAAGGATCTTGATTGCTAAGGAGTACCTTACAGTTATGGACATATGGGGATGGAAAGACATTCCTAAAACATTTCTGCTACATAGTGTAGACAGAGGGTAGATAAAATATTCAAAAGTAGCACTGGATTCAGTGGTCTAGTTTTTTTCCTTCCTCATCTTGACAATGCGCACAGTTTTAGGGCCTGTGTGTTTGCTCACACATATAACATCCAGGAAAGATGTGTTAACTGTCCACATGAGGAAGCACACCCATTGCATCCACTGATCCCAAGCAGAGCTCTGTAAAAGTCTAAATTTTTCCCTAGGTGCCAAAGTAGTTTGTGTATTCACCTCCAGTATCTGTTTAATTTTTGAACTCTAGTTGTATCTGCCATAGGTACTTATAAGGCATCAGAGTATTATTTTCACAACACTGCTGGCACGTACAGTGGTTTTGGACAAGAGCATGTTGTTGTTTATAAGCCAAGTAAGATTGTGAATCCACAAAAACCAGACAGGTAGGGAGGATGCATGGGAAGCAGGCAGGGGGTTTGTGTATGTGTGTTAAAAGTAAGCAGGGGGAAGCAAGAGGGAAGACACTTTTTCTAAAGGAAGAAGATTATCTGGCTTTTATTACAAAAACTTTTCCTTCTGGTGTTTTTGCTGAGCATGGCAGAGTAAAGATTCATTATGGAATCTTGAAAAAGAAATGAGTTTTGCTGAGAGCAGTACGTAATATTTTGTTTGTTCAATGTTTCAAGAGCTGTTCTAAGAGTAAGGTTAGAGATCACTAAACAAATGCAGACGCCTGTTGTTTTGAAAAGACTTAATGGCACATACATTTTCCAGTGACATGTTTCTTCTGTGTTGTGTTTTGCACTGACAGTTTCTTCATGCAGAACCATCAATACTTGGGTTGCATGTTTCTTTACATCCAAGTGCAGTCAAGACAAAAACCCAAAATCACAAAAAGTGTTTTTTACAGAGTTATATTGAGCTGCACCTCTGGCAGTAGGAAGGGAGTTTTCTAGGAGGAAAGCCCTGGATAGGTATTAACATAGTACCATTTTCTGACCGCTGTTTCTCCATACTCTTTGAAGCAGGTAGATGTTAAAAGGTGATGCTGGTGAGCCAAATATATTTTCATCTATTTATGCAGGTAGGCAATAAAAATCATGTGCTGGAATATTCATCTCCTACCATACATTAGCATTTTTACTGGCCAGTCTGCATTCCTCCTTTGGGACCACCCTGTGTTGATATGCAAGGGTGCTCCATGATGTGCCGTGCCAGGCAGCTCACCCTGTTGTAACTTCATGTCTGTTTGAGGTCTGTGAGTCCTCTTGGAAACTTACATGTCCACTGAGGGACTCCTGAATGCATAAATACAGAATGCTGATATGGTAGGTGTTCCACCAAACTAAGCCAGGGTCCTGTCTACCCAGTTTCCAATAATGGTATGTGTATCCCACAACTACAAGCCACGCAAGGAAGTACCAGGCAGTGTGTGCTTTCAGTGGAGTCCCAATAAGAAAAGGGTTTTGCTTTGGAAGCCAAACTTTATATCCCTTTCCTTTTTTCATCCATTTTCTCTGTCTACAGTTGTTGGCAGTATCTTTATGAATGCCCCATTCCAGTCCTCTGCTGGATTTCAGAGGGTGGCTGTGATACACAGGACAGGAACTGAAATATATGCTCAGGACCATTCCCAAATTATCCTCATTTTGTGAAGCTGACAGAAACCACAGTAATGGCCTTGCTATGGAAAGGGAGTTTTGAATGGCAGTTTGTTTTCTGCATCTTAATTTATTTCTCCTACAGTTGTTGGTCTTATGACTGACTCCTCCTCCCCTCTCCCACTCACACTGTGTGGTGTCATTCTGCAACAGCTTTCCTTACATTTCACTGTATGCAGCCTCATAATTTTTACCTCTGTGAAATGCTTTGGCATATAGACAGTGAGGTAAAATCTGTGTAAAAAGCCTGGTATCTTAGAAATATTTTGTGTGTTCCTCTGCAGAGGATAGAAGGTGTAAAAACACAGGAGAAACTGCTCTGTGGAAAAGATGTATTGCTATACATCACATGAATGCTGTTTCAGAGCTACAAATACCTGCATAAAAACATAATAAAACACAAAAAACCGCACTCCTGCTAGCAATCTACGTGAAAAGACACAAAGCTGCCATGAGGGTTGAGGCTTGGTAGAAAAGGGTCAAGCACGAGATAGGAGAAAGAGAGGAGCTCTCAGACCCTTCCAAGGAGGTCACATTCTACCTTTCTCATTTGCACACTCAGTGTATGACATGGGGATCCCACATGCATCCCTGCAAACCCTGAACCCACACTTGAATGACACAGCAAGTTATAATGGAGATACACCTGGCTGTCCCTTTCCCAGGCTTTGCTTGGAAAAAGGAGACGCAATTGAGGCTGAGATGTGGTGGGATGGTAGTTTTCCTGTGTTCCTTCCACTCACTGCATGGCTTCCCTGATGGGGATGCCACCTTGGCCACCCTGGGGCAGGGAAGGAGGCCCATCTCCTGCCTGCTGTCTTGCTGTGACAAGGTATCCACCACACCTCTTTGCACCACACCTGCCCAAATACCACTTTTTACAGAAAAGCATAGGTGGTATGGTCAATGGAAGTAGACATGGGCTGCTGCTTTGAAGTGTCCTGAAGCTCTTAGCTGGTGTGCACACATCTCACTCTCCCATCAAACTGTGGGAAGGGAGGTCAAGAGAGCTCAGTTGGAAACAACTGCCAAGGATAGAAAATTCTTACAAATTAGTGTGCCTTTGGGGAAGGAGGAAGGAAGTGCAATTTTGACGAGAAAGGCTGCTTTCATTTTGGACTTAATCGTGCAAGGTGCTGAGTGCCTTCAGTCCTCATTCATGTTGATGGGAACTGACTGTCCTCATGCTACCTGGCAGGCATGGCTTCTAGGTCACTTCTCATTCCCCTCTCCCCTGCAGACTGTCACATCACTTCCGAAAGAATGTCTTATTTTATGTCATCTGTAGCACAGGGAATTAATGAGGTTTTCTTTTAGACTCTTCCCATTTATCCCCAGAAAATCAAAGGGACAGATGCTTTCTTCTGCTAGAAAATAAACCTCTAGGAAGATGAAAGAGAAGAGCTGGTGTGTGATGCTTGTACCATCCCCTTCCCAGAGATATCTGAGGGGGTTTGGACCTGCTTTGTGTCTCTGAAAAGAAGGGGTGACTGGTATCTGACTATCCTTATGAGCTGCCGTTTTTCTTTCTCGTTTCAAGGTATTGCTAATGCGCAGGGAGCACCTCCAATCACACCATTCCACAAGAAATGGATGCAAGGCACTGCTTAATGTCAATGACATCTTAATCATCTGGTCTTTGAAAAGGCCAAGACAGGTACTTCTGCTAGCAGAAGAACCGTAGTATTTGCTAAACAGAGACTGCATGCATCTAGTTGAGAATGCCTCTCTGCTGAGCTGTGCAAATCATAAAATGTAAATGGGGTGCTTATCAGATGGATTATTTTCTGAAAGCACAGGCAAAATTACAGTAATTACTTTTCCTCCTGCTACATTATCTGTATTCCCAAGAAACTTTATAACTTCATCCAGAAAATAAATAAATATTTACTTAAAAGATCAGAACAGCTGAGTAAAGGTTGCCTTCACTTCCCACAAAATCAGCATTTCTCCTGAACAAAGAGCTGTTCTCAGCAGCATGAGATTTTCACAGGGGCAGGGAGAAACAGGTACTGTCAGTGCAAACTTTCCAAGGAGAGCACCAGATATTAATCTAGATCTTCAAGAAACTACAGTTTCCTTAAATTCTCACTTCTATGACATATCTTTGGGAGAGAAATGAGTTTTTTCTATTGTTCTTCCTTCAGCAGAATCCTAGGCACAGATTTTTAGATATACCCACCAATGTTGATACCTGGGAATAATCAATAGGAAGGGCCCACCATTTTAATGTGAAATAAAGATAAATCTATTTTGTCAAACCACTTACTCTCCCTTAAGCTGACTCATACACATTATTCGATTATATTTCATGACTCACAAAGAATAAGTTTGAAAGACTCGCTTTAAAGGAAAAGAAAATCATCTGCCATGGATTGTTCAGCTCATCAAACTGTAGAATATGGTGTTATTCTACCACCAACCGGTTCTACAGTATCGTAGAGCTCGGCAGACAAGCAATAAGCAAGCCTTTTAACACCCCTATCCATCCCAAATGCAAGAATTTTAATCTGGTTTAGTCACTTTTTTTATTCTCATATATGAAAAGCAAAAAATTTCTTGGGCATTTGTGTCCCTTTTTACTCCAGCACAATAGTGCCCACAGCCTTTTATGTGTTTGTCCTCAAAATATCCCCATGCACTGGAAAGGGCTGTTTTGTTATAACTGAGAAACTGAAGCGCAGAAAAGCTGGTAGACTTTTCTCATGGCCGTCTGGGAAAGTCATAAAGGGCCAAGAGCTCGAGCCATGAATTCAGCTGGGACCTTCTCACTTCGTTTCAAGATTGTATTTAAGAAAAATTGTTCACAGCCACTCTCACACATCAGACTTAGGAATAATGCAGTGTCCTCGTGGGGTATGTCTGGATCTAAGACAACCTGGCTGACCATACACTGAAACAGCCTCAGAATGCTCACCCTGTCTGTCACATTCTTCACCTGAGCTGTGAGGATGGGAACAAGCAGCTGGGTGGTGCTACACACTTGAGCAAAAAGACCAGAAGGACATCAATCCCTTTAGTGACAGCACCAGGGTCTGAGAGCTGACTCCAAGTTCTGTAACACTTTGTAACTGGGCAGAGGCTTTATAACATTAGCAATGTCATCCCCAAAACACCCATTTGACTTTGAAGAAGTAATCAACACAAAAATTCAACCTCATCCAGTTCAGTCCATGCTAAGGTCATGGAGGTGTTATGAGAAACATTGCTCTTCTGTAACACATGCGTGCAAATAGTTGGAAAATAGTTCAAAAGATATCAAGTAGCTAATTGAACATCATGACTGCATCATTGCATAAACTCCTTGAAAGAGCAGCAAAGGGTGAAAATTGCTGATGGCAATTTCCACAGTAGAGTAATTTAGCTCAGAGGCAAAGAGAGTGGTGAAGGAGAGAGAGAATATATATGTCAGCGTGGGAGAAGGTGGATTCATACAAGAGGGAGTGCATTAGGGTATGTGTGAGTGTGGAGGAGGGTTTGAAGTGAGTTTCTCAGAATTAGGGCAAATTCTGCATTCATAGTAGACCTTGCAGAGAGAAGCTGCGTGTGTGCATATGTATACATATGCAGACATTTGAACTTGGCCATCTCGGAGTCCTTAGTGTTTTTAAGACACTTCTCTGGAATATATTTCCAGTTTTTCTAACTGTAAGGCAAAAAACCCATGAAGGTAGGATTGAAGGACAGATGAAAATGGAAAACTCAGAAGATGTAGAAAACATATAAAAATACTTAGAAAATATGTATCAAAGTAGCAAGATTCTTTTTTCAGACAGAGGAAAGACAAAGAGGGGGAGATGGCAAGGGGGGGCTTGCTATAATTGCCTGCTGGCAAGATGCTGGCTCACAGTCAGTGTTTGTCAAAAGAAGAAATAATAGGGTGGGTGGGCATTCCACCTCCATCACTAGGCAAAGGAAGACATGTAGAGTATCCTGTGCCACTGAGAATAAGGAGTAGGAGCTAAATTGGCACAGATTCATCCTTCCTATTTCACCATATCATTGCCTTCAGGTAGGTAAAAAGAAGATGCTGTTTACTGTAACCCAGGGTTGTTATTGTACGGAGGAACACACTATTTCTAAAAAATCAAAGGTTAGATCAGTGAGATATGATTTTCTACAGGACTTTAGTAGAAAATATCTCTTCATTGAGTTGGGCAGTGAAGTAAATCCAAGGTCTTTATGCACACTGCATCTCCTCAAAATGTGTGCCAAGCAGAATCAGATGTTTAGGCTCTGGTTCCTACTCTTTGCTGCTTCCCCTGGTAATCCACTCTAGCAGAATTCCAGCTTTGAGACTCCTAAGCACAAATTTTTGGGCTCATTTCCAGTCACTTATCTTTCCAGTGGGAACAGTCTATTTCTTACTTCTCCCACTTAGGCACAGCAATGTATACTTCTGATTCAGGCTGAGGCAGACTGAGAGGAAGATTTTATAGTGGTAATACCAATTGTCCCTATCCCGCTGTAACTTTAAAGTGCTTAGCAAAACCTCATGAGGTGTGAAAACATATGACAAGAAAATACAGTGTTTATGTAAGTATCAGAATTGTCCTTTACATTTCCCTTAACCTCCAAAAATCATGTTTACAAAGCTGAAGTTTCTTCTAATTAAAAAAAAAAAAAACACTTCACAAGGCAAGAGTTACACCTTGAAAAGCTATTTCAAATATATTCGTAGAGGTCATTGATCATAAGTCATTGATCCCTTGGTCAGGAGCTGAAAGACTTTCTCCGACCTCAGTAACCTAAGGATGAATTGAAGTGTACATTGAGTTGTCTGTATTTCCTTTTCCATTGCAGTGATTCAGTGCAGCGTTGGCTAAGGACGAACAACATTTATTAGAGCAGTTTGTATGGGAATAGCTATATTCCTCAAATTTTCCACAATTAAAAACTCCTAGCACGAATAGTTCCTACAGCTAGTCTTAGGAACATTAAGAATTAAGGAAAGAGGATTAAGAAAGCACATCAATCCCTGATTTTGTCCTCCTGTATTAATTCTATAAGGGAAACAGAATACAATCCTGAGATGACCTTACAGGGCACAGTCAAATGATTGGAGGTGAATATTTCTCTTCAAGATGCTGTTTTCTATTATTGTCTTCTTTAGGAGGGGAAACCATCTGGGATTGACTGTTCGAATGGAACTCAATTTCTAGAAAATATTCAGTTTTACTACGTGTGTGTGGCAATAATTACTTGCAAAATAAAGGCTGTGTGGATTGTGCTTTACTGAACAATTTAAATATGTGGTGGATTTCTGCCTGTTCAAGTTTTTATTGCAAATTCACTCTATGCAGGAAAAATATAGAAAAGTATCAACACTGCGTAACTAAGTTAAACATCTCCCAAAGACTACTTAATTGGTTTCCACTGTTTAAATGTCCTCTTGTCTGAGGACTATCACAATCTCTACATATCAATTTTTTAATTGCTTCTAAGCATTAGGCCACAATCTCTTTGGAATAATTTAAGGAATAATTTAATGGTAATGAAGTTAAAGATAGCACTCAAAATAACCACTTAAAGATGCCAAATCACTAATGCACACTTGCATTAATTCCACTTCCAAATAAAAGCTTTTACAAGATTCTGAAAAATTTTGCATGCTAGTAGTGCCCAAATACATTCATGCACAACTGAAATGTGACACTGTATAAAATAAACAAATAATGGAAAAGTCGACAAGACTCATAGGCCAAAAGCTACAAGAACTTCAAAGCACTTTTTTGCCTATGGATAAAAGTAATTTTTTAATAGACTGAAAAACTAAGTGGCTCTCAATTTCCACCATGACTCTGGCAGGCAAATATGGTCCATAATAGCCTAAGCTAAATCCACACAGATGAACTCATAGGTGTCTGTGTTATAGTTTCAAAATCTTTCACGGATTTTTTTTCTCTCCCTTACCAACATGGAGGCTGGGGAGCTAAAGCCTTGTTCCCACTGCCTGCTCCTAGAGCCAGCTAATGAAGGATGGCTGATAGTTCTGCATTCCAACTTGATGGCTGGGGAGAAGTGGGGGAGGTGGGTGGGATGATGGTGAGGAGAGAGGATTTTTCCAGGTTTTTTGCCACACTTCGCTGCTCGGGCTGTTGTGCAGGTGCTAGCCACTATTTGCTGGGCTGGTGCAAGCACTTGGAGGGAGCTTCTGCGACTTGGCCCCCCAACTCCCTGTGCCCTGGCTTATTCTTTGGAGGGATAGAGAGCAGTTACCGCTACCTGGATTTGCTACAGACTCCCTGAGGGTTGATGTCATTTGAAGGGAGTTGCAAATCCCGCACCCCTCAAACACTTTTGGACGAAGGACAAGGAGAGAGTCTCTACCCTGCCCACGAGAAAGGTTTCACCCCGTCCCCTGTGACTACCATTTTCCCACATGTGTTTTCAGAACCAGCCTCGCCGGAGCTCAGGAGTGACTTTTGCCACTGCTGCCTCCCAAGGCATGGCATCACATCCTGCTCTCTGTAAATATAACTGCACTAAAAGAGAAGAGATAGGGCTTAATTGGTCTGAGAGTTTTGGTTATGGTGTTGTTGTTTGTTCTGTTCTGGGTTTGGTTATAAATATATTTGTAGTTAAGAACTGTTATCCTTTTCTACACATTTTTGATTAAAGCCTCTTAATTTCAAAGGTTGTGGTGGTTTTTTGGAAGAGGGCCCCTTCCTAGTCCAGATAGACATCTTAGTTTTTTTAAACTGAAACTATAATGAGGATGACTAAGATCCTATCATACATGTAGTGAGTGGAGAATGGGGAGCCACTCAGCTGCCTGGGTATAGAAATACTTCCCCCTAAAACAGGTATCTACATAGCCCTACAGATTCTTTTAGTCTGGGTCAATGAGTTGCTTTTCTATGCCTGTAATTGGAACATAGTCACTCTGCTCACACACTAACCTTGGGGAGTGTAAACTGGAGTCTCATCCTTTGCAGAACCTGTGTGTCTTTGAGCTAGGAGAACAAAGGCTTCTGTTGTGTCTCTATGACTTGCTCCTTGTAGACATGGATGGGTTTGGGTATCATCTGAAAGACACTGCAGTGTGACAGAAACTGAATGCTGTGCCATTCAGTTCCCATGGCCTGACAGCTCCTGCACTAGGGAGCACTGAACGTTAAGGTTCAGATCCCCATATTCCTTTCCAAGAAGGAGGGAACATGCAGACCCGCAAGTCTTCAGTCTTTGTCTCAGGACTCTATTTTCTGGTTCGGTTTAGGCAAGCCAAGCTGCTCCATGCACGTTGCTGAAGCCGGACTGCTGGGCAGTCCATAGACTAGCTCAAAGTCAGTGCTTCAGAAGAGAGCTGAGGATTTCAGAGAATCATGAAGATATATGAGTTGTTCTATGGCCCTGGGAAAGGCTTCATGAGTTTCTTCCACATTTCTGTTAGCCCACTCTTTCATTTTTCGTTGCTGAACTGAGATATTGGCTTCTCTATTGAGAGCAGTGGAGAAGGATACCAACTTCTCCGGAGACTAAGGTCTGACCTTGATATATGGATACACTGAATCCTTACAGAGTTATTTGTTTTAAAATTGATTGTATATTGGTACTTTAAAAAAGGAAACATTCAATCTGCCTTGCATGTTGGGATTAGTTCAAACAAATGTGCTTATGAGGGTTAGATTGTGATCAGCCTACTTAAAAGGCAACAATTTGGCACTAGAATTAGTACAATCAGCTTTGTAACAATTTTTACATTGATCAACCACGTCTAGTTACATCCAGACTAGCCATTAAAATCACTTTCATTGATCAGATTACCTGTAATGACACTGCTGATGTTGGATGGAAGACCTCCTTACCCTCACAGGGATGAATCATTGCTGGTGCACATGATGCCCAAGGATTTTAGTATATATTTTTTAGATTTTTGGGATTATATAGGTTACATGGAATTTCCTGGGTAAGTGGTATTAGAAGTTGCTAAAGCTCTTTCTCTCAGATTTGTGAGCTTTCTCATGCCCTGCCAAGGCCATGGTGTTTGTGAGAAACCACCTCTAGATAGCATGAAGACAAGACACAAGAAGACACGAGAGGTTCTAGGACTTCTCCAAGGGGGAGTTCTGAACATCCCTGGGTGGGGCACAGAGGGAAATGAGAACCATGGTTGACCATAGATATCGCATATGTTAATTGCTGGAGAAGTTATAAAAGCCATGACATCCCTGATCCTGGGGGTGCATATGTGGGCCTGTGCATGTGGGTGCGTAGACCTTGGGTGTGCATCTTGAAAGCTTTCGATAAAGGATGTTGGTGGGTTTTTTGGTATGTTCAGGATCATATTTGAGTATCTCTGACACTTTGTTGTTGGACAGGATAGCTCCCTATGCTGCTTCCACATCAGTGAAGCTCAGTGTGGCTGATTTGCTTTTAGCTTTTTTCACTAGTTCAGCTTTCTCTGCTGACCTTATACCAAGGCTCTTTTTCTGTCCATACTTGGCACAAGTCAATCACTTAAAAATAATTTAGATTAAATCTAAGGAATGGGAAGGAGTTTTCAGGATTTGAGCTAGCACAGAATTGTATAAGGTCATTAAACAGCTACTTTAAAATTATTTTATGATGTGTATATATATAACTTTTTCCCCTAAGTGTCTAGGATTGGAAGCAGTATGAAAAGTCATTTAATGATTAAAAATACCATCACATTCTCCTGGCTGGTGATAAAAATGGATTTTGACACAAGGGAAATGCTCCTCTATTAATCTGATCCGCTTTTTGCTTTGTTTGTTTTTTAATTTGTCCCCTTAGAAATATTCTTGTAACCCCTTGGACATAATTTTTTGTTTTCCTCCTCAGAGATCCTGAGATGATATTGAGTTACTTGGGAAATTAGGTTTGTCAGCTTTATTTCTGGTTGCTGTCTAAATTAATTTTATAATTAAAACCCAAAGATGTGTGTCTAATATGTAAGAATCTACAAAAAGCAGAAAGACGAAAAAGTATGCTTAAGACCATACAAAAGAAGTAGTTTGACACATGTCAGCGTTACATTTCAATGCAAGAAAGGAAATGATTTTGGCACAGAGCTCAGAGAACATGTAGGCAAACCAAGCAAAAACTCATGAATCTGAAAATTAGTCTGTGAAGTGTTTGTAGTCACAGTAATTTTTTGCTAAAACATTCAAATACAAATTACTGGATTGCAGATTTAGTATGCACTACGAGTTTTGCTCATTTATGCATTGATTACATATGTTGCATTTTGTATATAAGGCTGGGATAGGCAAGGAGAAAAAAGTTAATTCAGGGAGCTCCTTCCTACCTATATCCTCTTGACTTCATTTTTTCCTGTCTCTGATAATTCAATAAATTTTAAGCAAGAGGAAATACACATTTCCCCTTGTCTCCTCTGTTCTATGATGCTTATAGCAAACCATTTACTTTGTCTGCATCACCATGACCTTTGTGTGACTTGCCTTTTTTGGAGATGGTGTGAACTGATTGCTACCTGCATGCGTTTCTTCTTTGTAAACTGGGCAGATTGATATTTACATGTAGATTTTTCCTTATGTGCATGTATTTTGTTTCTTGGTAGACATTTTTCCTTTGCAATTCACCTTTACATATATGACTTGCAATAAAAGAAACAAATTATATAATGAAAAACTAAAAGATGTGATGTGCTGAGGAAACAAAAAGCTATAGTCCAGTTGAATGGTCTGGAGACCTCACACACACGCGCACAAATTCAAACCAATCTGTAGACAAGATGAGAAGGCATAAAGGCTGAATTAAGCAGACCTGAAGAAAGGTCTCCTTAGAAGCTCAAGAAGAATATCCTACCCACCCATGGGCTGTACTTCAAGGCCTGTATTTCTTGTGTTTCCTTATGTTACACAGAATGCAAGTGAGTGACTCTCAGAACTAGAATTCAGAGGACCATGTTTCTCAGTCATGGCTACACAAAGCTATGCCTTGAAGACATCTGAGGACTCTCTGAAAATCCAGTGTTGAGAGTGCTGAGAAGCAAGGTATGTACCTACAGCTTCAGGTAGGGGATCAGTCTCTCAGGTGTCCTCAGAACGTGCTGAATGGGTAAAAACTTGCATAAAGTGAAGGAAACTGGGGCAATGGGACATCTACCAGTCCAACAGTTGAGCAGATAAAAGTCCTCACCTGGACAAGGAAAAATTAGGATCTGCTCTCTGGGCCATAGTATGAAGTACCTCCAGTGAAGGTATATTCTTCAGAGTTAGTTAAGTGGCTGACATATCTCACATCTTTGGCTCCATGTCAACATTGCAGTGAAAATCCTGGTATTTATGGCTTTTAAAAACGAATTCTTGGTATGAAACATGCACTGCATGGCTGCGTTTTGGAATCTTGCTGGGTAGCTTTCATATCGGTTTTGGTCACAGATTCCCTTGCTTATGTGTTTGTTTGGTGACAACTCTCAGACACTCAGTAATTCACAAGATGAAGATCTGAGCTCAAGTCTGTATATCATCATGTAATGTGATTAGCAAGAACCTGTGATTAACAAGAACTTTTTACTAGTGAGTTATACTCCATATCATGGCAGAAAGCAGTAATTTCTCAACATTTTTGCTGGGAGAGGAGCCTTGGTGCTCATGTGTAGTTTTAAACTTGTCCACCTCCTGCTTAGCTGCAAAACTGAGACCTTGTGTATCCAGAGTTATTTCCTTTGTTACTCAGCTCTTGATGTATGCTGTTATGCTGGGTTCTTGTGGGATTTTGTATTGTTTTTTTTTTACGGGCCTAAACATTCTCATTCGATTTGTTTCACAATGCATCAAATAAAGAGAGTTAATGGAAACCTTACTTTAGATTAGTTACATAGAAGAACAGTAGCATTGACCATGGGATTGCCCGCAAGGGACCTTTTTATAACCTCCCCAAAGCTTTGAATTACTCACATGACTTAAACGCTGGAACCGATTTTGCTTTCCCCTGAATGTTGTTGCATGCTTGGATTGAGAAATGTGTGACAGGTATGGGTCTGGGATGTGAAACTTTATTCTGGTTATTTTTGGAAACATTTTTTGCTGCTCATTCTCCCTTGGAAAATGGCAAATAAAGTAATTTCAAGACTTTCAGCAAATTCAGGAAGAAGTTGTCCAGGTTATTTTTCAATTATGATCCACCCATTCTTGCTGCAGATAATTCACAGTTTTCTGTTCACAGTACAACTTGTTAACTGCCTGAAACAGGGCTTGAACTACTTCAAAATAAACTTGCCAGAAGAAGAAACCATGTAGACAGAAGTCCAGAAGAAGATGGCCCACACAGTACCATATTGCTTAACCTGGGAGCAGTAAGTAGAGTGGATTGAGCAGGGGAGAGACTGTACAATCGCAGCTGTGATGTGTCCTGTGGCCAAACTAGCCTTTCACTGCTAGTGGGGATATTCTGCACTGAACTGTGTGACAGTCACATCACTAGCTAGTCTTCATTAGGGTTTTTTCCCCAAATACATCCAGTTCCACCTCTGTTGTCTTTCTCAATGCTGTGTATGATGGAAATCTCATCATTCTTGAAAGAAAGAAAAAGTGTGAAGTCTGAATCCTAAACATGTAAAATTTCTTGCTTGATTGCATGACCAACATACACCACTGAACTTCTGACCATTTGCCCGTGATTTATTACTGTAAATAAAAAGCTCTGCACTGCAGAAAAGCAACAGTTCAGTGTTATATAAATGACTGCCCAGTTCCATTTCACCTGGGCACACACCTCCATGTTTTTCTTTGGACATTTGAACTGCACAGACCACAAAAATCAAACAAAAGCTGCAACTCCCATGTTATTCCTGCTCTTGACTGTAAACCTTTGAAACAATAGGGATTTCAGCCTCCACACTGAAATCTCTTCAAAGAGGAAGAGCAGTAAAGTGCTCATAAAAGACAATACTCTTTTTCGTTGCTGCTCCATTTCCCTGTACTAACCTTTGTTTTAAGAGCATCTCATGGCTATAAACTGCAGAGGGTTTTCTTTAGACTTAAAAAGCCATCCCAAAACATTCTGTGTGAATATAACATGAGCTTTTTTCTATCTTTTCTAATAGGATGAAACTCTTTGACAGCTATATACTTTCAAATCTTCTTGCTCATTGTGAGGATTGAAGGAAAAGAATGAGGTCACCAGGTTATATTTCTTCATTTGTACTTCAAGAAAGGCTGCCTTTGCCCCCTCAGTAACTGAATAATTTCCTGTCTTCCTTAGGACAGTAGTATATCCATTTCACAGATCAGAGATTCAAATCCAGCCCTGAAACTGAAGTTTTAACTAGCAGAAGTTCTGTGGCCTCAAATCAGGGTCAAATGTGCATTCTGCAGACATCTACTTCCTCTGCAGTTTGCACAGATGAGGCAAGGACTTCACAGTGATTGAAACGAAGTGGCAGGCGATTTCTGCAGACCTCTGCTGGGACAATATTAGATGCCTTCCCTGTCCCGCCCTGTGGACAAATAAAACACCTGTTTCCAGAGCTGTCAATCAAGAACTTCCCAGGGCAGGAAATGTGTTTTAGAAAACTTGGCTGTTGAGACACCATCTGGCTTCCTTCTCTGTCAGTATGTTTTATTGAGCAAAACAGACTTCCAGTATCATCCTGCAAAGCAGCTCCTGCCTTGCAATTCTTTCTGAGACAAATCAGCCTTGAACTAGTGGCATGATGTCTATCCGTGGCTGTTCATCTTCTGAAGACAAAAGTGTAGATTCCACCCTGATGGGACTTTAGCAGACTTCACCTAACCAAGCAAGAACTTCCACCCTGGGGATCGCTAGTCAAGAATGGAGGGGTAGAAATCATACCCTGAAATGAATTTTCATTACCTGACAAATATTTGCTTTCCATGAGTAATGTATATGCACATTGTCCTTCAAGGACAAGGAAAATGTTTTTGCTAACATCACCATTAACCAGTGAACTGTAGAGAGGCAGATATTTCCTATGGGGAGGGGCTCCTCTGCCACTGGAAGTTAGTATTGGCTGAGCTTAGTTTTGGGGTAGAGCCAAATGCAGAGTCATTTTGGAAGGTTCCTCTTCACAACACCTGACACCATAGGCAGAACCAGCTAAAGAAATGCACACTCATAAATACAATACCACTGTAGTTTACAATTATTTTTACTATGAAATCTTATCTCTTCTTCTTCCCTGTTCCCCTTCTTAGTTTATAACAGGCTTCCAGAATGTCCTGGGATTTGTATGGGTTTTTTTGATGGAATGCCAGGTTCTAACATAATCCCTCCAGTCTCTATTTTTAATCCTGTTTTATGGCCTTCTGTTGCTTCTCTCCCATTCCTCTCACAAGCATACCATGTCTTTCCCCTGTG
Source organism: Sakesphorus luctuosus (assembly GCA_013396695.1). NCBI lineage: Eukaryota > Metazoa > Chordata > Aves > Passeriformes > Thamnophilidae > Sakesphorus > Sakesphorus luctuosus. Next base: position 443,208 of record VWZD01001168.1, read on the forward strand.
AAATGCAAGTCAGCTTTTAACGTCAGCAACCAGATCTGCAGAGTGTACAAGTTTTCCTACCTCCTCCCCAGACACAACCAAGCTAATCAGCTGTATTCAGTAAGGAGCAGTGATAAGAAACAAAAAATGCACCAGAGGGTTAATTTTTAAATACAACTACTCTAATATGGGAACTGTGTTTTGGGGTTTTTTTCCTAGGGAAAGGTAAAAAACAAAAACAAAGAAACAAAAAAAAAAAGAGAAAACGAACCTAGTTAATTGCTTATTACTATTATACTGAGCCATTTCAGAGCAGCTACTTGAGAATGAATATTTTTTTGGTCGTAAGTCCTGGAGCAGCCCTTTAAATTCATAGCCTATCTTCTTCCAAATTAACTGGTCTTTGCAGACAAGCCCTTGGCTAACTTGCTCTAAAACTCTAAAATAGAGAAACCAGTGTAAATGCCAATGCCCAAGGGCTTAACTCAGCCAGCTTTTCACATTAAAGGCATTATGCTTCCTCTGCATCAGACTTTTATAATGTATCAGCTAATATGTGCTAATGACACGCATTTAAACCCTAGTCTAGACAAAGCCCGTGCGATTGCCCTCTGAATGCTTGATGCGATCAGCGAACATCCTGACGGCAGATCTGATTAGCCCCTTTTAATCATGAAAGGCTATAAACATCATAGAGTTATGTAGACTTTCCCCACAGCAAAGAACAAGGCCACGCTAGGGATCCAAGCCTCAGAATACCCTTGTGGGGTGAGGCCTTTGCCCTTGCACAAACAAGCCTATCAGTGGGGATGGAAAAGCCAGGCTTTAGCAGACAGAAACACATGTGTGCAGAGGAATCTGTTACACCAGAAAGATGAAGAAAATTACGCAAACAACGATTTACTTGCATTACTGCTTTGACATTGGGGATCGGCTAATAGTGTGATAGGAGTAGGAGGCAAAGAGCTGAATTGTTGCAGAGATATGACTGCATATCTGTATACTGTAAACTGATCAGTTTAATTCACATAACAGTTTTTCTCCACACATTTTAAAGCAGGTTTTGAAAAAGTGGAAAGGGTATTAAAAAAAAAAAAAGGATGCAATGGTTTGAGGAAGAGAAGATAAATGCTCTATAGCAAACACTTAAAAGCTCAATCTGCTTAGTTTATGAGAAGGAATACTGAAAAGTAAATAGACTACAATATATAAATATCTTCACGGGGAGAAAATATGCAGTACTAAAGGATTATTTAATCTTGCCAAGAAAAGCAAAACTGGCTAGAAGAAGCCAGAAAAAATGAAGTTAGGAAGCTAGGGCACAATTTTGACCATGCTTGTCTCTTCTAACAAATTATCAAGCAAGAAAATATTTTTTTCGTCACTTGATAACATCAACTGTGGCTGGGTGCTTTAAGGGAGGTGTATTTGAATCCACCATAGGCTATTGGGACTGTTACAGAATTAATTGTGACATGTCTAAGATACAAGCAGTCCAAGTTGATGATTTTTTTTTTAGGCTTCAATGTCACATGTATAAAAGTACCTAAATTGACAAGAAGTACTTACAGGCCAGAAATCTGAGCAAATGGTTGTAGTATGTCTGTGGTAGGATTTCAGGAGTGCTCTCTGCTAGGTTTAAAGGAATATATATGTTTTTCCTCTCACTGTCACTCAAACATCCCTATTGAGAAGGAGGATGACAATGTAGTCAGCCCAATAAGTATGAACAGGCAAAGTCTTACCCAGTGTGAGGCAAACCACTTAAATCAAAGGTACACATGAGTGTATCTATTTGATTTTGCTTACAAACTATGATTTCCATTAATTCAATGTAATGGGTTTATATAGTCAGAGGATCTGCATCTTGTAAGCATAATTTCCTGATTTGGCTGCTTTTTCAATTGACTAACTTGTTTATGAAACATTCAGTTTTAGCCCACTAAGTAAATAGTTGCCTTTTGCAGTCCAAGCAGTCACACTGACTGTGCTCTTGGAAAGTCTGGAAGAAGAAATGGCTTCCTCCAGATTGTGTCCTACTTTATAAGCACTTAATGCCAATAAACATAGGACAAATTTGTCTTTCTGAGCAGTTGCTTCCAGAAAAGATTGATATAGAATAGAATCAGAAGAGATTTGCTGCTGTTTCCACTTCCTTTTTGAGGGAAATGTTATGGTAAATGAACCTCAGATCTTAGCAGGATAACAAGTTGTACCCTTTCACAATAAAAAAAAAACCAAAAAAAGATGATAAAAAGCTCACATTTCAAATGCTGAACTTGTGAGATACATTTGTTAATTGACAAAATGGACATCAGTCCTATATCACACCTGGTTACTATTGATGCTGGAGGAATAAAAAATATCTCCCAAACCAACTAATTCCTTTCCCTCCTCTTCTCCCCAAACCTTGCTCCCAAAATTAATTCACATCAGCACAGAACATTTTAAACTTACTAACACTGACTGTCAAAGCCATTCTGATTTTAAATAAAACAATGCTTGCAAGACCAGAATTTTGACTTAAACAAAGCACCCAGAATAGCAAACCACTCAGAAAGCTCTTACAACAATTTTTTCAGCTTTAGATTCCACAGCATTTACTGCACATCTTGTGTAGCTAAATGTAGCGTAGCCAGATACAGGATTTTCTCTAAATCTCAATATAGCTGTTCCTTAAGTGAATGTGATGCTCTGGCAGTCCTGAACATGCAAGTTTTGCCCAAAACACACACACTTCAATAAACAATTGCCTCGACTACGTGCAATAGTATGAGCAAATATTAAAAATTTCCTTTTCAGTGATGGGGAAAATGCAGTCTTCATCAAACTGATCAAACATGAAACATCTCTTGTGGACATAAAATATAGTTTAACATAGAGGTTACTCTCATCTCCCTTTAATGTGCAGGGTGAAATGCACATTTGTCCAAGAGGTTTTGCACAGTCAATCTCTTAAGCCTTCAAGTGGAAATCACATACAGTGCAGTAAGAGCCTGGCCCTTTACACTGATGAAAGTTAACCCTGTCATAAGTCCAAGAAAATTCGAAGCTGAGGATGGTCTAAAAAAGGTCTCCTGGGAGAAGAGTTTAGGCCAACTGAACTTTTATCTCCCTGCAAAATATCCTCAGCATGTTGGGAAGTTGGAAACCAAATTTTCTCCTGCTCCACTAGTCCTATTTGAGCACAGGGGACACTATAACTTTCTTCCATAACTTGCAGTTGTATGTCAGGCTGCTGCACAGTCTCATCTCTTGAGCTCATGGCTAGCTCGATGATGGGATGTCTCTTTGGACTTTGCCTTGTTTTTTTCCCCACTACTGTTGTGAAGATACTGCTAACTGTAAATGGCTCTGAGTCTTTGCCAAATGGGCATCTTCCTTCAACTTGACTCAGCTGGACACACTTCCTTTAGGTCTTGTGGGGACCTATGAGGATCATCTAGTTCAACTGCCTGACAACTTCAGTGTTGACCAAAAGTAAATCATGTCATTAAGGGCATTGCGCAAATGATTCTTACAGCCTTGGGCTATTGATCAGAGGGCAGGAAGCCCCTTCTAGTGTTTGACCACCACTTTAGTAAAGAAATAGTTCCTAATGTGCAGTCTAGATGTCTTTCAAAGGTGGCTTCCTTGTTATTCATCTCATTCTATCAACTTCAGGATTCCAAGCTGAATATCCCACGGGTCATCATAAGGACATTTTGGCAGCTAGATGATAGAGCGGAGCATTTTAATCCAGTTTCCCCCAAAGCCACTGAGTCAGTTCTGGGCCCCAACCTGATATTCATGAGGATGTCCTTGAGTTTCAAGCTCTCAGCTGATATATTACAATATTACAGGATGTCTACAAGCTACTTAGACTGAAAGTTTAGATCTTCTTTGTGGCATATAAAAGCCAGTGACATAGATCCCCTTTTAGCTGCTACTACACAAGGACTAAAGCTTTGATGGTCTGGACAGAGATGAAACACACAAGAAAAAAAGGAAGAGAAAATACATACAAAGCAAATATGGTGTTTAGGTTACAAAGTTCTGTCAAAATTAAAATGTTTTGTGATTATTTGGGATTGGAGTTGTTTTGTGGGAGAAGAGATGAGCTAAAAGGAAAACAAGGAGGACACAAGAAAAGACAAGGACGGAATAAAATGAGTAAGTATGGCATGAAGTAAGCTGAAGTCAAAGTTTTCTCACATCTATTTCCCCAGCCTAAGTGCCATCCATACACATTTATGTCACAGTACTTAAATAAGAGCTGTCAGACCTAACACATTTTTTCCCAAATTATTCATAAAACTGTACGATCACAAGAGAAGGAGTTGTTATTTGGATTAAACTAGTTACTTTTCATTAACATAACTGGAATATAATTACTAGTTTCACCTGAGTGACTTAATACAGGTTCTGTAGCAACCATAATAGAGATGTACTTTATTTTTTACAATTTTGTGTGTACTGCCTAAAAGCCTCAATTTCTCCCATAATTGACCTGCTAAGTCTTTCGTTTTCCCTTTTGTACACAATTAGCATTTCATTTAATATTTCTATATTCCAGGTAGATGCCAGAAGAGAAAGAGGTCCTAAAATACTAATCACTAAGGGCCATGTAAGAGAGTTCTTTCACTACTAATTGCATTTGACACTAATTACTGTTTATTGAAGAACCTGACTGAAACAGAACTCTGACATGTATCTGGATACTCCCTGCATCTGTTTCAATTTGCCATATTTCCTGCTCTTGGTGCCCCACTTCATAGGGTCATCTCTCTTGTGACTGGTTCCTTTGCCTACACAGATGTGTGACTTGGAGGTGGCTGCTGTTTCTTAGCTGGCACCATGCTAAATGTTGTACTAATGTATTTCCTTAAAGCAAGGCTCTAGGAGGAGGAATTCCTTCCTTACTCTCCTGGCTGGGTTGGTACACACATTTTAGCTTTTGTTGGCTCTTACAGGAATGCTGGAGTGCTGTGTGTTTGATAGTAAAACTTACATGATAGTTTATATCAATCGTCCTTCTTCAGGGACACCACGAAAAGTGCTTTATTCCTTTCCTTGGCTGGCCAAAGGCCAGAAGCTTTAGCTGGATGTTAGAAGAAGTAACTAATTGGATGCATTGCAATTATCCAACGCAACGTGGAAAATGAGATATTTGAAGGTGTTCACTTTTTAGATTTCTGCTTGTTGAAAAAGATCAAATTAAATTTGTTCAGCTAAACAAATGTCCATGCTGATACTTCCTCTACCAATATTTTGAGTATTTTAATCTTACCTAATATTGCAAGCTCTTTTTTGATTTATAATTAATTTACCAAGTTATCAGAAATTAATAATTCAGGTAGGAGAAATAAATTCCAGGAGACTCTTGCAGGATTGATTACAATTCAAAAGCATGAGAAGAAAAACTTATACAAACAATATGGTAGAAGTCATATTTATTGATAAAAATTAATATATCTGCTATAAAATTTGTAACAGTAATGCAACTGAATATTCATTTTGATGAATAAACCTGAATGTTACATACCAAATACAATACAGTAACACTGGTTTCCTCCTTATTTACATGTTTATGAAAATTGATATGCAATCCATGTTAAAAGAACTTGTAATGGAGAATAGTTACATTAGAAAAATAATATTCTTGATAAAGCATTCTTGAGGACTCCAATCACATTTTCAGGCCTCTTTCAATAAGGCAAAAATCCCTGGTACAGCATATAACTTAATTTACAAAATACAATAACTTCAGACACATCTTCAAGTTTTCTTTTGGTATGCTTTTCCTCACTGTAAAATTACTCAATTTTCTTACTAAACAGAAAGAACATTCTATACCAAAACTTAATGAGTTCTACTACATATTACACATACATCGCTGTAGCTTAGCGACCATAACCGGGCAATCTTTCTCCTTAACTGTTGGCTCAATGAGCTTTTCTTAGATGTAGGACATGTAGTATTTTGAAATCATTATGACTGTGGTATCTTTCTCCAGTTTTCATAGGAAACAATCTGTCACATTTTGAAACTTTTTTTTAAGTTTTATTTTATTTTAGGAACTGGTGCACAACTACATTTCCACTCACAAGAGAACGTCACAAATGTAACTAAAATTAGGCTTGGATAACTTTGAAAACAGACTACTATGTGCCCAAACCCAAATTTCTTACTGTAATACTTTATAACCCTGCCATGCTCTAGGAATTCTTCTGCATAGCTTCATTACTAGTCACAGTCAGACAGTTTTAATTCCTTCAAAGGCACAAAACTTCCACCTCTTTTCCAGTGTTGCTCCTACACCAGTGAATTCTTGTTTAAACATACGTGGCAGTCTCATCAAAAGCATTTCTATCTCATTTGCAGAGATCTGAAAAAGAAAAAAAAAGGTAAAATAAAGTGAGAAAGCTGCTCTGTAGAACAGGAAGAGGAAACACTAAGAACAGAAATAAGAGGTGGGGCTGGGGGAGGCCAGGAGGAGCAAGGAGGAATCCAGGCCAGATGAAAAAAGCCAATTATAATTACTTTTTTTAGCTTTAGCCTGACATGAATTTCCAGGCTCCAAAGCAAGTGCAAATTCCTTGCAGGAACGATTCTGCTCTTGTAAGTGGCACTGCACTGTAAAACAATGTCAACTGCCGTGTTGGGCCTGTGGTTATGCAGTGAGATATGAAGTCCATCTAAGAACTACAGTCATGGATGATTGTGAGAAGGAGGAAGCAGATGGGACCTGATTCTTCCTTCTCAGCCTGTAAGCTCTTGAATTCTTCTCCCAGCTCTATCAGTTTTTCTCTTTCAAAAAAGCATTAATCAGTTCCCTCTTGTTACTTAGGGCTGACTATCCATGGAGCCATCTTTTCCCAGCCTGACCCAGCTCAGCAGCCCCAGGTAAATGTGCAGTAAAGTTCCCCATTCTGCATTGGTCAGGATGTTTTTATCATTTTGAAACCTTAATGACTGGTCACTTACCTAATGGGAAGGATGCTGTCATGACAGAAAACACTTTTACAAATGCGACCTTTCTGGTATAGTCAGTCAGTAGGCAAGTCAAGAAATGAAGAGTCATAGAAAATGAACCATTTTATCCTACTGCTACTGCTTCTACAATGGTGGTCATGAAATGAATGACAAACAAATCTATGTTGCCTGATATCCACAGGCATCTCCATGGTTTGATACGCTTTTCTGGCAATAATGGTATTTCTGCTTACTCATATTAGTAGGAACATTCCATGGTGAAAACTTTTTAAAAGAGCATATAAACATAAAATGTGCTAATTATACCTGAGTACACTCAAGGGAGGTTAGAAAATATGTATTGCTTCTTATTTCCTTGTAGAGGTTAGTACAGCAGAAAGATTAAATTATTTGTTAAAGGCAGCACCAAAAATCAGCGCTGGAGGTTGTCTAAAGCCTCAGAATGATCAGATCCATCTTTTAAGTACTTACATGGCAGTAATGGATATCTGGTTACTTTTGGGTAATACATATGAGCTCTATACTGAGCCCTCAGCCTGCATGGGTACGCTGACCTTATCATTCCTGTTCAGGTGAAGAATGACAAGCTAACCATGGAAAGTAACTGAAACTCATCTCTGAGATTGCATCTCTGGATTGCACTATTAGGAAGTAATTTTTCTACAAGCAGTTACTTCCAAAATAAACCAGCAATGTCAAATTTTGCAGCTGTTGTTTATTATGCAGCAGCGAGGTCCTCAGGTAGCTGCAGAGATGGAGAAAACGTTCCTTCCATGAAGGTTCTGTTTGCAAGTTAAGAGTTTGCTCATGGCAGCCTCATAGAAGCCAAAATGTTACTCACATGAGTAGAAGATTCAAGGACTGAGCCCACAGTCTTGCACAAGACTGCAGCAGTGCAAGGGGTGAAAGCTGAAGAGCTCACTGGGCATAAGCAATGAGCATCAGGGCTGGAGCCCAAGGAGTCCATATTTTAGATGATTGCTTTTACCATGCAAGAGAGACAGAGCTGGAGGGGTCATCATGGTGAAAAAGCAGTTCACACTTAGCCAAACACTGTGCTAAGGAACGACTTGGAAGGTAACTGACAGATAAGGGAGACTGCGTGCTGCAGGAACTGGGGACAAGATGAAGGCAAGTGTGGATGTGGCAGAGGCAGGGAACAGAGAAGCAGAAGAGGAATGGCTTTAGGCATGAAGCTCTGGATTCATCAGGTCTATGTAACACCAGATACTTAAAAAAGAAGTGAAATTCACCAGTTTCTCACCTCTTTCGACCATCCTTATCCCTCTTTTCATTGTGGGTGGCAGTGGACTGTAAAATACTAGCAAATCTGAGTTTTCAAGGCCTGAAGCCTGCACCTAAGAACTTCATCATCCTTCCTCACTCCCCAGTGCAACTTCTCTTATTACTAGTGGGCTTCTAGCTCAGGCTCTCCTCTGCTTCTAGCTCTACACTTTTTCGTAGAAACAGAGGAAGGATCAAGAATCCTCCAGGAACATGAAGCAGCCCATCAAAGCAGTTAGAAGGTGATCTTAGCTGTGGGCTGAAGATACAAAATATTACCAGGTTCAAAGGAGTTGTTTTGCAAGAAGATCTGGGAAAGCACCATCATACAAGTATTGGTAGATGTGGCTCAGAGCTGCACCTGACTGCAGGGTGATCCCTGCAATCTGCTAGGTGTCTCTTGAAACCTAGCACCCTGCAGAACTGCTGTTTAGCACTTACAGTAGCATTCACCTGATCAAAAGTGGCTATTTCACAGCTGGGCTTCTCACCCTTGACTTGCTTAATATTCAGTGCAGAGGAATAGGCCCTTCTGGGGTTTGATATCATCTCATCCAACAGTAGATATTAAAAAGTAAGTCAAAGAATCTTATCCTACAGGTACGTATTAACTATGGACTGTACAAACTGATGCATTAAACACTTTGCACACCGTTGTGTGTTGGCCTCACTTTTGTCTTGGCCACAGCTTCTCTGAATTTAGCAGTAAGGTCACTCAGTTTCTTTATGAGGTCCTCTCTGCCTCCACGTGGAGATAAAGGACATGGCCCACTCATATAATCATGAAAGTTCCAGTTCAGAGTGACCCATGACTAACATCTTTCCAAAGAATGAGGAGCCATCTCCAAAAGCTCTGCACAGTTTGATGGGCTACACCTGCCTTTTGTTCTGCTTTCTTTCTCCTCAGCTATATTTCAGAATCATGAGTCATAAAATCAGCTGCTGGATTTTGCCATTTAAAGCTCTGCTCTTCTTTGCCACAAAGAATAGCGAAGCAGTGCTAGGCAAAGACCTCAACACAAGCACGTGCACTGTAATTTGCAAATGAATAAAGACTGCAAACCCCCAAGCCCCACATCCCATTATCTTTCTAATGGAAACGCATGAAGAGTTTAACCTGCAGTAAAGAATAATACAATATTTCTATAGAGAAAACAGATTTTGATTAAATTTTTTTTACCCTAGAGTCCAACTGCTGCATATAAGACCAAAGATATTCTATATTGGCTCCAAAAGGGTGGACGTGAAGAAAAGTGGATATGATACCTGTATTAAAAACAAATGCAAACAAAGTATTGAAATTACCTCAGACACCGTATCATTAAAATAGACAAAATAACTCTCAATACTCTTTTCCTGTAGTTTTTCAGTATGAATTATGGTTCTTATTTTTCTTACACAACCCAATAAATATAAAAAAATGGCACATTTTTAACACAGTTATAGTAACATGCTAAATACAATAGCTCATCTTCGGGAATGACAGAAGTTAGCAAGTAAGTGACCAGGATAATATACTGATGAATAAAGGCATTTCTAAACAAAGCCTTGCTGGAAGCATTTCAACTACCAATTTTATGCTTGATTTACCAATATAAAATTCTGGATATTGTAATGGTAAAATTATTGCTTTTTTCCCCTTCACTGGATGCTGTGTTGTGAAAACGTTTCATATAATTGTGTCAGAAATTTCACTCCCTCTAATTTTTCTAGTAATTATGCTGATGCTGGTTTTGAAAAGTGTTTAATCCGTATTACCTCTTACTGCTGCTGAAGAAAACACAAATCCTTTCTGACATATTTGCTTATTTACTTTCTCTTAAAAGAGAGGTTGTTCTGCCTATCTTTATTGTTATTTTCAGGATAATTATAAAACGTATGAGAATAAAAGTGGTTTAGCAGGAATTAGGATCTAAATATAGAGATTTTTTTTCTGCAGTGAAAATCAAGTGACAGCATTAATGGTGATGACCAGTGAAAACAAGATTTGGGGCATCAGTACCGCTATTAAAAGCACTATCCAGTTTCTCCTCTTCTAAACAAACAGTGAAAACAGAAAATGGCATGTGTGTTACTCGCTGTTTGGGGAGAGCTGAACTGTAAGAATCAGAACAAATATTTTCTACTCTCTTTGGATGGGTTTCTTAGCTGAACCACCCTAGGGGAAGTTTCTTATACTTAAATCACAAACACCAGGATTAAAAATGCTTACAAATGACAAAAATGGGTCACTGTATCTTGTGTACTGCAGGCCATACTGCTTTCTTGATGCTGAATGAATTAGGATAATCTTGGATTTCATTTTTCCCCAAGTACTGGCCATGGTTGAAACTGATAAGCAATATTTAACTCATTTTTGACTGGCTTTGCAAAGAACACCTTTTTACTTCCCTCATTTTTCAAACAGTGTTTACAGACTTCTAGTCCTGCACAGGGACTGGTATGTATTTAATTTTATGCTATGGCAAGTCCTAGCAGCAGTTACCTTCTTTGTGCTATGGATGTCTGTAAGCAACTACAGAAGAGCTCTACGAAGCAAAAGCCAAGACTATCACACTTGGATGGGTTGACTGGAAATCCAGTTCGTGCTAAAATCACATATTACCAGTGTAATTGCATTTGTTATGTAGCTCCCAAGGCTTTTCAATTCAGGATGTTCAAAGCCAGGTCTTCCATAAAATGTAAATAATAAGTAATTTGTAAATATTTTGTAGTTATTGACTGGAGCTCTATGGTAACTTTCTAGTAATTTTAATTTTATGCTCTTTTTCTCTAAGACAATATTGTACTTTTTAAAATATAGACAAACTTAGTGAACAGATGGAAGTAAGGCCGATTTTTCCCTTGCCATACCTGAACATGCCTCAGAGGAAGAGATAACATGAAAGCCATCTTGAGGAATCTTTTGCCTTTGAACTGTAACAATGAGCCAGTTGTGGGGGTATTATGCCCAGTAATATCTGAACAGAGATCATTCTGTTTATCAGAGTGTGACACTGAACAGCTGATGTATGAGACCACTTTGGGACACTGCCACCCCTTGATACAGTCAAATAATGAGTCACTCATAAAAAAAAAGTTTGTCATTTTGTTCTTAAAATCCCATCCTTGCTGTCCTTCTCACCGAATGATCTTTGAACACCACAATCAAAAGTTCCAGATTTTATTATAACAAGCAGAATTCAATCAATTAATACATTTCTGTAGATCCCACTGTTCTGCATTTCACCAATCACAACGAGTTTGTGTACTAAGCCCTTCAAACATTTAAATACATTCTTCACTTTCAAATGACCTTTTTGGTCTGAACTGAATCTGTGAATTGCTGAATCTGTGCCTCAGCAATAAACTAGCATCTTTCCTGGTGCTTAGGTGATGCAAATGAGTTGCATTTAAACAAATTAAGGTAGTTTTGGAACTATCACCTTCCAGGATACTGCTGAATTTGTGAAAAGACCAAACCAAAGAAATTAACCCTGTTTTTTCAGGTCAACATTTCTGTTGCCATGGCACAGGGCATGCTTTGGACCTTCAGGCTCAATAAAAACCTGCCCCACTGAAACCAAATGCAAACTATGGGGCATGTTCCCTCCAAGGGTAGCATGGGTACAGTCAGTTCTGTGTGGCTAAAAGCCAGATACCAGTTAGCTAACCCACTGCCTAAAAGCTTTAGCTTTAGGCACTCTTCAAGAGTTTATTTTAATGATTTTATTCTAGGTAAAGGATATGACAGTCCTTGTGGTATTCTTTATAAATATTCATATTGATAATTCTCTCACCTGGCTTGCTTCATACATGCTGTATACATATTTTTGCTTGGTAGTTTGCTAATATTATTTCCATTCCTTTTCCTGCACTATTTTGTCTAATAATAATATAAGAAGCTATACAATTGTAGGCTGCTAAATCTTGATGAAAATACAGTCTTCATACATTCATGCTGTAAGTCTAAATATAGACACTGCAATTTTCTTCATACCTGAAATCCTTTCATTAAACTCTGCAGAATTTTCAGAAAGGCAAAGTTCACTTATATTTTAGGATTTCTCTTCCTAAACGCCATTCTGAATACAGATGAAAAAAAATTCTATTTTTTAGAAGTTTATACTTTTATTAGCACAAAACTGTGGGGAAACATATGCAAACCAGAAACCTGTTAAAAGGAATTTTCTTCTCAAAAATCTCCTTTGGGGTTATCTTACCTATTAATAGTGCCTCTTTCTCTGATTTTAGACCCGGGCTTCGTTTCTCTGAGTTTTTTTCTCTGTCTTGGTTGACCAATGCTACTGTCAATACATTGATTTCCTATAAAGTTTAAAAAAACAAACAGGTGGTCATGTAGATTGCGTTTACTTCAATTAAACGTGTCTGCTTCCTTTCAACTCTATAAAAAAATCGTTACTTTAATTCACATCTAAAGACAAGACAATTATAAATAATTGATTTGTTTGTAGAATATTAAGACACATTTGGAACTACCTTTATGCCAAAAGCTGCCAAGAAGAGAAATTTTGCTTGTGGAGTAAGTAATAACTTTGTTGCTAGTGCTTCTTCATTATAACAGCTTGAGAGATTGTGCCATAAATTGTGGGGAGGGTCAGAAAACTCACATTTTCTAGCTATTAACGCTGTAAACCAAGACTGCCTCTAGGGAACATGGATGGAAACATTCAGTTACAGCCATAAGAGTAAATTCAGCAGTTACTGGCAATGTTACTAGCTACTAGACCACAACCACCTACACTGTTGCACTCTGACCAGTGCCTGGCATGGCACTGGCCCATCCCAAACAATTCTCAGGCACGTTTTGGGGGTCAGCATTATTTCATGAAGACCATTCCTAACTGGTGGTTTGCATAAAGCTACCTTGTTTAAGGACTGAAAGAGCACTGACCTTAAGGGCAACCAAATCAAGCCTTCTGCTCCAAGCTCTTTTTTCTACAACGAGGTGGTCTGAAGCATTCAAATCTCAGCCAAGCGATCACATGTCAGATGCTCCACCAGAAGTACCCAGGCAGTTGTGTGACAGACTGCTCTTATACTGGTTATATGTGAAGTAAACAAATTATCTCTATTTCCAAGGTACATAAGCAGCCTCAGAGTACTGCATAATATTCAAGCACATACATGGATAGTTTCCATGGAGCAACTGATATGCAATAACTTGTTCCTCGGTGAGGCAGTGACTCACACTGCTGCATCTGCTCTGCAAAATGCTCAGCAGTTCCATACAAAACCTTGCAGGTAGAGAGCATGGGGTTGAATTTATGTCGGCATCAGGTGGGACTGTGAAGGAATGGTGCTCTTGTTCTGTTTGAGAGAGGTTGCATGGGACTGGGCAGTCTTAAATGCAAGCAGATTTGTATTATTCTGTGCAATAATGTGGCCCATTTAGAACATGCCCTTGGGGTTATGCCTTGCTCCAAAATTCCTGGCATTCATTTTTGGCAATAAAAGAGGGACATTGGGCTTGGTTGCTCTAAGGCATTTCTGAAGGTGTGAATAATATACGCTGAAAAAAGGCAAAAACTCCAAAATATGTCAAATGTGCCTCGTTATACATGACTAAAGGCTTCACAATGTGAGATTGGTAAAAAGAGTCAGGAATTTCCTCCTTCTCAATTGAAAAATGAAAAAAACCCAACAAACAACACAACACACACAAAAAGCCCCCAGTGATGTAGTCTGTGCTCTTTAAAGGCTGTCTCCAGGGAACAGCTGCCAAATAGCAGTGCCTTGTGGTTCAGATACATCATAGGTTCAAATGTTCCCTTCTATTGTGAATAGGAACAAGTTGCCTTCTGTCAGCTAAGAAAATCTATATACATATAAGTGACATATATGAATATGTGTATCCTTAGTCTCTGGCAACAAGGGGCTCTGACAGACCTTAGCCCACAGTGAAGGAAGAGTGAGATCCTTTGAGTCACCTGGGGTTTGTTGCACGTCTCCTGTGAGACATCTATGTGTAGTTGTGTACATCTAAGCTAGTCAGCCTTTGCTGCCTTTTTAGTTAGTAGAAATAAAGTAAGTTTTTGGTTGTGTATTTTAGTTTTGGGAGTCTGCAGTTCAAGAGTTGGCAGTGATCCCCTCTTAAAATAATGGTGTTTCTGAGTGCCCTGGCAGCTACATCACCCTGACATTAACACTCCTGTAGTGTTGTAATATACAGGGCACATGATAGCAGCAGCAGTATGCTCTAAGTTGTTCAGTACTGTTGATTCCCCTCCTGGCAGAGCCAAAGGCTAATGCAAATCCTGATCTACTGCTGGCCATGACATCCAAGAACAGTGAAAGAAAACCGAGGCAAGAAATAGAAATAAAATAAGTGTTTACATGAATCTCCAACAGGGCAGTAATGACAAGGGGGTTACAGATCAGAACAGAGCTGGATGACATATTTCATGATACTGCAGCAGAAAAGCAGAGCAGCAAGTGCCACCAGAGCTTGTATAGGTTAAGATGTAACTTTGACTCCATCAGAGATAGAAAAGCAGTCTAAAAATAACAATTCCTGAGAGGGAAAGGAGAGAGCAGAGATGTGCATTTGACATAACAGGCCTCAAACACAGCACACTAGTAGTTTCAGGTGGGATTAGAAGTTTTGTCAAGCAGTGATGCAGAGAAAGAAACTGTAATCCCATTGGGAGCAATGAACAGATGCTCATTTAATGCCTAGATTTGAGTCTGTGAAGAACATTTTGTATGATTTATAGGACAGTGCAAATGGATGCTAAAGGAAGTCAGATCAAGTCTTCCTTAGCTGTATGTTCGTACAGAGGATAAAAGAGTAAAAAACTGTTTATGGGGGAGCCTGAGGAAATAAGTGGCAAAGATAGATACTCAGTAAACCACTGGCTTTAGAAGAAGGGCGTGGGTTCTAGGAAGTTTGAAAAGATTAGGTTTCTGCCATCCAAAACTATCTACCTCACAGAAGATGATAAATTAGACTACTCTATATATTCAGCTACTAAAAGAAGTTTGCATAGGCCATAAGAAAATCCAGGGTGCATATAGTCACATAAAGGATTCAGTAGCAATGCTGCTAGGAATCAACAGTGATTTAAGAGAAATGGCATAGTTGTGTCTAAAAAATAACTGTGAAATTCACCCAGAAACGGGCTAATTATAGTGTAAGTGAAAGCCTTAAGAATCTCACTACACACTGCAGATACCAATCTGGTACCTATGAAGCCTCTACAACAAATCTTCCTGCAGTGAATTTGCACTTCTTTGGAGGCACTAATGTCAGCCCACAGAAACAAGACATTTAAGAGCACAAGTGTGAATGAGGCAATACATAATTGGAAAAAAAAAAGTTAGCTCACCTCTCTGACATGAGAAAAAGCCACCGATCACCAGACACCTGAGGAAAATTACTTAATATATACTACATTACAGTATTTCCTTTCTTCCTTCCATTCTTTATTTGGAAAATTTTAGTTTCTGAGGTCCTAAGCAGTCTCCTTCAGCAGGTTTCATTATAAAAGGAATATTTTGCTACCATCTGTCAGTTACTGAATTAAAGGACAAGAACATAGCAATCCAGTACTTAATAGGAACAAACTGACCTTGCAAGAACTCAGCAGATTTATGTGGAAAACTTAATCCAGGTTAAATCACACCTGGAATCATTAGGGACCTAGCCCTATTTATTGTTCATGAATTATGTCAGCTATTGGAAAACATGGACCAATTGGATGATGACAGCTCCAGAGATGCTCAGTATGAATGCAGCTGTTCTGTGTGATGCTCTTACCATCGCCAGCTTAGAGCTTTTCCTTGCAAATGACACTTTCATCCATCAGCAGATGATGAAAAGACATGAATTTCCTTCATGGGATTAACAAATTCTGATTCTGCAAATATCCCTTGGGAGCAGCACTCTGATTCAGGGCTCCCTGCTTTTGAAATAGGGATGGAGAGACAGAGTGCCTTTCTGGAAAACTTTCAGGAGAACTTGCTGGGGAAAACAGAGGACAGCAAATAACAATTTTATCACATGGACTACTCATTTCCATGAGCAGATCTCTGACACCACCATTGATATGGAGCTGATAGCTGTGGAGTCATACATGGCAGTTTTGCACATGGATATACAATGCTTGGCCATGAGGTGGGAGAAAAGTTTGATTAGCATTATTCATTCATGTATCCTGTTTTCTTTTGGAAGGAAATACAGAGGCATAGGCAAGTGGATTGCTCCAAAAGGTACCTGGTCTCACTCCCCAGCATGGCCCACCACAGTGCAGCTGGGTTCCACACCAGAGAAACAGTAAGTAAGAAAGTGACTTCTGAGAGAAATGCACTCTCCAGAGAAAGACACAGAAGCCTTGAAGAGTAGAAGAGATGTGATGACTTCCTACAGGGGACACTCTCAGATCCTGTAAGAACAAAAGGCTAGCTTTGCATTTCAGGGCTCTAGCAGATTAGAAACGCCCAGATATTTAGGATGGATGACTTGGGTTTCTCACTCCTTCATTGGTTTCTTTTTTCCCCCTCCATGGGAAAGTAAAATATTAAATAAAGAGTTCTCAATCTATGGATCATTAATCCTCTTCAGGTCAGTCTTGCACCAATGCAAAAAAGGCAGACAGAATATAAAATATTTGCCCTTGCCAGGAGTATTTCTGTTTAGCAGAAAAGTTTCTCTTTAGCCTAAAATGTTCTGTGATCCTGAAAACATATGCTATCCAGCATACTTAAAAATGGGAGGAGTGAGGACTTCCTGTTCCCCATGAACACTGAGGGAGAGTCAAACAGGGCTTGCACAGTAGCTGCCCTACCTGGAAACTCCTCCTGCTAGAGTACAGTCCCATATCACCCATTGTTCAGGACTCTGCTTGAAAGGCAGAATATGGGATTTAATGCATATGACATTGAAGACCAAGATGCAATGACAAATATCCAAAGAGATGAAATAGTCCCTTTACTCTCGGGGTAATCCAAATATTTGATAATCACCCTTAAATCAAGGGGGAATGGTGGCTGCTTGTGTACTGTCTTCAAAGACCTCATTTTCTTTGTTGTAGTATTTGGCATTCCACAGAGGATGAGGGTGTAAAAACAATATTGTGTCTTCTGAAAGACCCAGTAAAAAAATGCATAAGCTTCTGAAAGAGTTCACAGGATATACTGGCATTTTTGCTAAACGTACAAAGCCAATTGTCTGAGGCATTAAAACAGTAGCAGAATAAGAGGTTTGTCACAGCAGGCATATGACAGAGCCACTGCTGAATGTTGTTAGATGTAAGGGATATACCACGCTTTCTCATCAGCCAGGGAATTTATGAGAGAAAATGAGTGGGAGGAGAAAAAACTACACATCTGAAACATGAGCAAAAAACAGCAGGCCACAGAGATGCTCTAAGCTTGAAAAAAAAAAAGGTAATTTTATGATTTTCATAGAAGAAAGAGCCATGCACATTGAAAGGCATACTTCAGGTGCATTTGCCCAAACTGCTTATTGATTGACTGCAAACTTGGGTAGAAACTGGCCTGTGACGTGAAGACTGTATTTATTTCATTTATTTTAATTTCTCTGTGAATCTCTTAAAAGTCTGGCATAGTTGGGTTTGCTTTACGGGTCTTTCTATAAATGTACTGAAGACCTATATCTGAAAATTTAATCTTGCTGTTTTAACCTAAATGAAGCCTAATTCAATTTCCAATCAAGTGAATGGAGGTCTTGCAATAGTTTCAATACACATCAAATCAGGCATCTTAAAATTATGTGAACATGCAAGGTTGAGATATAAGACAACTTCTGACATCTTTAACATGGTTGTCAGTTGAGAATGGGCTACTGTCCTTGTCTATGTTCTTGTCCATGGTGAATGCAAAATTAATCACTCTAAGTTGAGCCATACTACAGCAGAAGAGCTTATTTAAATTTAACTTAAATCAAATTTCCTTGCAAATGTAGCAATGTATAAGCACACTCACAGACAGTGATTGTGACTTGGATGATCACAGAACCACAAAATCATGCAGATGACCTTGGAAGGTCTCTAGTCTAACCTCCTCCTCAAAGCAGGATCAGCTGAAGTGTGAGAGCATATGGATGTGCAAAACAAAGGGTAGTAGTTCTGTGGGTGGATAAGCCTCAGCAGTTTCTCTGCAACATCCCAGTCCTTCACCCTTATCAACATATGGGTGCCTCCATTTCCTGTAGAAGGAACATTCCAACCAACATCACTTGCTCCATCCTTGTGATATGTATGATTATAGTCTTACCTCCACAAGCACAAAGGACAGAGGCACCACTACAGATGGCGGAAGTCTGATAACCTCATCAGAGAAAGCAAAGTCCCCTGACCCAGCTTCTCCCAGGGCTGTCGCAGGAAAGCATCAGCCCCAGGGGTGGAACATGACACCTATCAACAGCAGTCCACCTCTCCAAAATATTTTGCAGACTGAGGGGAACACTGTCTGTAGGAATATGGGACTTTCCAGGGGATGTAGGAGAAGAGCATCGTGGGGTTGTACAAAATTGAGTGTCCTTAGCAGGGAAAGAAAAGGCAGGAAAAGGGAAGGATCACGGTGGTTTGGGAGGGGATAAAAAGGACTTGTTGCATATAAACAAGCTGCTAGTCAGTATACTTGTCTGGCCATTTCAGGCCCTGATCAGTGGATTACACTGATTTAACTCAATTTCTCTTTTCCTGGGTGAGGGACTCTATTCTGTGAGCGTGGGGGTCTGTGAGGGGGTCTGAGCACAGCAGCTGGAGTGGGATCAGTAATCAGAGAGTCATGTATTCGGGATGCTGCAGCTAGAGAGACCAGGAGTCACCAGCTGGGGACACCATGGAGTCTGGGGAATGACTAAATTACCAGCCTGTGTGTGTGTGAGGCAAGAGCCAGTTATGGTACAGACTGAAAGTCAAAATCCAGTTTCTGGAGGGATTCACATTGTATATATGTGTAAGTCTGCATATGTATTTCCCACTAAGGGACCTTTATCCTGATCAGCCAGAAAGGGGAGCAAGATGAGCTGCTTATGTTTATGAATGCTGAGTTTGTGTTGAACTGTGTGGTTGCCCACATGTGTATGTATGTATGTTATGCATGTGTTGTACATGTTTTTTGTTCACAGGCCTGTGGGGAATGTGTGCTCAGTGTAGCTGCAGGTTGATGGCATGGAGCTCTGCCCACCTTGTCTGTCAAGCTGCAGGAATCAGCATCTCCCAAAAGCAGCAGTATTTGATTTGGGACAAATGTCTCTAATTCTTTCTTTAATGGAGCTTCTTCCCCTTCACAGACTACTTATGGGACTGTGCTGTGACATGATGTGAGAAAATTTGTTTGAGTGTTTGAACTCTGAAGTAACTTAAAATTCTCCATGAACATGTCATGTGTTACACAGCTCTTGTTTGCGCATGTCCTCTTACAGTGACTGTTTCTGAATCTGCTGACTACTCCAAAAATACTCTAATAACTAGAAATTGCTCATAATCTTTGATTAATATAATTCTTTTGTAACTGAAAAATCAATCATCTTCTGCTAGTGAATTAACTACTTCCTAGAAAGATTATATTTTACATGGTCCTGGCTCCCCACAGTTTCACAATTAATTTTAGTAAAGTGGGTAGCATTAAGTTAGGTGGCCTTGTGACACACTGTCTATATGCAGAGAGGTTTCTTAGCCTTTTCCATTTGTACTGGGTTAACTCAGTTTACAGTAACAAATTACAGTATTGCATCACATATGAAAAGAATAAGACAAGGAATGAGGCATCCAACCATGTGCCCAAAGTCAGGGATCTCACAAACAGCTAGTGCTATTGTCAACAATTGAGCAAAAAAACCCCCTTGCTTTTTGGTGCCCTTTTCCAGGGTCTCACAGGATCCTTCTCCTTCTACTATCTGTCTAGTGACACAGAAGGACATATCTACTATATGCTGCACTGCTGGTGAATATGACTGGTCTATCATTAGAAATGATAGACACCAGGTGTCATCTTTTTATTCAGATCAAGCCTAAACTTGGGAACTTATTTTGTGCTGGGCAAGAATGCAATGCTGGTTTTGTCAGCAATAGCACATTGTAATTACTTTTAAAGTACATTCATATAGAAATTTACTTTTAAAATACACTAATCTAAAATTTACCATTATTGTTATCTTAAGAGTGTGCTGCTATTAACAAATAAAGTTGACAACTTGAAAAATTATCTGGCATTAAAATTATAGGAACAATGATGTAGAAAAATTAGAACAGTGAACATTAAGGCCTTGCTTATGAAAAACTTCAAATGGATGGATCTAAGATTTGTTTGTCTGATTTATCCTACATAATAGAAGCATTTTCAGGAGTGAAGATTAATTGTATTATGTTGCTCTTGACATCCTATTGTTCTGATCCATTTGCAGAGAGATGCTTTTAACTTTTTCATTACAAAGCTTTTACTATTATAACTATCACCTGCTGAGTTTAGGAAACTAGCAATAATCTGAAAATGCTTTTCTCATTAAAACTATCTCATTTTTCTCATTGTATTTGAGCCCATTTATTTTATGGGAATGTACATATGCAAAATACAGATGACTAATCTGAAAGTTACTTCATCCTTATTTTCAAAAGTATGATCAGGTTGCTTCATTTTTGAAAGCTGGATTTATGTGTAGGTTCCTGATGACTTAACACAGATGTTTTATGTGATGTGAAGGTGGTTGCTTTGCAAGGGAAGAGGTAATTGTAATTTTGTACACTTTGTGTTAGTGAATAGCAGCAAACCAATGGCTGGCTGAATGAAAGCATTGCCTGCTCACCAGCTCTGCTGAAGTCATTGTAGGAGGGGATATTTCATGCTTACTTGAGACTGAGAATTTGCAAAAACCCTTTCAAATGGTCTTTAGCACAAATATTGCTCTAGCAATCTCCTCTAGAATGATGCACTTCTGAAAGAAAAGTTAAAGAGAGAAAAAAAAGCAGGCAGTTTGTTTCCCTTCTGGGTCTCTAGAAGTTTTGAAAATGTCTTTGTTGAAAAAAAAAAGAAGTAAAATGTTTTATGAGAGCTAATGGTTTTCATCATGGATTTGTATTTGAAAGATACTAACTTCAGGTATCTGGAAACCCCTAGCAACTCTTACATTCACAGCAGTCTCCACATCTGAATATGCAAAAAGTACTTAAAGACTGAAATTCTCATTCCTTTGGAGTGGATCTTGATCAGGATGACAAACTCTTTCTGAGGGGTGTTCCCGAGAGTGACTTGGGGGTCTTGTTTGATGAGAAGCTCACCATGACCCAGCAATGTGTGCTCGCAGCCCAGAAAGCCAAATGTATCCCAGGCTGCATCAAAAGCAGTGTGGCCAGCAGGGTGAGGGAGGGAGTGCTATGCCCTGCTCTGGGGTCCCCAACATAGGAAGGACATGGACCTACTGGAGCAAGGTCGAAGGAGGGCCATGAACATGATCAGAGGGCTGGAGCACCTCTCCTGTAAAGACTGGCCAAGACAGTTGGGGTTGCTCAGCCTGGAGAAGACAAGACTCTGGGAAGATCTTAGAGCACCTTCATGTATCTAAAGGGGGCTACAAGAGAGTTACACAGAGACTTTTTACAGGGGCATGTTGGAGTTTGATGAGGGGGAATGGCTTTAAACTGGAAGAGGACAGGTTTAGATCAGTTGCAAGGAAAAAATTCTTTACTACGAGGGTGGTGAGACACTGGCACAGGTTGCCTTGATGCCTAGAGAAGCTGTGAATGCCCCATACCTGGAAGTATTTAAGTGCAGGCTGGATGGGGCTTTGAGCAATGTGGTCTAGTGAAAGGTGTCCCTGCCTGTAGCAGGAAATTGGAACTAGATGATCTTAAAGGCCCTTTCCAATGCACATCATTCTATCATTCTATGAAGAGTGGCTCCTGGGGATACTGAAGTTCCTTTCTTACTTCAGGCACTTTTTTCTGTGAAAGCAGGTTGGAAGGAACGTGAATGTGGTGTACAACCCCCAGGACTGCAGAAGCAGGCTTGTGGCTGAATCAGAGATGGCCCATCATCCTTCAGGTGGTTGCGGGGGAGCCTGAGTGCTCTGACAAGCCAATCTGCCTTGTACACTGTGTGGGTTAAGCACACAGCTGCATATGTATAAGGCTGAATCTTATTCCTCACCAGAAATGACAGGATGACTCCAGTATACGTGTGCAGTATAAATACTTGGGGAAAATGCTTTGGGATGAAAGGCTGCACATAATGATCAGATATTATTAAAATGTCAGGTAGCTCTGGGCACTGAAGAGCTGTCTCCCTGTGGAGCTCATATGAAATTTAAAGTCAAAGAAACTTCTGTGATTTGATGAGTGGGTGGCTGAATGGATTTTATCATTGTGTCTCAGAGTTCTCTTTCTCCTCCCTCAGATGACAGGAATTCACTGCAATCAAAAGCCACGTTACTCTGACACACTTAATTAGGGACAAGGGAAGTGGTATGATTTCTTGCTGCCCATTAACAAAGGGGTTATTGCTACTGCCCAGATCCACTTCAGGTAGCATATTCTGTGTCAGAACGTACATGGATCTGCTCCATCTTTGCTCCCTGTATGGTTCTTTCATGGCTGAAACCTCAGAGACTGTGATTTAGCCAGCAGAGACATATCCACCATGCTAATGAAACTCCTTCTAACATGCCATACCAGGACTGGTGTGACAAGGTGGGGAACTCAAGGAGACTTTATCTACCAGTGTGTAAGAACTTTTGAAGGCTGAGCAGGCTTTTTGATAACATCCTAAACATCTCGTTAACCTCTGTTACTTTTCAGACTTTGTGGTATTGAATTGAGGAGGTGGTCATTCCTCATGCCTGCAGCAGTAAGTAGGAAACCAGCTGATCTATGAATGCTCATAGCTGCTTGAATCTATCATCCTCCATGTGCTTTAAATTGAAGTAAATGAGAATAAATGAGTGATGGAAGGGATAAAAATAAATGCCTGAAATGCAAAAGGCTGGGAGTAGAAAGAGGCACAGCCATTCCTGAGCCCCTGGTCCTGGCCCCACCAGGACAGAAGAATGTGGATATAGACAGTAAATGGCTCTCTCTAGTCCCTGAGTCCAGTCAGGGTACAAGGTCCTTGCACCTTCTTCTAATGACATAAAACACTCATGATGAGAAACCAAACCCCACATCTCTCTCTCCTCAAGGAGATATCTTTATCCCTGCACTGCGCTGTTATTCCTGCTTGTTCTCTTTGGACAATCCACTTGCAAAGAGGAGCAGTTACAAAAACGGGGGCTGGAGGGTGCACACAGACCATGCTCTTCTCTAGAAATGCAGTTTTGAACCTTCTCAGGGTAGAGAAACAAACCTCAACTCCTGGCATCCCCAGGGGATGTCACTACTGAAATCATAGGTACAGAAAGGCTGACAGCACCCTCCCCCTACTCTCTAATGCACTCAGGTGCCATCACCTCATTTTCTGCAGTGCCCATTTGCTCCCATGTGCTCCATAAATGTCTTCTGCAAGGCCAGAGGACTCCAGTGGGGGGAGCCAAGGAAGGTTGCCAGTGACTTAAAGTCAGCTTGCTGAGGCAAAGGTCCACAGCTTAAAACCTGAAAAGCTCAGACAGGGAAGAAACATACAATTCCTGACATGTGCAAGGCCTGCACTGGGGCTTTCTGGCCTGTAACTTTACACCCAAGTAGCTCTTACGTTAGTCATGTTGAGCACATTTATTTTGCAAGCCTAGTCGGCTCTGGGAAGAGCAAGCCTTTTGAAGACTGGGATAGCCAGGTAATGGCTGTTGCATTCACAAAAAAGTGAAGCAGAAGAATCAGCAATCAGTTGGAATCTTCATCAGTAAAGGTGACTAACTTTTGTTGTGTAGTCCTGAACCACTGGGATGATTTTGCCCTATTCTAGCTCCCACTCCTCTCCCTATGTTGAGGCCCCTTTCCATCTCACTCATCCATGCTGCCACACTATATAATGGTGCCTCATTCAATGGGAGGTGTGTATAACACATACACTGACAACAGGCACCCTTGGGTGCTTCCATTAAAGTTTTGCATACTGAAGTACAAGAACTGAACTTTGATGAGTTTGATGGAATTACAGACTTTTCAAAATACTGAAGGGGGTTAGGTTTTTAAATATTTGCCTGGCTTGTTGCAAAAATTAGCCTCTCTTAAGAACTGTCTCATCTCTTATAAAGACTATCAGTGATTAACCATACTCTGTAAAAAGAGAAGACTAGGGTGTAGTTAGAAATAACATAACTTTTAGTGTAATATAAAGTCAACAATTCAGTGAAATGCTTTAAATGCTCAGATTTCAACCCCTCCTCAGTCAGGGATCATCTGGTAACTGCTTCAAAAGCAGATACAGAAGAGAAAAATTAAAGGAAGGATCAACATTAATTGTAAGATGCTTGGTTGAACCCAAGAAATGATCTGATAACAGATTCAAGCATTCACATGGAAAAATGCATCTGTACTTAATGTTATTGATTTCATATCTGGAGAAAAACCCACAGAGTATTGTGTCCAAGCTGCAGAAAATGCTAATTGAAGGCAGGCAGACAAATGAGGCCAAAGTCAGTGATTTGTTCAAACAATGAAACTCAAACAGAACAAAAAGCTGGGGAAAAAAATCAGTTTCACTCTGAAATATATTAACTTTATTATGTGTTGGTGATAATGAAGTAACCCTGAAAGTCTTTTGGCAAAATCCTGGCTTTTTAACCAGATGGGTATTTCATTATTGCCTTACAACAGCATCAGGACTTTACCATTCAGTTGCAATCCAAGCATTCAAAATGCTTCTGTGACCATGACCCATCTCTTGCTTTGGTCTGAACTTGGAGGACTGATACTCTTGATCACCATTTTACAGCACTTTTGCAAAGGATGGGAGTTATTCACAGCAGCTATCTAAGAAAGGCAGATAGCCGTCAAGGGAGAGCAACAAACTCCTAGAAGATCACTGAGTACTTCTAAAAGGAGACTTGTACAAAAAAAACCCCTCCCTTTCTCCATTAACAATAGAGCCATACCATGGATGTTAACCTTCCCACTCCCAAAACAGGGATATATTCACTGAGGCTATATACCTGCATTTGCATGCAGTGCCCTATCTATACTGAACTCAGCAGTGAGCAATAGGAGATGTTCCATCAAAACAAAGAATTAACCTGCGTACTGGAGGCTCCACAGAAAGTCACTGAGCTTGCAGACAGAGTGGAAAAATAAATTATCTTCGTAGAGTTAGTCACAAAACATGGGATTAGCATTTTCAGTTTGCAAAATGGTCTCTATTGGACCATACCTCCCAAACTAGATTATTTTTTCATGTTGGGACTATTCAGGTGCCAAGAACCTGGGAGCATTGTAGAAGAGGATCATATCTGAAATTAAGATTGTCCATCAGTCATTTTTTTCTCTTCAGTTAAGACAAAGATCTGAATGAAATACCCTTATATGCAGCAATGAAGATGAAATTAAAAGGGTGGCAGATTAAAAGCAAGAAGCAATCTCTTCCTGACCACAGGGCTGAAGGAAACAAGCACTCAGTGACAGCACCTCTGGCAGTCCTGAGTGTTGAAGTCTTGGTTAACACCAGGCCCATATCTCGGGCTTTGTGTACTGCTTGAGCCCAACATTTGGCCTTTCCTGACACAGAGTATAGCTGGAAAATGTCAACAGCCATAAAAATATTACTGCATGTACCTGGCAAGTCACTCATGAAACACCCTTATGACTGTGTACAAAGCCTTGTAAGACGGTTTTGCTTTCTGGAAATAACAGATGTACTGGCAATGCACTGAAATTTGGGTGTCTCCTGCCCCTGCAGATCTGTGTGTGAACTGCCATGCAAGGAATGGGACATTGCAATTGCTCTACCCTCTTAGTAAACCTAGTTAATTCTTCTGAAAAAAACAAGAGAAAAAAATGTAGGTCAATTTATAGGTTGGAAACCTACAAATTACTTCAGGAGGGATGTTTTTCTTTTTGCAAAGTTGTACAGATCCTTGCTTCCCTTTCAGGGTGGTCTCACATAATGGATATATAAAAGACACAACATGATAGGTCTGAGTATATACTTTCATCTGTTATCTGCTTTTGCTAAGAAAAATATTTCCATGTTTTAAGCAACAACATTTTCTAACGTGAAATGCGATGCAGGCTAGTACCATCAGGAGAAATCCTGAAGACTGCAGAAAGTAATCTTCTTAAGATTACAACATGGGCTTTCTTGATACGTATGCAGTGTGCCTAAAGTGTCTCCTGTCCTTTCTAGGAGCCTGATTTTCTGCAAAGTAATCTAAATATGCCATAGTGTAAAGATTAGATTGTGTGTTCAGTATACACACATAAGTTGCCATTTTTCCTTACCAACACCTCCCACTATTGCTAGGCATGTAGAGGTATTTCATTTGCTGAATTCAACCCGTCAACTGTAACAAATATGTCCTAATCCCATTATATGCATCACAGTTCACTAACAGCCATGTAGGAGCCACCAAGCCTTCTTCTCTTTGATCATCCCTGATTTGCACAGTGGCCAGGGGCAAGAACCATGGAGTCTGCTGAGAATGTAGGTGGAGAGACAACCTGCAAGGCACAACACCTAAGTGCTATATATTTGATATAAATGACAATTGTTTAAAAGGTATCTCAGCTTCCATTTTACAAAGTTCATTATTGTAGGAAATGCTTTAACATTAGTTCTTTCCCTCTATTTCTCTATTTCCATTTTTACTGCTATGCTTTCTCTGATTTGGCATTGTTGAATACAGGGCTGTGACTGTGACTCAGTAATTGAAACTAACTGGTCTCCTTCTTTGCCATTAATTTAGGTATTGACTTGTTTTCTTAAGAGTCACATATTGCTAGATCAGTATGGGAAGAGCTCATGGAAAAGGGGCAGAAAATAGAGTTTCTGCCCTATGGAAAATTCAGGCATTTGAAGAACTCCTACAGTTACAAATTGGATCAAAATATTAGATTTTGAAAAATTTAGCATTCTGAAATATTTTTCTTAGATATCTGGGAAAGATATACTGAAGCACTCTCCTTACACAATCAAAATGTCTCCTTTTAATGGTATTTCAACATTTATATCATATAAAAATAAAACTTTCAAGCTGTTCTGTTTATCCAGTTATATATGAGCCACAATGATATAAGTTGAAGCATTCAGGTAATTTTCCTTTAAAACATTTCAATACTGCAGAATGTTGTTTCACCCACATTTTTGGTGAGGAAGCAAGTTCCTTTAGACAGTTTCTAAACCTTACGTTTATCTATTCCTTTAGGAAACCTGCAACCAGCTATTGTAAAATGACCAGTTTTTAGGTAGCATATATGAGTATTTCAAGATCATCATTGGATTAATGTATTTTTGGTTTGCAAACAGAATCTTTCAAAGGAGCAATGGGATGCTGTGCAGACAGACTGCAGTTGCAGATTTGTTGGAGCTATCAGACAATATTGAATGTCTCCTGTCCAAATGCTGAGAGCTATGAGGCTCTATCGACTTCACTGCGGAAACGGACCACAATGAATGAGATTCAGGAAAGGATTAAAAAAAGGAGGACAACATTTCTTTATCACAAAGCAGTTTACAAAATTTTAGCCTTCCATTCAGGTTTAAAATTAAACTGTTTTCCTGGCTGAGCTGTTAGACAACACATGCACTAAAATAGATGCTAAAATACATTAGCGTTCAAACTGTTGCTAGAATTCTCTTTTCTAGGAGGAAAAAATCATATATAATCAGTTTTGGTTTTCATATATTTATGACAAACCACAGGACTGCGTGGTTTGGATGACAAATATAGCAGGAAAGTTTCCCTTTTTTTCTCTCTCCCCTTATGGAAACTGCTATTTTGACTGCAATCATTAAGGGAACAGAAGCTCCTTTTTTTGTTGTTGTTGTTGTTGGGTTTTTTGGGTTTTTTTTGGCAGCAGGTTTTAAAAAACATGACCTTAACTGTCCTTTCATGTTGTTGGGCAAAATAATGATTTGATGAATTACTTTAGTCCTCTTGTGCAAATTAACTGTTTCCAAAGAATCACCTCACTCAGAACTGAAATATTGCCCAACTTGCCCACCTGCAAGGTGGCAGCCAGAGAGACAAATGGTATAACTTTGTAGCTTGAGTAATCCTGGACAGGGCACTGAGAAAAAGCATTTCTTTTGCAGTCGTTTCCATGGTATCTTTAACACCCACATATAGCAAGTAGGACATTGGTTGTTAAAGTCTCATCCAAATAAATCCTACAAAGTAAATTGCATGGAACCCAATTTATCTACCTCGAAATGAAGTTTGCTGGGATTTGAACCTGTGGCTTCAAGAAAAAAACCCAGGCACTTCAAACCTGATGTGCAAATCATTCAGCCATTCTATCAGCTTTAAGACATAAATAGTAAATTTCAGACCATACACATGCATATATCTAAATCTATACAGAGACAGCTGTACCTACATTTGCTTGAGATTCATCATGCCCATTGATTTCTGCTAATTCCTTGGCACTTTTTAACTGTAAAGAGTGAACAAAAAACAAAACAAAAGAAGCACATTACTTGAGTACTTTACACAGTTATCTTTGATTTATTTGAAAGAGCATTTTATAAAGCTTCCAATGAGAAAAACAGATGGAGCATATAATTCTAATGAGTTTTTGCTCAAACCATTTTGAAAGCAACATACTTAAGGCTTGATAGGTTGGCAAAAAAAAAAAAGAAAAGAAAAATAATAAGATTGGGTCATTATTTTTTAAATAATAAGATTAGAAAGTAGTTTCAAGGCATAAAAAGTGTACAGAATTTGCTCTCAATAATAATAAACAATTGAATTTCCCATTGTTGTTGCTATTAATTTAAACTTCACAATGTTTGCAAGTTGCTACTAGCTAAATAGTGTTTTGCTAACGATTACTTTTGAATGATATATACTGAGCTGTTTAAGATGCCAAAGTGCTACTATATGTTGTATTCCTGAGGAAGCATCTAAATAACTGACATGGCTCCTGGGTATGATGGAAAAGGAGGTGAGGAGAAAAACAGGTCTTTTATTTAACCAGTGGCAGGAAGAACTGAAGAGACACTGGAGGAGACACTGCAAATATATGACCTGAACCAGAACCTTTTTCTCCCTCCTAGATTAGCTTTTTGGGGAAAATCCAGAATTACACTGGGGATTGTAAAGATTGCTCTCAAGAGATTTAAGGAAAGTCCTAGCTCACATCTTGAGTGAATATGCTGTCATTCATCCTGTGATTGAGCAAACAGAGCATGGAGGAGACACAGCAGCATTCCTGAGCTTATAAACCATGGAGGTTTGTACACTTAAATGAAAATCCCAGAAGCATTTGCTCTTCAGGCAAAGCTCTGAAGAGTCACGCTTTTATTTTAACGTAATTCAGAATAGATATCTGGGGGCTTGTGGGGAGGGATGGAGAACAATAAACAGAAGTTTTCTCTGAATTCCTTGTTTTTTGATAAAGAGACTGGGCTTGATGTAACTGTGGATGCTACAGATATGGCTCTGAATGACAACAGTCCTAAAATCTGGGTGAAATGGAACTCCATTATGTATCACTTAGGTGTCTGACTCAGAAGTGTTGGTGGATTACCGTCCTAGGGTAGCTATGTTACCTCCGTCATATTTTTGCCATGTGGCAGCAACAGCTTAACTGGCTGTGATTCAGTTTCTGACTTTTCACAGTTTCCAATCTGACTATTAAAGGTAAGGAGGCCATGGTCTGTTTATACCTTATTATGCAGGGCTGTAAACTGCACCAGTTCAGAAGCTACTACTCAAGCTACTAAACCAGTCCTGATGGAGAGGGAAGGGGACAAAAATTCCTCATAAAGTAGTACAAAGGATAGCTGGGGACTGCAAATTCATCAGGTCTCCTGGTTCAATTCACCAAAGCTCATCTTTCAATACCCTTGAAAAGTCTGTAATTTATAATGACAGCAGGGTGGTGCATTTCCAATAAAGGCTACATGTTTTCCCTATGCTGAAAAAATAACCATCCAGTGAAACCACCTCACTGTGAGGATGGCTGGCAGGAACAAGCCGAGATAGCTGCTTTTAGTCAAGCACCAGAATTAGGTATTTCTGCATCACGGTGTGACCGAAAGAGCTGTTTCCTGATTCTGCCAATTCTTCACTATAGAAATTCACCTCCCATGAGCAGTCCTGTTGGGTTCAGCTGAATTACTCATCTGAATATGAGGTCAGGAGAGCATGCTCGGTTACTGCCAGTCCCACATCCTGAGTGCTCAAGGAATGCTGTTCCTTACTTACCTTTCATCTTTCTTTTCCCAGCTGATAAAGTGCCGTCACCCCTTGGTGACTGCTGGCTCCTTGGCAATGCTTTGCATGCATTCCTCTGGTGACATATCACTCTCTCATCAACCACATTTGTGTTTGACAGGAGAGTGGGCTGAACCCTTAGCCTACATTGGTCTGGTAGGCTTTCATCCCACCATAGTTTCTCACCATCATCGTCCTGGCACTGCTTCACCAGTTAATGTAAGGCAGAGAGAATGCTTGAGCCTTTCCATCTCTTAGGGCATGCCACACTCTGAAAAGGATGTCAGAGCTCAGGCAAGGAGGTGCTAGCATACATGACTAGACTGTGACCGCTGAAGTAAGAGATGGAGGTGAACCAGTGGGAATAATGATGGAAGACTTAAGGGTAGAAAGGGTGCAGGCTAAAGGGATGTAGTCTCTTTTTTTTTCAGTATTCTTTTTTTCTAAATTAATATTTCAATTATATTCTTCTCTCATATGCTAAATAGAGAAATGTTGGAATAGGAAGCTCAGAAAAACACGCAATATTGGAAAAATAGGACCTGCCTTATCCCCTAGGCTGACTCCATCTCGGGTCGGTGGCAAGTGTGATGCTCCCAGCAGAGAGTATGCTGAGGCAACACACTGAGCTAGTGCCAGTAACAAACAAAAGCCTACCCAGAAGGAAAAGGGATGAGGAGTCTTACAAATCTGATGCTATGGTGGGGTAGGTCTGACTCAAACAAATGGGCATGAATCCCTCAGACAACTAGAGCTTATGGTTAGGTGCTGCATCTGATTCAGAAGTCTTTTGACTACAGCAGTGCAAAATGGTGCACCAGCAGTCAGAACCTCTTCCAGCAGGACAGCCCAGCTTGGATGTGGCTGGGTTAGCGCATGGAGCAACTGTGCTCAGACACAGCTGCACCTCTTCGTGCAAACATGCCCTCAGTGAGGCAAGGTGGGATCCCTCTGCCAACCTGGGATGAAAAGGCAGCTTTTACCAAACCTATCACGAAAACAAGCCATGAAGTCAAGGTCAGAGTCCTGTGCTATTTATTTCTGAAAGAAATGTTCTCTTTACTTGGTTCACCTGAAGGATTTTCAACATCCATTGTGGATAAAACACACACATAAGCTGTGGTGCTTGTAAAGGAAAGCTGTGAGCCTTGGCAAGTGGGGAGTCATTACTACCAGGGCTTCTGCTGTTCTGGAAAGTTTTCAAACTTATTCAGGGTTCTTGGAGAAGTACCCTGGCTATCTAGCACTCTTCAGGAATTCTGACTACTTACAGTCTTGGCCTTAGGCGTGTTTCAGAGCTAATTCTCATGAGAAACACAGATCCATCCTGCCTTTCTTCCAGCTACTGTTTCGCCTGTCTGCCTAGCATGAGTGCACATTTGATTTGCAATTAGTAGGATTCTGCAGAGATTCAGAAGTCTGCCCTGGTGGTCCCTACTGGGCCTCACATTGCAAGATCTTCCTATATGTTTTCACAGCATTTAATTGCTACAAAGATGTAAAATAACTTCATGCAATTTCTTTTTTTAAGTACTTTATAATGTTATACCTTGAATGCCATATGGAAATGAGATGCAATTAACTCAAGAGACCTGGTGGATTCTGTGTTTATAAAGATTCTGTCATTACCAAATCAATTCTTCCTCATGGCATTTTCTGTATTACAGTCTTGCATCAACTCATTTAGGTTATCTCTTTAACTGTAAGTGCTAAAAACATGTATCTGAACATAAAAGCTTCCAGAATTTAAATTATTAGTTTGTAGAATATTTTTGTCACTAAATATGTTCAAAGACAAATGGTAAATGTGAAAAAATGTCACACCTTTTATAACAAGTATTAAAAAACCTGAAAAAGCTTAATTTACTTTTCCCAATATGCACATTAAATGTATACATCTGTCTGATGACATATTCAGAGATATATGCTGAAAAATCTTGAACAAAAGAATCATAAGCATTTTGAATCTCTGCCATCTAAGCAATACAGATCCCATGGACTTTAAACTGCAAATACTTAACTAAGTCATCAAAGATTTTAGCTCAAAGTTTATATAGAAAGGATTAAAATAAGGTCTCAAAGCAGAGACTGTGCCCATGCACAGGTGGGGATTTCCGATTTCAGTGTGGCCAAGATACATGGTCTACAGAGACAACATGTATTTGTGCACACTCTGCTTGCAGACAATGCACTGTTTCTTCTCTGTATTAACAGATTTAGGACCAGACTTTCTTTTTGCTGTGTAAGTATCCATCTTACCTTGCTTATAAAACAATACTATCAAATGTACTTCTCAGTGTCATAGAATGCGTCAAAGAAGGAGCGATAATCAGATTTACAGAGATTTTCTTCTCACTTCTTAAATAAGTGCACTGATAACTACTTTTTTAATGCCATTATGATAATGCCATTTTAAGTTTTTTATATACTCATATAAAAATGTATTGCACGGGAGATTCCAAAATCTTTTTTTCAATACTAATCTTAAAAGGAAGAGCTGTATTGTTTCAGCTATATTTAATTCACTCAACATTTTTTAAAAATTCAGAGTGAAGAGACACATCACTGACATCTATGTAGAATACATTAAAAGAAAATGTTACTCAAGACATGAATTTCAATATTGGATAGTATCAAATAAGGGTCCCTTCTCACTATGTTTTCTCAAACTCTCTGTTAGCCTAATCAGAACAGACATGCAGGCCACATAAGGTTATGTCTTGCTCACAGCATATTCTGTGGTCAGAATCCTATGGATTTTGGAGGTGAAGCCATGAGACTTGCACCACCTTAGCATGCCTAAGCAAGCATTCTTCTTCCACCAAACACTCACCTGTTCCTGCAGGACTTTAAGCATCGCTTGTGTATGTGTTTGTTCTTCCTTCGCTTGCTCCAGTTCAGATTTTTTGTTATTTAATTCTTCCTGTATGCTCAACAATTGCTGCACAAACAAAAGAAGTTTCTGGTTAGCATCATCTGGATCCAAGTCAGTTTTAAATCCTCTGTTTGATAAATCTTCATTTCAAACCATGTTTTGCAGCCTGCTCCTACAATTATTATTGTTGCATAATCTGCTGTGTCTAAATGGACCAGGGGTAAATTATTTTCATCTGCATCTCTTCTGCAGCAGTGCTCCACAAGTAATGCATCTGTTAATGTGTATTTGTTACATTAAAGCAGAAATTCCTGGTACAGTACATCACCCACAGAGTGACTGTCACATTCATCTGAACCAAAATCTTTTTTGTAGAAGTATATGCTATGCGTTTAATAATACTGGGGTAAACACTATGGTACATAAATAATTTAAAAGCACAGCCCTTTAATATAATTAGTCTTTGGCCCACAGCCATTTTCATTCTATGCAAAGCAATATTCTGGAAAGCTTTCAGACTGACTTGCCAAGAAGACAAAAGCTTTCTTTTTTTTTTTTCTCTTGTGCTGTGATAGTTTATTAGATCAGGAAGACTGATGCCCTACAATCAATATATCAGCCAGGAATACTGCTGATCTACTGTCAAAACAAAAAGCTATGACCAAAATCTATTTTTATGAAGAGAATTCTGGGATGCAGGAGCATATTTAAAAGCCTGAGTCCCCTGGTCTTGGCTAGCTTTAGGTTCTGCATAGATTTATTGTGACTGTCAAGAACAGGTCAGTAGATTTAATTAATTCTGAAGCAGTTATATATTTTTGTATTGATGTGAAGAATGTTAGACACTGATGAAAAGCAAGAGCAGACAAACATAAGATAAAAAAAGGAATTCATGGTGTTTTCCCTTAGTGATGATGCAAGGAAATTATGTTTGCTGTGGCAACATATTGCTTGTAAGCACACTCCTTTTTAAGGGCTACTTGAATGACTAATTGCTTTACTAACATGCATTACTGATCTAACCATGTACCTACATCTAAAGCTTAATTTATGATTGTGCTTAGGACTGGTAACTGACTCAGACTGATGTTGCAGGTGTTCAGCACCTTTGCAAGTTACAGATAGCAAACCTAAAAAAAGTGCTTGTTCCTGTGCACTGGAAGCCCCAGGCATCAAGGACATGGTGTCAGGATTGTTTTCAGCGCAGTTTGGAAGCAGATGACATTTCAGGAGCTTGTGGAATTATTGGTAGTGTATTTCTGTTGTAAGTGAACATCAGTATGATGGATTAATTCAGCCACTGAAGTAAAAATACATGTGGGTATATGTCTGATTATATCTCACACACTCTACAATCCAGCTGGGTTAGTTAGCTTTTTGATGGATCTTACCACCTGGACTGCTCCCTGGGAGCCTTCAAGAGACATTCTGGTATGTGTATTCACTCTACCACAGCAGAAGAACATTTCATGTCTCAGTATTTTTCCATGAAATAACTAGATCTCTTCCACTGAGGCTCATGCCCAACCAAATTTTATGGAAAAAGCTCTACTTTGGCATTTCTTGACCAGGGATGTGTTCATCTTGCCGGTTGGGTATTGCTTTCTACATTTTCAAATGACACACTGAATCAGTGTATGCTGTCACAGGTCACACACTGACACTTATACAGGTTCTGAGAAGGGACCATTTACAGAATCACATAATACACCGAGTTGAAAGGGAGCCACAAGGATCATCGAGCCCAACTTCTGGCCCTGTTCAGCACCAGCACATCATGTGCCTGAGACTATTATCCAAACACTACTCGAACTCTGAAAAACTTGGTGCTGTGGCCACTTCCCTGGGGAGCCTGTTCCACTGCCCAACCACCCTCTGGGTGAAGAATCTTTTTCTAATATCCAATTTAAACATACCCTGACACAACTTCAGGTCATTCCCTCGGGCCCTGTCACTGGTCACCACAGAGAAGAGATCAGTGTCTGTCCTTCCTCTTCCCCTCACGAGGAAGCTGTAACTGCAGTGAGGTCTCCCCTCAGTGTCCTCTTCTCCAGGCTGAACAGACCAAGTGACCTCAGCCACTCCTCATACCCTTCCCCTCAAAGCCCTTCACCATCTTCATAGGCTTCCTTTGGACACTCTCCAAGAGCTCAACATCTTTCTTACATTGCAGTGCCCAAAACTGCACACAATATTCAAGGTGAGGCTGCCCCAGTACAGAGCAGAGTGGGACAATTCCCTCCCCTGACCAGTCGGCGATGCTGTGCCTGATGCCCCCCAGGACACAGTTGGCCCTCCTGGCTGCCAAGGCACTGCTGGCTCATATTGCCATTGACCAGGACCCGCAGGTCCCTCTCCGTGGCACTGCTCTCCAGCATCTCATTCCCCAGTCTGTACAAACATCCAGAGTTGCCCCATCCCAGGTGCAGAACCTGGCACTTTCCCTTTTTGAACTTCATATGGTTGGGGATTGCCTAGACCTCGAGGTCTCCCTGCAGAGCTGACCTGCCTTCAAGGGAGTTAACTGCTACTCCCAGTTTTGTGTCATCTGCAAACTTGCTCACTAACCCCATTTAGTCACCCCATGTAAACTCATGTTACAACACTCAATTAAGTTTCACCTAGGATAGCTCTAGCTGATGTCTACAATTTAGAAAGAATGGACTCCAG
Source organism: Sakesphorus luctuosus (assembly GCA_013396695.1). Lineage (NCBI taxonomy): Eukaryota > Metazoa > Chordata > Aves > Passeriformes > Thamnophilidae > Sakesphorus > Sakesphorus luctuosus. The sequence continues at coordinate 479,258 of VWZD01001168.1, forward strand.
TCCTCAGAAGAGAAGCAGGGAACACAACAATATAAAGATAGCATATACCCTTTCAAGGCTCACTACCTGAAACATCCGAGGTTTGAGAAGCAGATGTGTCACCTAGTAGCAGCTGATGAAATGTCTTTTCCTTTGCAGCTACAACCTGTTTGCCTTACACACCTGAACATGGAAAGGGTTGTTCTGAGAAAGGAGCCTTTGTCCCCATTTTCAGACTCTTCTCTGAGCAGTTATGTCTCACCAGTGTGTCCAGACTCTACCTTCATCCTGGTCTAGAGATTTTGCTCCAGCTTCTGGGAGAAACCCTAGAGGCCATAGTTCTGAACAATGTAAACTCCCATCTGAAAAGACCCCAAGTGAATTTTCAGTCTCGTGACACTGGGTAGCCTTTTCACTACTGAATGTCTGTAATAAAGGGGAAACTAAGTGTGATTTATGGGTTGAACTTGTTACACGACTGAACAGCAATTTCTTTCCCCAGCCTACCCACCCCCTCCCCATGGTTTTTCCATGGCCATTGTGGATCAGCTCACAAACTTACACTGCTTTATTTTCACATCTCCCACTGCGATCTCCCACTGTGATTTAGTGTAATTATATACCTCTTCCTTTGATCCTGACTTTTGCTGTTTTTTGTTTAAGGCAATTTTTCCAAAACTGTCCGAGCATGGGAGGAATTGGTGTGGAAGACCCTGAGAGCTTGAGAGAGAGATATGTAAATGCTCTGCATCTTTGTACTTGGCTCTGGATCAGTGAGGAACAGGAATCCCAGGAAAATATCCAGCATGCTCAGTTTCCCTGAGGTAAGAGAGTGTGCATTCTCATTGCAGTATGAGCTACAAATAGCTTGATATGAGATAAAACCTTCCTGCAGTCAGCATGGTTAAAATACCGAAGGCTTCCTGTGTATGCACAGGCTCATACTTTCAAAGAGAGTAAATGTGTCTTATTTTCACAGGGGTGGAAAGTAGAGCATCTGTAACTCTGGTACCATATTCCTAGTCATACACAGGGTTTTCTATTCACAGAACTAAGACCTTCCCATCCAACACTCAAAGATGACAAAATTACTTAAAATTTGTAGCCATCCCTTAAGGGTTTACTTTCTTTACCTCTAAAAGCTGCAGAACCTGCTAATCTGGCACGGGTCAGGTTCGAATATTTCTTTTTCCTGAGTAGTTGACGCTGCCACCATGAAGTTGTAACAAGAAGTTATACCTGCCTAACAGCGTATTTTTCTCTTCTAGCCTCATTCTGGAAAATGAAGAAATAGATTTGACTGAAAAAAAATAACAGCCTAAGACAGATGAACAGCCTGAAAAATTTCAGCACAAAGTTAGAAGCAAACAGGAAGAGGATCTTCCACTGGCAGGAATGAGACAAGTTTCATAACAGGGACTGCTGTTATGCCTGCTTATAAAAAGTCTCTCCACAAAGATTATAATGAATGATGCCAAGATGATGGTATTAATTATTCAAAATTACTTGGTTTTTCATATATATGTGCTTATTAAAAATTGATCCTATAGGTAATTCTTCTGCCCTTCAGACAGTTTGCAAGTATATATCACAACAAATCAAAATAACCAAATATTCTTGGTTTTGATGATTGTGCTGCCTGACACTGTTCTACCGACTTTGCCATCTCACCCAGCCTTTCTGCCAGTTTCTCACTTGCCCATCTAGCCACACAGCTAATCCACCACAGCCATACAAGTGTCCCTTATTTACATCTTGTCTCATGTCTCTGGTCATTTCCTTTAAGCCTCGATATCCCCAGCTTTGTGACACAGCCATGGCATTCAGACAGCAGTTCCCCAGTTTCACCAGGTCAAGGAGTGATTTCATTGTTACATAGCCAGGAAATACCTGGCTCATTCTTCTGTTGTCTTCCATGTCCTCAGTCTCCAATTCTTTGGGTCTCTGAGGGTGCCCTGGAAGTTATGCAAGTGTCTTTTTCCTGAGCCAAAATCCAAGTCAGGAAGCCAAAAACTATGTCACAGCATCACTGCAGCTCTGATAACCTTGGGGAGAGACACCTGCAGAGCCTAGAGCTCCACCAGTACCAGTCTGGAAGCTCATGTGGTCTACATGCAACCAGAAGCATTTGTCATCATGACTTCCAGGTTGACCCTAAGAGCTGAAGCTGGACCAGATCAGTCTGGTAGACATCACCAATATTCTCTTGCTAGTATTTCCAGAGAGGACATGGGAAAGCAAAAAGAATTAACCTCCTGGTTGTCTCTCAAGAAATCAATCAATGCATTTTAGACACCCCCAAAAATAGAAGGAATTGTTTCAAGTGGCAACTCTAAAACTGCTCTGTGTAGAAATGGTAAATATCACTCTCCTGTGCTAAGCTTCCTTCATTCATGAGGACTAAATTCTCCCTGTACATAATAAGTAGTTAGCTAATTTCATTTTGGGGGAAGGCGGGGGGAAGACAGTGCATGTTTTATTTTGGGTTTTTTTTCACACTTTCCCACCTCCAGTGCTGAATCTCTGCCAGAGACAATTCAGTACCACCCATATTGCGTGGATCTCAAAAGTGCAGACAGAAAATTACCATCTTAAAACAATCTTCACAGCTTTTGAAACATTAAATATAGATGGCATTATTGAAGCCAGCTGAATTACTCAGGCTGTGTACAATGTAGTGCCAGTGTGGCCAAGAATGCTAACAACTGAACAACACACACTGCCTCAGAATATATGAGAAGCCCTAAAGGGAAAGTAATAGCTTGCTGTTGTGTACCACTGCACAGCCATGAAATACTCCTTTTCTTTCGTCTCCTCTTCCCTGCCCGCAGTTCTTCATTGCTCCTCAAAAAGCAGTGTACATTTGAATATAAATTATGAACATATCTAGAAGCGTGGTCACACACCAAGCATAGTAGGACAGACAAGGACCTCAGAAGGAAAGCATGATTTCCAGCATGAAACCATCAACTTTGCATGCAAACAAAAAGGAGGCAGATCAAAGCAACCACAGGGCCTGAGGCTGTACTTAGGATACTGTAAGGCTGACAGAATAATGATAAAGAAAGAAAACCAGCATTTGTCACAAGTTTTGCAGTTATACTACTGAATGCTTTGGCCCCTGCTACTTTGTTTTTGATTTTCTCTACAGTTGTTTAAAATGAAGTATGAAAAGATTACAAAGGCCTTAAACAAAAGGCAGTAAAGAAGAGCAGAAAAAAGAACACCTCTGAGGTGGGAGTGCTGCACAGGTTGTGCAGGCAGTTTCACCAAGCCCATGCTATTCAGCTACGGGAAGGAGGGACAGACTCTCCCATTTATGGAATAGTTGCAGAGTGTCCAGAAAAGATCTGCAGCAAACTCTTCTGAAATTAGTATATCAGTCAAAAAGAGATAGTCTTACACAGCCTAACTGAACCAAGTCAGCTCAATGATCATCCTAAGACACCCAGTAAACTCAGGCAAACTGAATTCTCCTATCCCTGTAATGTGTGGGAGCAGCATCCTCGTATTACATATCCCTATACAGGAAAAATGGGGACATCTGCTTCACCAGGTGCCTAAAAGAAAGGTGCAACTTACACATCTGCAATGTGCACGCCATATCCCAATCAATTTCAGTCCCAATGAAACCAAGGTATTCATGTAAAACAGTAACCCTGGAAAGCAGTTCTCATGTGAGCAAAAGTGGAGTCCTTTCCCCTAGACTACACTAGAATCAGAGATCTGAAAAGTGTGAAACCACAGGCATTGAAATGACCTAAATTGAAATTTGGCTACAAATTAAAGCACTCATTTACAATAGCAGTTTCTGAGGGTTTATTATATTTTTTGCTTTTTCCCCAAGTAAAACCTTGCTCTGTCTTTTCTAACTTTATTTTATATAATGAAAAAGAAGTTAGTTAAATGGAAAAACATAAAAATCAGCAAGGAAAATAAGTGTTTCAATATTCTTAGAAGCTGTTCAGAAATACAAAGGAGAAAGATGGTAAATGTTTCCTTTCAGAATCTTCTGTAGGTAGAAGGAAAAGAAATAATGAATTAAACTGAAATCAACCAATTGCAAAATAAAAATACAAATCCCTCTCCCAGTACTCCTATGCTCCGTCTGGAACAGTGTTTTTTCCTTTTTGAAAGACAGACAAGATTTCATATCACAAATGGCCAGCACATGGCAGGCTTGAATAATGAGAAAGTGACTTCCCAGCTGAGCAAATATACATTAGTAACAAGACGCTGATGAGGCCTGACAAATCACCAAGGAAACAGGAGAACGTGAAAGACAAGTCAAAGAAGCTTTAGAAATGAGACCTCAAGGAAGTCAGCCACGTTGCAGGAAGGCATTATTAAAATAGAGTATGATTGTGGATTTTTGATTTTTTTAAGAGATTACAAAGAAACACAGTGCAATGTTTCTCATCCCTCCAACCTTCCAGGGACTGGCTGTGTCCCTGGCTGTACAGATGGCATTATTTAGATGGATCAAGCTCCTGCTTGATGGGCATTCACCTGCAAAGTGAGTTTTCCTGGCTCTCTGGCCAGACACAAAGACCATGCTGAACATGATAGCTCCAAAGGTTAACTGCCTTGGAGGGGACCAGGGGGCTGGACACACCTGATGGATGAGTGTGTATGATGACACTAAAGAACTCTGTCGAGGTGCTTCCTTAGGGACATGTTTGCTATGCTTGCCTTCCCCTACTATTAGATTGTCTGCAGAGGTCCTACAGCTTTATAGCATGCAGAGTAATTGCAGGGAGGCCTGTATTCTAAGAAGTGTGCCAAATGAGAAAACAGACAGATGGACACAGACACACTGAAACTACCTGAAGGGAAGTTACACAGAAGGTGGAGTTGGCCTTTTCTTGAATGAGGGTTGAGCAAAAAAACAGAAACATTTATATTACATATAAGAAAACATTCCAAAGTGAGGGTGGCCAACCACTTGAACAAAGGCTCAGAGAAGCTGTGGACTCTCCTTCCATGGGGGTACAGAGACCACAGCTGGATAAGGTCCTGAGCAAAACTGAGACAACTGCAGAGATGTACACAACATCTAGATATACTTTCTGACTTCAGTTTGGCTAGGATTCTGGAGAATCCTAATCAACCTAACATATCAGAAAATTGCCTCTCCCTTTCTTTTGCTCTTATGAGGCACAGCAATTAAAACACATCAATTACAAGAAGGAGTGTTAAGGGTTGAGCAGCAGATGAAAAGAGAACATGAATGGTGCAAGGAATGGCTTAAGAGACAGTCTACAGCTGTCTTCTGCCAAGTAAGTTTCAAGTATACCTCTTAGCCCTCAAGAAAGACAAGCTCTCTTCAGTCAGCCATGGACTATTGCAGCAAATGAGGAAAAGACTCAAGTCCTCAGGAACTTTACAGAATCAATCCCTCCTCTCAGAATTTAAATGCTCCCAATTTACTAATAAACATCTGGTGTTAGGATCACAGATCCCTCTGTAGGATCTGTCTTTCACAGCAAATTACATGAGGTCTTTGATTTGATGGTGGAGGGGAGAAGTTTGACCAAAGCCCATTGCAGCTCATCAATAAAGTTCCCCCCTACCTTTGCTAAATGAGATGATCAGAATATTACATTGCTCTTGACTTTACTGGCAATAGGTGAATGGATAGGTGGGGTTACAGTTTCCTCTGATCCTGATCAAAGAAAGGATGCTGATCCCAGATCAGCATCACGTTCCCTCTGCCCTCATATCTGTCCTACAAGGCACTTGGTATGATGCACAGTCAAAAGAAGACATGATCATCCATTCATCTTCATCTTCTCCAACCTTTCACCAGTACTGTTCATTGTGGATACCTCCTCACCAGTTAATGGCACTTGAACTGTATGATCCCACCTCTACTTTCATGTGACTGCAAATGAGCATGATACAACATGCCTTTTCTCAAGAAACAAAATTAGATCTTTTAAATTTTGATTCCCTATTCAAGAAAAATATTTTATTTTCTTTGAGGAATAATAAAAATTTAATTAGAAGAATGACATTATGGAAGAGAATCAATTTACCCAGTGTAATTTTCACTGAAACACAATTTCTAATAATGGAAACAGAGTTCCTAATATTGATAGCCTCAAACACATTTGGAAACTCTAATCAGCAAGCCAATGCTAGTATTTAGGATCTTTTGAAAAATTCATGTAAGATCACTGGACTGTAAAACTTATGAGATTTTGCCTTCACCGCCACTAGACTATACAAGCATGTTAATGAAGATATTAGCTGATTTCTTTCATATTTTAAGTAAAATGTGTGCACCCAATTATTTTTTCTATGAACGGTTTATTCTTGTTGCCAATCTCAGTTTAGCTTTACCAGCATTAGCACTAGAACAGCTGCTGGGAATAAGGTGCTTAAAGTATCTGTGTGCCCTTATTACACTTCCCTAGTATTGCTGAAGTGGTGGTCACAGAACTGGGAAATCAAACACTACTTTCAATAAAGAAATGTTGTTAAACAGAGAAGAAAACTGATTTGGCATGTCTGAAATCTGGTAAATAAATAGCACTTAATTGCCAGCTGCTCAGGGTTTTTTTTAATATAATCAGAAAGAGTAAGTGTTTTCTGGAAGTTTAAATGTGCACAGTACTTTACAAAGCCTTGAAAAGTACAAGAGAACAATGATAAACACTTACGTGAACATTTCTCTCTCTCGGGAGATATTTCTTAAACAGTTTTCAAATATCAGGAACTGGGTGAGAGAAGAGACAGGCCTGGAAGTGAACATCTGGACACTGGGTCCAGTCCCTTATACTTAACTTGTATCCATTCCCTATAAGGTTATCAGTATTGCCATTACTACTTCAGTGCCACTTTTACAGGAGAAAAGAAAGATCTAACTGGGATTCATACTGTAAGAGTAGTAAATAAAAACATTTCCAACTTAATTATTCTGGCCTGTTTATTCAGCAGGTAAAACAAGAGATAATTTTTTTTAATCTCTTATATTTACTCTTCTTTAAAACTGCATTTGGAGAAGAATCAGTTTATAGTTGTGTGTAAGTACATTGGGTGGGTTATACCCTGAATAGATGTTTTGTGAGCAAGATGTAGATGAAATTAAAAATGACTAAAAATCTCCTCTGCACTTAGGCTATAATAATAAATATCGCCATAACATGCTCTATCTATTCAACAATGATGTTAATTTCAGTGTTAAACTGCTACTAGAACCTGTATACTTAAAGGTAAATGGTTCTTATAATGGTCATGGCACTCACACAGCATCAGATTCAGCAATCATCAGCCAACATCATCTGTGTCAGTGACTTCTGACATTTCAGAAAGTTTGTATGTGTCAGAAAGAAATGGCTGTGACTGTAACAACATGTGTGAAGGATCTTAATGCTCCAGACCTTGATGCCAGCTGAGGCTTATTGGAACGTAATAGCTCATAGATCGGTTGAAAGATGGATGAGGAAAAAAAATCCTGAGGATCCCCTATCCTACTATCTGTTGCAACATCCTGCACAGAAACATGCTTTTTATCTCTGCCCCACTGAAAGAGTCAGTTCTTCTTTTACACGTAGGAGAAAAAGCTATGAAAAAAGTGCAGGAAAGACCTGAGCAATGCCATCTTTCCTTGTGGAAAAAAAATTCTGCTAGGTCCGTGAGGACACCTGAAAATAGACTGGTTCTGCTCCAGTGGCTGGGCATGGTAGGAATCCAACTCATTTCAAAGACAGCATAATGGGGCCAACACTTAGCTACCTCTGGCTTTTCTACTCAGAACAGTTACTGCATTTTAGGGGTACATGGCCGTACTTAAAAAGCTGATAGGTGACTCTTTACTATCTCACTCAGAAAAGGCTCCCAATCTGTCTCCCAGTGATGGTACTGTGGAAACTATGTGCACCTCACAGTCCTCATTACCAAATCTGTACCCTGCCTATCTTCCTTTGAGGAAGCAGTGAGTGTAAGGAGGGTGCTGCAAGGGCTCCAGCAGCTCTTCTCACCCTCCCAATGACAACAGTGAGGCGTACCATAGACCAAACTGTCCTACCCTGGATGAACACTAATAGCCTGAAACGAGGTTTAGGTTGGATATTAGGAAAGGCTCTCCACCAAAAGCGTTGTCAAGCATTGGAACATGGTGCCCAGGGAAGTGACGGATTCGTCATCCCTGGAGATATTTAGAAGATATATGGATGTGGTGCTTAGGGACATGGTTTAGCGGTGGCCTGAGCAGTACTGGGTTAATGGTTAGACTCAATGATTTTAAAGATCCTTTCCAGCTGAAATGATTCTGTGGCTTTATGATTGCTAGTGCTTTGGCATTTATCAGAGCCCTTTAAAAAGGGTGTGGAAGTCTCAGGTGCATGTGCTATTTATTTTACATGCTAAATGATTAGTAAACTGCAAAAGTTAGTCCTCAGTAGGTAGGAAATGTCAGGAGCAATGTGGCCTTTGTAGAAAGACCTTGAGTTGCATACTGAATAACAAGGACAGGAAGGTATCGAATAGGCGATGATTAACTGTGTGGTCTCTGCCTGCGGCACCGAACAGGGAAGGGTCTCTGAGGTACACAAAGCAAAATGCACAGGCAGTTGGTCTGGCAGTTCTGGCTTCTGCGTATTCAGATCTGCAATATGAATTGAGATTCAAGTGAAATTAGAATTGTTTGGGGAGAAAAAAATACAAGACAAAAGTGGACTTTCATCATGCTGCATCAGAGTGACACTCCTTTGGGTCATCGACAGGGCCAGAGTATGTTCAGTCTCCTGCTGAGACGTGCCGAGCTAACCAAGTCAATGGCACCTGCAGCAGTGTATCAGCCTTTATGTCAGCCCTACACCTATCATGCACGATGGTTCTATTGGTTGTTTCTTTCCACCTCAAGCACTAATTTCAAGAGAGGCACTGCTGTGCATCCCCTGCTCATGTAATTACCCCATGGCTAGGTTTTACAGCATCACCGCCAATAAGGGGAACTTGTGCTGTCACTGTGTGTTAGGAGTATGATTCCAAGCTCAGTCAATGAATCAGGCCCCTTAGGTGACGGGGGCGACAGGATGCCTCTTAAATGTCCCAGATACACCCCAGCAGGTGCAATAGCAGAACTGTAAGCATTTGTGTACATTTCCTGGACATAGCATAGATGGAAGCATAATTTAAATGGGGATTTCTGGATGACACCCTTGCCTACAGGAGCTTAAATTCAGCCCATCAATGATCAAGGAGTTATGAGCAGAAAGAACGTTATCATACATTTGCACGATTAAATGAAGTACCATGCAGAATTACATGTAAGTGTAAATGTACCAGCTCAGGAATCAGTACAGCTATGCAAGCACAGACTCATACCTTGGCCAGTTAAGCCTGACGAAAATGGTAGAGGTAACTTGTTAGAGAGCTGTGCTAAAGTTGTGCTTTGTAGACTTAGGATCAACCTGAGGCTTAAAACATTGCACTGATGGCTGTGCTATGGAAGTGGCTCATGAAAAACCCTGGAACACCAGTAAAAATCTAAAATTTACTTGGACATATGCTAATGAGTGTCATCTCCTATGTGGCAAACTGACATTTTTCAAAGGCTTGCTAACATTATCAATTTCAGACAGATTTTATAGAGGATCTGGAAACCACATCATTAATTCAATAGAGACTTGCTGTCAAATTCAGAGCCCTTGTTTCAAAGAAAAAAGGTAGCAAGTGCATCCTCTCAAGAATTATATTTGATGGACAATATATAATAAATATATATATTTCCTGCTTTGTTCTTTGAATGGCTGAAAGATTTTGTTGGGATATTTTTTCAAAAGAATTTGGCTTGCTGTTATGGAATTTGCTAAACTAAATGGTTACAATTTGGAGAAATTATATACCCACCAAAAATTGAACTTTATAATTGCAAGCATTAAGCAACACTACTAGGTGATATTTTCTACATTACCTATAGTCATGTATCTGGTAAAACATTTCAGACTCAGAGATAAGATTAAAAAAATTCTTACAGCTGTGCTGTGAAGTGTTGCAAAAATAGTTACAAATAAAACATCCTTTCTTGTGATCACAGATTTTGTTAGAGAATACCAAACACTGCTGGAAAAAGAGCCACTCAAAAAGCGATCTTCTTGGTATGTGTGTTCTCATATAGAAATAAATTGAAGGCAATACCACCTATGCAGCAGTGACAAGTTAATTCAATTTCCATCTCAAAATCAGGTAAAGTGTATCTCATTTGTTACCATGGATACAGGACATTATTTCCATTTGTTTGAGATCTCACAGTGAGTATGAAATTAAACTGTGACACAGTTTTATGGAGGAAGTTGACTAAAACCTCCATAAGTTCAATGTCATTAGTCCAAAGGATTTTCTTTTTTTAGACACAGTAAATAATGAGGTTGCTACTACTGCCCATAAGGTATACTTCATAAGCAAACATCTGTGTGATTATGCTGATGCTACTTTGGATCAGAGGGAGTGATGGAAGAGAAAACAAACACTCATTTCATCAGTCCTGCACATATAGGAAAAATCCTGAAAAGCATCCAGATGGTAGAAGTACATTAAAAATACATTGGAGTTGCATTATTTGCTATTGTTTGGCACCAGATATCTTAATCAAAAATGTTTTGATTCTGAAAATTTATCTGCTTTTTCTCAGATAAATCAGCCTTTCAGGCTGCAGCTTGAATCACTTGTTCTCTGGTTTTTAGAGTTAGAAGAAGTGTATGAAAAAGTGGGGGAGAATGGAGAGAAAAGAACAAGAAATAATTTTTTTTTAATGCTGACATATATGAAGGGTTCAGGAATTCAATGGCATTCAGTTTACCTTGTCTGAAATTAATTTTAATATATACAAAAGAATAAAAGGGAATACAGGTCTTCCTGCTAAATTATTTATACTCAAGTCCTGGATATATATTTAATATTTCATAGTGAGACTGATTTCCATAGATGGTGAGCACCTGCTATACTGATAGATTTCAGCTAAGGCTGTCATCTCTCAACATTTACAAAACCAAGCTGAGATAAAACTGAGTCTACCTAAATCAAAGGTTTATTTCTAAATATTCATGCATGAACTGCATGAAAATCACAAAGGTTATGGGATGTCATGACTATGGCTAATTACTGAAATCCAAAACCATCATCCAGCTGCTTAACTTACTGAGAATTTCCCACCAAATATTCTGAACTCCACCTCCCTGCAGCTTCTGTGTTGCTGCTCTCCTCAGCATATTGTCAGACTGGATTATCTGCAATGTCTTCTCCAGCTCCTTGGGCCATCTCTAATTATATCCCATTGGGAGTAAGTAGGTCTGACCTTGAGATGGCAAACTAGAAAAACTGAGAACCTCATAGCAGAACTGTCACGAACATAGAAACTCTCAGAGGAATAGGGACTACAGTGTCCATGGCTAGTTGAACAGAGAGATAAGTCAGTCACTCTCTGTTATTCATTTGCATTATTAGCATTTGCTTGAAGTTCAATAGAAATCTATTTATATTCTATAGACTTATTATCCTTCATCCAAGACTCCAGGTAGGAAATTAGAATAATGCAAAATGGGTGCTAGGGCTCTAACACTTTTATTTAGTAGTATTTTTATGGTAAATTTTCACTAGTTTTAATTGAGAATTAGCACCAGGATGAAATATAGCACAATCAAGTATTTCTGACTTAATTCCAAAGTTTGGGAAAAATTTTACTCCTGACTTATAAATTACTTATTTTCTATTTTTTTAAGTATTTTGTTCAGAATTATTCTACTATACAATAAATTACCCTAATTTTGTAAAACTCTGCAGGCTTAAAAGGGCTTATGTTCATATAAATGTATGTTTAGGGCTGTCCTGTGCTCTGTCATTTAGTGTTAACTGGGATTTGCAGACTAGCTGGATTTGATGGGTACCATGATAGTCAAGCAACTCCTAATCCAACCAGGCAGCTCATATGCCAGTGAGTATCATTGGGTTTTGTCACACAAAAGCAGCTTAGTACTGTCAGAAGTGGGTACAGGTTGCCCCCTTCTGGAATCTAATAACTGGGGGTGACAGAGGAGTGCATGTGATTGTTCAGGGCATAGATGAAGGAAACAAAATTAACCTCTGCAGTGTCATCTCCAGAACTTCCATTCTATATGGAAGCTCAACTCAGTGTTGTGAGGCACCATCCTTGTGTTTTGTCATATATCAGCTGAACACAAGTGCCTGGGCAGGGAAGATGCTGTGCACATACACGATGGGTGAGGGTTGCTCATGTGTTAGTGATGTGCCAGACAAAGCAGTGGGAAACAGTCTGGATGTGCTTGCCAAGACTTGCCCAGCACAACGTCAGGAGCATACTAACAAATAGGGGGTAATACTTAAACTGACACCCCTTGTCCCTGCAGGGAAACACTGCAGTTTCTCATTCCCTGGTGACAGAGAAAAAGCTTTTTTGCTGCACTAAACCACTTAAAAAATTGACTGAATGAAAAGGTTACATCCATGGGTCAGCATAAATGATAAAAGCTCAGGAGATAGCACTGAGGTTGCTAGCCATTTGCAAGTTAGCAGGAGGGTAGTCTGGACAAACTGCAGATGTCCCAGTCATCCTCAAATGAGGGTAGAAAAAAAGATGCAGATGATGCAAATGAAGACACCACAGAACATTGAACACGATTCACTGGACAAATTTTTTTTAACTTCTGTGCAAAAACTAGGGCCAACTGGATTAAGTGGTGAGCGTAACAGAGTAATTCGCTCCTAACTAGCAAATGCATGAGGAGTTTTCTTGAATCATCAGTGGGTTTACAGTTTGTGAATTCCTAAAGTGAATATCCCTAAATATCCCCAAATCCTCTTCCCCTTTCCACCATCTAAAGTACCTAAGATTTTTGACTCTGAAAAGAAACCAGGACCTTAATAAATAATAGTCTTGAGTACAGCACAGCCCCATGGTACCAACTTCCCTAAAACAAAAGACCTGTTCTTCTCTTCCTTAGCAATACCTGCTGCATGCCTTGCATTGTCTGCTGTAGGAACTGCAGCTGCTGGTCCTTCGTAAGGCTTTCTTCCGTTCTAAAGAGCTGTCCTTTCTCCTGTTTCAGGAGCTCCACTTCATTCCTATAAGCATCCAGCTGCCATCGAAGACTATCATTCTCTTCCTTTAGTGCATACGCTTGAGCAGCTAGAGCTAAAAGAAAATGAAAATGTGAAGAAATCAGTAAAATGGATTGTTTCCTTACAAATAATACAAAGGACATTGTCTGGGGAGGTGACAATAGAGCTGAAAGTCAGTGAGACATTTCAGAGCTGAGACAAGATCCAGCAGAGCTGAAAATGATTAGGTTCTGGCAAAGACTGTTGCTGGGAAGTTATTTCCTGGGATGGAAGAAGCCACAAAGTGACCCCAGATAATTCAAATGTTACTTGCAATCTGGCTGCTAAATTTAGGCTTGTATTTTAGGAAGAAACTGGCATGAGGTCCAAGGGTAAGGCACCAACCAACTTTACAACATTTTCCCAGTGATGTTATAGGAACTGATACAGCCATTTAGTATTTATACTAGCATAGTGGCCAGATGTTCCAGTCAAGTCTGTGCTGAGGAATTTTCCCAATGTAAAGTTGCTGAATTTAGTCCCACAAGAAAAGAAACACAGAAACTTCTCTCCAGCCTCCTGATGAACTATTTTGTAGCAACGGTTATGAGGAACCATTTAGACAGAAAAATAATGTAATAGAGTAAAATTATATAAAATGCAAATGCTGAAAGCGTGTTGGCACTACAAGAACATTACTACATTAAAGGCATTGAAAGACACTTAAGTAATTTCCTTACGAAGCTCCATTTGGCCCCTTTTCAATTTAGAATGGCATTTTTATTATCATAACTGATAGCAGGTGTTTGTGAAGAAATCGATTAGTATGCAGGGATGGAAATTACATTTGCCAAATGACTTGCACAGTCTGCAATACAGGCTAAAATTTGTGTAGCAAAAGGCAGAAGGCTATAAACCATGCAGTGGGTACATTATTTAAATAAATTATCCAAACATAAATACATATAGGGAAGGGTGGCATTCATTAATTAGGGATGTGGCTATGATCCTACCAAAGACCCCACTCCTGCTAGTATTTATACTTGGCAGTAGCAGTGGTCATTTGGCACAGGGAACTGCCATACTGTACTATTTTCCTTCTTGGAACCTGGTAACACAACAACATTATAGAGCAGCTGTAATTAAAAAACAACAATCTACTATAGCCAATTCTATCAACATTTGGTAACTGAAGCACATAACTGATTTACATTCCTGATTAAATTATTTCAGGCTTGGTATCACAGAATTCTTTCTTGCCCACCTACAACAGCAATACAGTTAAACTCTCAATTATAGGAAATGGTATATTAACTCCATTTAATGTTAGGTGCCTCTTGACTAGACCTTCCACAGGTAGAGTCCCCGGTTCCCTATGGTAACATGATTCAGCACATTTGTGAAATTGTATCAGCACTTAAGAGAGCATGTCACAATATTTCATTAACAATAAAAATGTTTTATGTTTGGTAGGACAAATCTACCTTGAACTCAGATAATTTTTGCCTATTTTAAAATAGTACAAATGCATTATTCAAAATAAAGTACAGTTAGTTACTATTCAAATACAGACATGGATTGGCTATTGTGCTTATTTTGGATATTCTACAGAATGTCTCTGGAAGATTTAGCAACAGTAACAGTATTGTTACATCAAATGAAATTGCTCTGAAAACCATGCAATCATCCTTCCATGACAAAATTTACCCTCAAGAAATTGCACTGATGAGTCCAATGGGCAAAAAAGAGAATGAATTTTTTTTTTATTTTTTTAAGAGCCAAAAAACAATAATAAAAGAAAGGAGAGGGGAAACAAAAATTAAAAAAAAAGAGCTCAGGAGCAGTAATTCACCCTCATCTATTCCAGCTCATAAAAAACTTTGGAGAGCACTGTACAAGTGGAGGACATAAGGCCTGTGTATTTCCCCACTGAAATGTGGGTTGTGACCCAGATTCAGCTGAGGTTCAGACTCCCCTACCTGGAAAGGCTGCTTGACTATTTTCTGGGTCACACTATAGCCCAATTGGAGAACTCCTCTGCCTTTTCCTTCTCCTAGGTGAGTTCAGGCTGTTAAGTAGGGCTACACACAGCAAGAGATGTCTGCTACAGGGGCAGCAAAACAGGGGGAATGAAAAGGGCTGCAATGTCTCACAAAAGCAAGTAACCCGTAGGTGATGAGCCTATTAGGAGTTTAAAAAATAACTACTCCAAATTGAACAAGTCACAATACATAAAAACAGTGAAGGTAACTCCATTTTCCCTGTAGGAATACAATACACCTTTTGTACTGCTAAAAAACTCCAGAGAAGCACCTCTGAATCCCATCATTTCATGTCATTATTTAAAAATTGTATTTAGCAATCATATTAAAACCTATATGACAATAATTACATTGCAGTGCTACTAAGAAGTTCCATCAAACAATGGTGCCCTGCTATTTTTTGCAGACACCAGAAGACAAAGGCTGTGCTGCAATCTATTTTAAGACAAAATGGAAACATCCTAAACAACCTAAAGTGAGACAATAAGACTACAGAAGAGGTAAGTTTGTGATATTAGACACGATTCTCTGAGGTGTACAATGCCTTATCAACATTATTACACACTTTGGTGACTCCTAACCAGTCATAGTAAGCAATTAACAACACAGTCCGAGACAGAAATATATCCTTAAATAAGGAAGATGCAACACAAATAGAAACAGCATAACAGAATATTCAATTGTCACAGGCTTTTAAATGAATTAATTATAGATAAGAATCCATGAATGATATGACATTAAACACAAGTAATTTAAAGGTAATAGTAGTTGGTTCCTAATATGTGTGGATAGAATGGTTAACAGAAAAGGAGAGTAAGTCAAAGAAAGACATCTGATAGACCCCAGGCTGCCCAGCTTATTCAGCACTGGTAACAGTTTTAAACAAAATCAGAAACATTCTTTGTGTTGACCCAGCATAAGTTTAACATATTTATATTTTTGTGCACTAAGATTAAAATAACTCTGAATTCAGATCAATGTCTCTTTTGATTCCAAGCAAATATCTGTTATATAAAAAACTACTATAATTTATTTTTAATTATATTTCATTTATATTTATTATACAGTACATAAAGAAAGCTACTTCATTTAATATTAAATTAAAAATAGAGGGGAATTTTGGGGAGGAGGGAATGTGCATTTTAAAAAGCAAATATTTTTTCAAACTTTGGCATAAACTTTTGCTAAGAGCTCATTGACAAAGATGATGAATGTAGTTTGAGTTAAAAAAACCAGAAGTTTGTTCATCTCATCTCAAGCCACTTCAAGTTTGGTAGTTCAGATACTCATCTGCAAAATCCCTCCCTGAGGCAGGCTAAAAAGCATCTTAGGATAAAAAGACAATGAATGCTGAGAGCATTTACAGATGAACTATATACAAGGAAGCTGTATCAAAAGAAAACTCTGACAACAATCCCAAATAGCTGCCTGTGCTGCAAGTAGAAGAAAATCTTCCTACCTAAACAAACGCAGCTGGAAAACAGCTCAATATTCGCTTTACAGCATTTTCACTGAGGGATGCAAAATGATACCTGCCAGCCTCAGAGAAGTGGCTGAAGGAAGATGAGACATATATATAAGTGGGGGAAATCTTCACATTGATAATTCAAAGACTTCCAAGAGGTTAGTGTGATTCCTTTGTGCTGAGGCAGAAGTGCTATATACAATTTGGCAACAGCCTCAGTGACAAGACAGATTCCATTCAGTAGACCCACGCTAGATCCAAATCAAAATGACACCCTTTTTAGAACAAGAAGAGACTGGCTGATGAGAAATCAACTGAAGTTTAAGGACACACTCACCAAAGGATGTCTCAGAAGAAACAAACAATTAACTTCACTTTTCTAGGGCACTTACCTTGGATAGTTATGACAGTGCTTTCTTTCTGACTAGTACTGGTCCTTATCTTTTACCTTTAGTTGGTATTTGGTGACTACATTTAAACTAATACATAGTAACAATCGCTGGAGCCAAAGTAGCGTAGGTTTTCACAGTTGATACAGGGTAATTGAAGTCTTTTATGACCCATATCAGGCCATAGTGACCAGGAAATAACACCACACATCTCTGAATGTATCTGTTTTTTAAGGACATTAGGGAGAATTCAAAATTTTCTACCAGTTCTACTAATATACATCTGCACTGTGTAGTTCTCATTAGATAATGCTCGAATAACATTATAATTAACAATAATGACAGTCTACTAATTCACATATTGAGGACACATTGAGTTGTAGGCAGTAGGTTTTTATCAAGAATGTGAAGGAATCTGAAAGTAGTATCTGAAAAATAAATGGGTAAAACCTAAAAACAGTAACAGAAAACCTGCCCGTAAATTCACAGGACAGGCTTTCTGTAGGTCCCCTTAGCAGAAATTTTTCTACAGTTTTTATTTCCTATAGATTCTTCTATATTTGTATAGTAATAATCATAAAACTGAGAACTTCTGTAATGTTTGTCTACCTTCAGACTTTTGGTCTGATCTCTTCAGCAGAATTTTTTTGGGTTTTTGAACTTTGGCTCATGTATTGATATAGTGAGGTAGATGAAAACAAAGAAAGAGGACACTCCCCAACTTTCCTGACATCTGAGTTCTACTAAAGCCGTTATTCTGACTTGAAAATAATGCTCCTTTTGGTAACAGCAACCAGAAAAGCATCAAAACCTGTCAAAATAATGGATATTATGGTAATTTTTTTCATCACTTCCATTGCAGAGCATTTTCAATGTCAAAAAAAGCCATCTTGCAAGACACAGATACTTCTTCAAAGAGTTTTCAGTTTGAGGGACTGAACAAATATGAGTGGAGAGAAATAAGGACACGAAGTTCACAACTATAAATACAAACAATAAAACTTATCCCTGGCCTCTAGCTAGTCTGCTTGTTTTTCAAATAGGTGAACTGTGAAGCAGTACAACCAGGGGAAAATCAGCAAGGAAAATTGTTTCTGGAGGATGTGGAAGGGCATGAATTGTGTTTTAATGCTGTAGAAACCAAGGTAAGTTATGTAATGCATTTGTTTGTGGCAAGGAAGACAAGCTTTGCAGAAGTATAGTGTGGATCGTCTTCAGAGATACAGTGGGGGGCATCCCTGCCCTTGCAACCCAAGCCATTCTATAGTTCTATGATTATAACTAGATAAGACCACTGGACCCTCACTCATTTTTACCCTATAAGGCTCTATTTAGTGCTCCAGCCCTAAAATTTAATTTTCTGCCAGAGTCTGAGGATCCCATTATGATCACACAGCGGCAGGGGTTGTGTGAGGAGATGCCAGTCAGTAACCCACAGCCTTTCAGGTGTGTGGGAAGGTTGGGTATGCACGAGGTCTGCAAGGTGGTGGGAAGGAAGGCACATTGCAGATGGCAAGCTGGATGGCCTGTGACGTGGAGGGACATATGGAGCAGCTTGAGAAGTGTTAACCTGCATCTCCAGTGCAAACTGTCACAGCTGACCCTCTCTCCGTATTCTCCAGTAGCTGCCAGCTCATGGCAGAACGAGTTAAGGTCATTACCATCTCTAACTGCCCAGCTATAGATCTACGTATCTCAGACACGACTTTTGCAAACTCTATCATAAAAACTAAACTCTTAGAACAGGTTTTAGTTAGATGTGCTCTGTACACAGTTCAAAGGCATTTGGGAAAGCAACTACCATGAGATCCCCAAAGAAGCTCTCTGGAAAACTAAGACTAAGGTACACCTTGGTCACTTTGAGGGATCTTCTCAGCCCACTTTCCAACAACATCAGGAACCTGAGTCATCCAATATATAAAGCGGTTTCAATTCATTGCCTTGAGCTCCCAGAGGCCACTTTCTTTTCTTTATGGACAGTTTCTACTGGCATAAATAGTGTTCAGATGCCTATGATGAGTGCACAGAACTATGTCTGATATTAGCAGGTAAAAGCCACACTGTTCCTATACCACATTCTTCAAAAAATTGTTCTGTCTTGTTTCTGCAAAATTAGACTATGCCACTTGACTTTTTTTTAAAAAAAAACAAACTACCCTTCGGTTAAAACTTGAAAACAGCTAGCTAACTATCTTGAATAAACTCTAAAAACAAAATTAGAAAGGTATAAAAATAAATAATTTGGGGCAAGTACAAGCTAACCTAGCCACAAACAATTTTTCTTTTCCCCCTTCAGACATAATGTAACCAAACAATGAAGTAATTTCCACATTATTTTCAAATGCTAGGCACACTTCATTTGAACATCTCAGTACCTGAAAATTTAAACTCTGAGGGCACTAATTATCCTATATGAAAAGGGCTTATTGTCATCAGTGTTAGTGGGAGTTAGGCTTTGCCCACTGGGAGGGAGATTTACTCTTTTACAAACCCTGTTTTTTTCAGGTGCAGTTGCTTCCAAGTCCTTTCCTTACCATGCAGCCTATGTTCAATGCAGAGAAGCTCATTATACCAGTTACATTCACGGTGAGACCAGATGTTCAAACTGAATACTCATGTGAATTATTTTCAGGCTTCCTATTCACATAAAACTTGCTGGCAAACAATTAGTAAATGGAAGAATGCTGTCAAAAAAAAAAAAGGGGGAAGAAAAAGGAAAGAAAGAAAAAAGAAAGGAAGCCTATAAGAAAGATGGAGAGTGACTATTTAAAAGGGCACATAGTGACATGATAAGGGAGAATGGCTTTAAACTGAGAGGAGGTCTAGATCAGATATTAGGAAGAAATTCTTTACTCTGAGGGTGGTGAGGCACTGGCACAGGTTGCCCAGAGAAGTTGTAGATGCCCCATCCCTGGGAGTGTTCAAGAGCAGGCTGGATGGTACTTTGAGCAACCTGATCTAGGGATGATCCTGCCCATAGCAGGGGGTTGGAATCAGATGAATTAGCCATTCTGTGATTCTATGACTCTATGATTCTATGAAAAGTGGCATCACTTCGTAACTGCAATTTTATCCATACCATTCAGCACAGACCTCTGTCACATTTGAGAAACCAAGGTGTTTCTCTGAAGAGAGATTTCCTCAGCCTGCAAAACTTCTTCCTGTTTAGAAGACTTCAGCAATATCACTGCTTTTCCCTAGGTTTGCTACACAGGTGGCTCACTAGTAATTTATGAAGGCTTATTATTTCTTGTGTAATGAAGCATATCTCTTTGCAAATACAGAGCAGGTATAAGGAAAAGGAGGGCCTATTACCGTCCAGCTGGGACTAATAACAAAACGTTGCAGGCAAATGCTGGTTCTGCAGTGGACTAAAAATTCCCCAGAGAGCAGTGCCACCGGTTCCTGTGGTGTTATGATAAGTCCCATGATATCTGACATTTTATTAAAGCCCTAGAGAGATCATTAACTAAAAACCTCCGCTTTAAGTTTCTGGAATAGTGGCTTGCCAACTTTCTAGACTGTGGATCAGTGTCAGTTCTTCCTATTTCACCATGCTCTCATAAACTGACTTTTAATTAAAAACACTAGCAGGGCAATTTAATCTTGCTGTTTTAGCCAGTCCAAGGAATAAAGATGCAGATTACTTACTAAGGCCTTGCAAGTGTTCATTGACTCCAGTGATCAGTTTGGGATTATTTATCTAGACCTTGTGGCTGCAGAAAAAAATGATCCAATTTTCTCTAAAGGGCTTCAAAGATGGAAGGCTAATTTCCCACCTTAAGCCAATCTTTCTACCCCTCTCTTTCTACTTTCCTCTCTTTTACCTCTGTACTGGTTCTGTTCAGTCCATCTCCTCCTTCCGCTTTAAATATATGATTCCATCTAGTTGTTCATTTCTAATTCCCACTTACCTGACATTTCCAGATGGTTCCCTCACTCCAACTTATTCTGCAGTACATTCTCCAGACCTCTGTGACCCAGTCCCAGGCAAATTGCAGCACTAAATGTTTTGGACTTTTCCTACAAAGATGTCATATCACATTACTAAGAGGAATATTTCGAATTTGGAAGAGACCACCTTGCTACAATAATATCAAAGCCTGACATACTTCAGGTCTATTTTACTTGACAGCATCTCTTTGGAGAACAGGAATCTACATAGCTTTAAATGATATTTTGACAGTTCTTAGTTAATCTGCCCCACTGAGACGAGTTTCTCCAGGTTACCTTTTTAAAGTAAAGGTCCCCTTTTAACTCTACATTTTGGGTTGCACTTCTTCTACTATCACCCATGATATGTACCAAGCCCAACTGACTTGGCATATGTATAAGGTGAGACAGACAAGAGAAGAGTTGGCTCTGCACAGAGCTCTGATGGTTGGACATTAGTTGAGCTGGTTAGGAAGCAAACCATCATAGCAACATACAGGGGGTACAACTTTGATCAAAAATAGTTGCAATTCTCAGATATTTTCAAAATTCAGTCAAAATTGAGTACAATTCTTTTATCTGCTTATTAGTGTATTTGGTTTGTGATGAGGTAAATTTTTCTGATTCTTTATGTTTACAAGTAACTGCTGCCTCAGTTAAATATAACTAATCAAGATCCGAATCTCTTTTAGCAGTTCTATTTTTTCCTAATTGAGAAATAGGACTATTACAACACTTTTACAGAGACTGTGCTTTAAAGATGCCAACAAAGAACTGACTTTTTCCTCTAATCAAAAAATTACTCTGTTCCTGTAACAATAAAAATGAACAGAGGAGATTTAGTCTCAAGAGTGAAGGAACATGTTCACTCAAATAAGAAAAGCGCTGGTTACTGTGGAGATACCAAGTGGCATTGATGACAGTCTCCCACATCAGTAATGAAAAATGCTGCTTTTATTACTGGTGCCTTGCAGCTAAGGGTAAAGACATTTGAACTCTGCATAGCAGAAGAGATGCTGATGAATGCTGAGTGTTTCATGTTATGTTAATCTTATATATATTGTATAAATGGATTGCAGGTATGTGGGTACATGTGATACATAAATCATTTGGGATATTCAAGCATTATTTTATACAGGTAAACCTTTGTGTAAGTGGGTCACTGATGGTTACTTCTTAAGAGTCAAAGTGCTTGTTATACTTTCACTCAGACTTTAACAATAGATACTGGCCTTAACAAGACACATGGCTGCATTACTGCTGTTGGCATTTGAGCTTGAAATTGCATTCAGGCCCAGCACCATTGTGACAACTCGAAAGAAATAATCTGTAGGACTTATAAAGAAAATGCCATTGCTACTTGAAAACAAACTTGACAGTGTGCATGTGAATCCCTCAATTTGTCACATTCATTAGGGAAGAAAGGGATGATCTGAGTGGTTTAAATGACAGGTGGTTTGAATTGCTCTGATTTATAATAGGCAAATTTTGTTCATAAATGAAAAATGTTTTCTATAAATGTGAGGATAAACTACTTTTGTTACAAAATTCTATTGCCCCTTAAATTGCAAGAGAGCATTTATCCAATTGTCTCTCTGACCTTGTACTGGATTGGAGGACGGAGTTAATTCTTCTTTGAAAATTGTGCATAATACTAAAATAGCAGTCACTTTCACCTTAGATAAAAAAGGATTTTAAATATGAGAATATGTTTTTACCCCTTTATGCCTTAAAAGGCATAAGCAAATGATGGCATGAAGCTTCTAATTTTTTGATTCTTACATTCAGAGACAGCATTTCTTGAGCTATTTATCCCTTATGTGAATGGAAGGGTATTCAGAAGAGCTGTATCTGCAAGTCAAAAACTCCTTTCCCCCCTTGATTCTACTTCCAGAATATTCCGTATGTGCTAATAGAGGCCATTGTCCTTTTCCACAATTCAACATGTTTAGTAGGAATTTTCTCAGCTTCTTGAAAATAAAACAGGTTGCAAACTTGCAGATGACAGGGTTCTACAGATCTTAGTTCCAGACCTTTCAGAACCAGACATTTTATTGAAATTTGCAAGCACTGTGTAACTTTGAAGAGGTAAGTGTGAAATACTCCTTGTGCCAGACTTTCGGCATAAGCCACTACTTAGGACTTCTTATCTGTGGGTGTTCAGCAGAACATGAGTGCAAACACTCCAACCAGCAGGGAGCAGTTTGTGGGATCAAGGTCCAACAGCAAAGACATCTCAAAATCTTTCAAGAAAACATGATGAGACAGACGACTATCTCATAATAGAATAACATAGGGAGAGTTACTGCTTTTTTATAATGTTCTTCTTTGACTGTTAAAAACTCTCAATTGTCTCTAGAGCTCAGACAAATTTAAGAGGGAAGATAGTCTGTATCTGACACATGACAAAGAAACAATGAAGAAACTGATGTTATGAACTAGCAACTACCCTAGCACCTCCAGAGAGATATATGGATGACATATGAGGCGGGCACTTGGCAGTCGTAGAAGCAGCTCAGCAA
This sequence comes from Sakesphorus luctuosus, assembly GCA_013396695.1. NCBI lineage: Eukaryota > Metazoa > Chordata > Aves > Passeriformes > Thamnophilidae > Sakesphorus > Sakesphorus luctuosus. The sequence continues at coordinate 502,650 of VWZD01001168.1, forward strand.
TCATCAAATACAAATGCTGTAAAGATATGCTTGCACAATTCTTGCACCTGATGAAATGTGCAATGCATCAAATATTTGGAGGACTGAATGAATAAACAAAAAGGTTGTAAACTATTTTGCCCACTGAAAGGCAAACAAACAATAAAAAAGCAATTAGAATTCCTAATTAAAAAAAGCAACAAAACAAAATTAAAAAGCAACACCAACAAAACAAATCACCTTTCTGTATGCTGGTGTTCAAGGACTCACATACTGGAACTATACTACAGATATGTGTCATTAGTATGAAGCTTATTTTCTTGAGATGGCCTTTAAGCCTCAACAAAAGAGCAGGATGTCATGAAGCTTCTCTGAATCTAAGATTCATTCACCCAAGTAAATTGACATCACTAACTAGCAGTAGTTTGGGGATTGCTGTGGCCACCCAACTTCAAGAACGAACCCTGCTACATGTATTTTTAACTCCTGGAATTTAACCACATCACAGACTGCCAGTCAGCTGGACACACAAGGAAGGAGAAGTTTCATGCTTTGAAAAGGAAGCTTTTAATGCTTTGGAAGCTTCAAACAGCCTTGCATGTCTCATGACATAATGACACTCCCCAAACCTGCAATTATGAGCTTAGACGCTTGTACTGATATTGGAAAAGACTCTGCTTTCTGATCGTTATATTTTCTGATGTGAGCAATGGCTGATGATTCTTGGATATAACAATGGATAGGAAGGCTTCTAAATCTCCACCTCAAACAGTATCTGCAAACTTCTCTAACATGCTGGGGTGAAAAGGACTTCTAAAAACAGCTGGGTGTAAAGGGCAGCATGGTTAAGAAAACCTAAAATCAAGATCTTCCTTTAAACACTAATAGAAATGATCTTTCAGAGAGTTCTTGGAGGTCAGAAATAGTGTTCATGCTAAAGCCACTCTTGAAGGAATCTGTTTTTTGTGCTCTATTCAGAATCAACCACCTTCACTGTTAAAAACAGGGCTCATTCTCTTGAAAGCTAAATATGAAAGAAAAAGCATGGAAGTTTTATATTGCAGCAGGCCCTATAAGGAAGGTCACTCTATAGAAAGCATGAAATGTAATTTGGAGAAGAATGCTAATACCAGCTATATCAGATTATGAGGAAGCTGAAAACAGCGTATGTTCTAATATTGTCTTTTATTGATTTTGCTGCCAACATCCCACTTCAACAATGTTACAGCCGCACTTCAGGATTCTTAATGGAGGGGGATGGTGAAAATCAATATACAGAGCTTGCTTCTGCTCCCATTGAAGTCAATACAACTTTCATTATTAACTGCAATGAGCAGAGGACAGAGTTCAGACTGTTTCATCACTTTGTGTTTGTTTATTCTTTCCCTTTTTATTTAACCTCCTAAGGGGCAATGTGTATTTTTATCCTATGTTTTACAAAAGTCCCATTTAAGTACAGCAATGCCCTATCAAACTGTAAGTTTACATGCACAGAAATGATGCCCTGCTTTATGGAACCTAATGAAAAATTATAGCCTGTATCCTGAACTGGGAAAGTTATAATAAAAGATATAGGATTTGAAATAAATTCTAATAACAAAATCATTTCTTTCTTAAAAATATTTTCATTCCAATACAAAGCAAATAAAAGCAGTTTAGCTTTCACTGACTTGTAAAATATTACTTTCAATGTGTATTGTTTTCTTTATTACAAATACATGGGATGCACCTGAACTTCTTTTCACTATTATTTTAATGCTATTTACACAAAATGAAATACGCTAAAATTATCTCCATGAATGATAAGCATCATCTTCATTCAAACAACATTCTGTTAATTTTGTTCTAGCATGAATGCAAAACATATTTTAACATGCTGTCAAAATGAGACACTAAGAATGTCAATAAAATAACACTAAAATAAATGTAAATTTAGATGGCTGTCACAAGTGCCTGCTTGGTTTTCTGAGGATGTTAGGTTGCTATAGCATTTTCCATAGCAACTTTGCATCTTATTACATAAATAATCCCTCAGTGTCCTTAAAGCTTACTAAAAACAGGATTAAATCTATTCTCATATGTAATGATCCTGCATAAAACCTTATCAGTATGAAATACCCAGAAAACATGATAAAGTGTAATCTAGATAATAGTATTTCTGGCAGTTAAAAAGCATCAAAGCACAACAGACTTGTTTTGTAGTAAACAGGACATCCTCCTAAACCCCATATTAGGAAAATGCTTTTGAAGTGTCTGCTTCCTCTAAAATTTGGAAGTTAGATTAACCCCTTCATTGCTGCATCCACAAGACCCACATAGACCTTCATCCCAGAGTCTGTGTGTTGCACATGACCCAGAGAAACTGTCCCAGTACCTGGGACAGGATAAGGCTGTTTTTATTCCCCAGGGAAGACAGGCTGGGCAACTACATTCGGCCCTGATTCATCAAGAATTTTCTGTTAAATTCAGCTGCACAAGAAGCACTATTACAGCCAAATGGACTTAAAACCAGGGGCATAAAATTAGGCTCCTGCCTACATGCTTCCTGACCTTCAGCCTATATTCGTAAAAGCTGTGGGAAAATGGAATGCATTTTATGGCACAAAATTGGAGCCTTCCTGATCACAGTAGCTCTGAACTGGCATACTGTGAAAGACACTAGAGCAGCCTTTCCCCAGCATAGAGGGAGTAATCATCTTGTGCTGCTTTCTAATGATCATCCCTGATGGTCCCAGGGAGCAAACCTGATTGTCTGCTATGTCCAGAGCATTTCCATTTGAAGGGAAGTTACTTTGCTCACAGAGCTCAAAGGCGTTGTTCAGCTGTCTTCTCTGGCCAGAGAGGGGAATCCTGTCAGTACAGTGACAATTCAGAGCTTCACATTATAAATACATTCTTTTCTTTGAGATTGCTTCTAAAACCTGGTTGGTAGTTTCTGTTAACAGGGTTTATTTTCCTCTTCATATGCCTTTCTATGTTTATCACCATAGGCCTGATGATGACACAAGCAGCTGATGGCTTTGAAAATGGAACTAATTTATTTGAGGAAAAAAAGCTATACCAGCCCATTAAGTTTCTAAGGTAAACTCATTTCGTTATTCTATGTTATCTTTATCAGTAAATGTTTAAAAGGAAAATGTGCAAATTATGAATTTGTTAAACACCAATATCAATTTAACAAAACTATGAGAATAGAGAGGTAATAAAAGAAAAATATATCAGACTTTTGTTTAAAACAAAACATCCCTTAAACCCAAAAAGTTAGAATTACAAGAAAGGAAGGGAGAAATATCTGATCCCTAGGATCAGGAGGAAGAAGATCTGTCATGAGATCTGCTGTGATGCTCGTCAAGTTGGAAAAAAAGAAAGAGAGAGCTCAGTTCTACACAGCTGGGGCTCAGCAACTTCTATTCAAAGTTTTAACAAGCTATATAAAGCTTTCCTACCAGTTTAATCTACCTATAAGACACAGTTTTCATTCCATGTGTGCATCACTGCATTCACAAAAGCCTTACAGAAAGCAGAACGAGGACTGAATTGCAGAGAAAAGATGAATAAGCATCGCAGAGATCACTTTGGTGTTTCAGGCTTTCCTTGAAAACTTGCTAGGCATGCCACTTTCAAGACAGACTCAAGAACAATATACCAAAGCCTGTTTTATGCTGTGTGGACCAGGGCGTGATTTTCAAATACAGACTTTCACAAGGCCTTTTGTGAGATGGGCTGCCCACTATTCAGTCTGTCTCTGACAGCAAGTGACTTAGCTGATGCTGCAAACAGGACAGATCAGCTCAGGAGAGCATTAAAGATCCAGGCTACTGGATCTTTAATTCAAGAGAGAAAAGGTTCAATGTTTAAGTTGGGCACCTATTTTATGTATGTTTGAAAATCCTGCCATAGGGAATGTCCCTCCTAACTTGCAAAGCAGCACCAACCTTACACGTTCAAACTGGGTTTGTACTACATAGCTTGTGATTTATTATTTGTGCAGTCCTTGAGATATTATGAAACTATTTCATCACAGGTAATACAATGGTGGTGAAATGCTTCAGGGGCCCAACGAGTTGACTATTGCAAGTCTGTTGAGGTGGAAAGAGCCCTGTACTTATTATTCACCTGGACAGAACAGGCAGTGGCTGAAAAAAAGGAAGCATCGTTGCCTCCACCTGATAGTACAGAACTGAGATAACAAAAGTTCATTGATTAGTCCATGCAGGAAGCATGCAATGGAGCTGGGATTTGGCCTAGAGCTCTGGGATCCAGTCAAAAGTCTTAATCATACAACCATCCTTCCTGCACCCCTCTGCAAGCATAGTGCATTTTGTTCTCTTCTGCAGTGCCAGCCTCAGCTGAAGTTGGAGTTGGTAGAATTAATGGTACGTCATTGTGAAGTGCAAAAGGAAGAGATTAACCCACCTCTCCTTACAGTGAAATTACAGGTGCCTTCTAGGCATAAACTAAACTCCAGCTCCTCTCTACAACACACATCTTAACTTCACTAATTCTTAAAATTATTTTGGAGACTTTTACATGTGGTTCCTTTCTCCCACTGCCAGCAGGTGGGAGAAGAAGCATCCATAAATCCTGATCATTCTGAAGACTTTTGTATATCCTCCAGACTCCAGCTCTGAATCTCTTTCTTCTCCCTTGAGCTAATGCTTCAATAGCTGCATCTAGACTTTAAAATATATTGAGTTGCCAATCATCATTATTATTTTTCTTAGTGATCTTCCAGCTTTACTTCAGCAATCTTCTTGTCCCTTTCAAACTCCAAAATCCATATTGCATAAAAATTATGGTTTAAAGGCTCAATTTTGTAAAAAAAAAAAAATTTAAAAAGATTCTAAAGTAATAGCTGGTCTCACAGGTGCGATTCACTGAATCTCAGGTCAGCTTTATGCCAGATTTTCCTGTAATGCAAATGACCTTTAGTCTGTGAAACCAGGAGGATTTCCAATAAACTAGGCACATATGATTGTTCAACTAACTTAATGGATTCCCTAGGCGGTTCCTTGGGATGTCCTTGCAGCAGTTTGAGATGCTCTCCAACATAACAAGGAGCGAAACCTTCTTTTTCTTTGATGATTCAACTTGCACACAATGAACTAGGGTACTGAGTATACCTGGGGAGAATGACCTGTGAAACACCTGAATTAGCAGAGGATCTTTGTCCAGGAGGCAGTGACCCAGCTCTGCAATGTGCACTAGAGCACAGAAGACAAGTTTAAGAGACTGGAGATTCCAGTTCTCATTTCAACTCTGCCACAGAGTCACTGATATAGGAAATCAAGTTCATAAATAACTTGGAGAAGCAAAATTTGCAGATGAAAGAAGGTTTGAGTCTAGAATAGAGTGACACACTTTGCAACAAGTCCCCACTGAGATGTTCTGCACTGTCGCAAGACCAAATCTTCCCAAACGATGATGAGTAGATTTTTAATATGCTCCACGACTTGATCTCTTACAAGACTTAATATCTACCATGACTTGAAGAAAAATGCAAACTATTCTTAATTATAGCTTTTTCATCTTCTACCCCAGATCTCCAGATCTTATTATGTAGTAAGGCCTCAGCTACCTGTAACATTCCTCTGTGTCCTGGTTTATACTTGGATAGAGTTAATCTTTCTCATAGCTGCGACAGTGCTGTGTTTTGGATTTAGTATGAAAACGATGTTGATACCACAGTAATACTTTAGTTGTCGCTTACTCTACACCAAGGACTTTTCAGTTTATGATGCTCTGACAGTGAGGAGGTGCACAAGAAGTCAGGAAGGAGCATGGTGGGGACCAGAGACCCAAATTAGTCAAGGGGATTTTCCATATCAGAGTTGCTGGTATGCTCACTATATAAACCAGGGGGAGTTGGCCAGACGGGGTAAACTGCTAGACTGAGCATCAGTCAGTGGGTGGTGAGCAATTGCAGTGTACATCACTTCTTTCTATTGGGTTTTATTTCCATCTTTCTCTCCTTTTCATTACTACTACTACTTGACTACTACTACTATTGTATTTTGTCCTATTATTAAACTGTTCTTATCTCAACCCACAGGTTATTACTTTTTTCTGATTCTCCTCCCCATTCTACTGGGCTGGGGGATTGAACAAGCAGCTGAGTCACACTTAGTTGCCAGCTGAGTTAAACTACAACACTCTGAAACCCAAAGTCCAGCAACCTTGGATAAGCATTCGGGCAGTGAGGTGCTCTTCCACAGCCTCGGCGCTTAGAGATGTTGCACTGCATTTTCAAACGCTGGGGCTGGAATTCATCCTGTTTTTCTCAGGGTGGTGAATAGGTTTCTCTTCAGATATCAGGAGAGTGTTCATTCTAACCAGTCTAGCTATGAGAAGATGTGATGCACTCAGAAGAAATTATGCTGGGAGACTCCTGAAACTACCTTTTACCAAGACATAATGAGGTCTTAGAACCAATTCTAAATTGTAGAATTAATTAAGACTTCTTGTACTAGGAGTGACTTAACCAGTGGAACCAGTGAAAAAAGACCTGACACAGGTGTTGAAGCCTGAGGGAATCTCTGACACTTGTTATATCTCTGGGCATGATAACTTCCCTGAAGTCTTGTTCTCACTGTCAAGAAGGGCAAGCTGAAACATAATGTCCTCAAGAAAATTGCTCGAATGGCAGAACAGGCAGTCCAGAGCTCTGGAACCATCCAAATCAATTCATCATGTCTCACTGCTTTAGCCATTTTCAGATTTAGACTTTTAAACCTTTATGTGTGCATGCCATACTTAAACTGAAGAGGTGCATTATCTTCTATGTGTTATTCAAGCCTTGCTGTTCCCATGGTTAAGTATTTAGACAAATGTTTTATGAAAAGGAGTTAAAAATAAAGAAAGTGCCCATGTTTTTCTTACTGTGCAGAATTGTTTCTTTGTTACATAACTCTTTTTAAGACATTCTTTGTAGAACAGAGGTTACTGTGAATATCAATAGCCACAGCAGTGAGACAAAGTGGTGGTTCTAAAATGGCATATTCAAAAACAGAGAAAAAAAAAGAAAAAGAGAAGACAGGTAACACAAATAGTAATTCTAGAAAAATGCTAAAAGAAGAAAGGAAGAATAACTTTTCTGTACGTAAAAATAGTACAAAGAAGTACTTATTTCAGTTGATCTTCATTTACCAATGTTTTATATCCAATAACTTTTAGTTTAACTCCAAGTTCCCTCTGTTGTCATTGACAGAAGATCCAAACGCACTTGCTTTAGTTGAGAGTGTAATGTTGAAAGAAGAAAGCTGTAACATTAATTTTAGAACTGGATGACTATATATGCAGCAGGATGGATCAAATCCACTGAGATCAAGAGGATGATGAATGGTACAATGAACAGTGATGGACAAGCACTCAAATGGATTCATATTGCTAAATTTTGATTTAGAATGCAATACAGTATTGGGTTTGCTACTGTTATCACATTGCAGCAGTACAAATAAACTGAAATTATTTTGGAAGGAATGCTGTAGAAATCTCAGATATCAATACTTTTGATAGAAATGTCCTTTTTCATGGAAGAAAACCAAACACACTTTCCTATTTGTGATGTTACAAAAAGAATGACCAGTATGGCATGCATATGTTAAACCTGACTATACTGATAGATGTGACAGTTCAAAACATTGTTGCTCCTCTTCTGGCATGCAGGCTCTAAGTATTTCTGGCTCTACTTTCCTGTTGTTAATTCTAATGACTTTCCTCCATAAGAGTGGACACAGTTAAGGTAAAAGGATTAGACAGTCATAAAAGTTGCTGACTGCTAGCAGTTCATTGTCTGCAGTGACCTACTGTCTCAGCTCCAAACACTCTGGTAATGTTGTCTGGAAAATTCAAATTCACACAATTAACCAAGCAAAAAATAAGGCTGCCCTTTACAGGTTTTATTGTTGCATTTTTCTTCCAGGAAAAATATTAGATCTCCCCTTAAGAGAGATGTCACAGTAAGAAATTCTTTTCTAGAATGACACTCCTTCCTTTGGTCTTTACTTCTAGAGTCATGCAGCATCTTGTCACAAGAGGAGCCGAAGAGTTATTCTCTGTGTAAGCTTGAATCCATACTTTTTGACTTGCATAATAGGACTGGAAACCACTTAATGGATGAAATTCTTTCCTTTCCTCATATGGTGACTGTATGCAAAGGACTAGATTAGGATTACCCTAATGGAGACTATTAATTTCTTTCCATATTACTCCTTCCTTCTTTAACTTCCTTGAAGTTTACCGCTGGCTGGCAGTTTCCAGTCATGCTTCGGCTTAAGCTCCTGTAAATTTTCCTTCAGAAGATGAGTGTCTAAACAAGCAAACCCTTGTTAGCTACTCACAAACTTATTACCCAATGCAAAAAAATAGAGCAAAGCATCCTTCCAGATTGTGTTACCGGTTAGTAACTCAGGCAGCTTTTGAGACATCCCTTTTTGTCCATCCTGGATAGCAGTGCATTTGTAGAAAGCTGAAAAAGTTGCTTTTCTTCATTCACCTTGTATAAACCCTTGTTCTTTCATTCATGTCATCTATCTAATAAGGTAAATTCATGCAGAATGCAGTACCATATTGTGATATAGATACCCTTAGAAGTGCAGTATGTACCCAAAATACCACAGCTAAAATGGTATGGCGTATTTGTTATAGACATTAGAGATTATTAAGCCTTTGTTGAAAAGAAGGGTAAAGCTTAGAGAATACTGACCAAAGCGTAAGTTCAACTGGTCTCATAATAAGACATTGTTACAATCATGGGACAAAAGACTCTCATGCAAGATGGCAGAGAGTGCAGGCAAAAAGCCAATGCTTTCAGCCAAGAGCTGAACTGGAGAATTTTCTGTGTTATAGAACATAGTAGGTGGCAGACACCTTCTAGAGACAGCTTGCATCATTCAAATAACTAATTTATGAGGGTTTAAAATAAGATACTGTCTTATATAATCAGATATTAACATGTCACTTCTTATATGTAAGTAGTTTGTTTTTAATAAAACAACCCTTGTATATACTTGACATTACAGAGGGATTGGGATTTACCTGAATCATCTACCCTCAGCTTTTTACTGGGATTGTCACCACTGTCATCATCGGACATTTCCATCTCCTCTTCCCGGCGGATTCCCATGAGCTGTTCACTGTGAGCATTTCGGAGTTCCTAAAACCCAAAATTACCTTTTGTCAGTATTAACTTCCAGAAAGTCATTATCTATTATTTAGTATCTCTTTTTAATACTGCTCTGATTTTAATTATACATCATTTATCATTGTAATCATATTTATTTGTGTATGAATATTTATAACAACAGAAGCACAGGGAATTCTTCCTGTGAAAAGGCTGAGTTTATCAAAGGTAACACTTAGGGAAAACAAGAGAGGAAGTGACTTTCCATGTCAAGTGATCTTTAAGTTCTCCTAAACATAGGAGAATGCTTTAACAGCAGCGATCATACTTAAAATAGTGTATAAGGCAGACTGATAAAGAGATTATCAGCCTGCATAAGGTATAGCTAATTTTTGCTTCCCTCTGCCACTTGGGATATGATTTATATGGCGAAATGTAGGTGTCTCTATAAAACACAATCATATTAACTGCATCCTAGGAGTGCCTTGTTCTCTCTGCTGATGGCAAAGGGATCTGATAGCAGCCAGTACAGATGGAGCACCCTGTATTGTAGGTGCTTAATGCTGGCCAAAGGAATTTCGCCCTCTGGCCCTATGCCCACATTGCCACAGGTTTAAAAGACTTAGTCCTGTAACACTGTCCTGCAAATCTTTGCATCATGATCCAAAAGGAGTGCCAGCATGGACAGCTCGGTCTCCGCGTGCCCGCTGCAAGGGCAGGCAGCCCTTGCCCATGCTGCTAGGAAAACAATCAGCAGGCAAGCAGGCTTTGGAGGAGTCTAGACAGTCTTTGTTCTAGGCAAAAAAGCTGGCGGGGGTGTAGCGACTGGCTTTTTAATGGCAGCACCGAGAAGATTGAGAGGACTCTATTTTGTCCTAATAATCCTGTCAGGTGTAACATGGGGATGCTGCACTGTGATTAGTGTAGGCTTTGTCCACCCGCAGACAGCTAATTTTTCTGCCAACAAAGAGCTTAATCCCCAAAGAGGTGGTTTGAAATCTTTGAAACAAGGAAGAGTCGCGTGGAAGGAGGAGACAGCATTGAGGAGTGCGACAACTGCTCCATACAATTAACAAAAAGCTGTCAGAGAGGGACTGCATGAAAAAAGGGAAGGCGTTTCTGTTGAGCTGTCCCCTTGGTTCATCAGCAGATCTCAAATATTCTGAAAAATCTATCTGTGCCCATTAGTCCCAGCAAAGGCGAGGAAGCTAATTAGTGGGTGTTTGACAGGAGAATTAATTTCAAATTTTAAAAAAAGTAATTAAAAAGGTAAATTGTCAACCAGTGTCTCATGAAATCAGAAGCATCTCTGGAAGAAATCAGCAAACCATTTCTGAATTCCTTATTCAAAAAGGCCACCTGCACTTTTTCCTGGGGAAGTATTACTGCATACATGAGCAGACACCCACTTATATTTATTCCCGCATTAGGGAACAACTGTTCTTTTTGCATCAATGTCTACATTACCAGCATAGTCAACAATTTTCCATGGAGAATGCCTGTGTGCATGAGTGTTTGCTTTGGGTTTGGGTTTCTAGCAAAGCTGCCCCAAATTAAGAAAACAGGGAAGGTGATCAAGTAATTAAACAAATCAGCAAATATTATCATGGTTAGGAAATATGATTTAAATCAAAGATACCATTTGGTATATTTCCAACATATTTCATATCTGAAAAGCAGGCAATTCCAAAATATATTGGTTAGTGAGAGCCTTCACATGGTTTTGACTTGTTTTAGTTGTCTTCTTCTCAGAAAAACAAAAGGCAATAATGCTTGAAAAAATGAGTAGAAAATTACCATTTCTAGAAAGTGCAACTCTTATACACCTCAGTCTATTAAATTTTTAGAAACCAGCAAATGAATGACACACCATATCCCTTTATAGAAAGTTATTTTAAGCAGGGATGGTCTTAATATAATTAATGTACTAGGAAATCANCATATAAAAATATTTGTGAATAAAATGCAAAATACAGTTTGTACCAATAAATTATGCTAACATGCTATTTTAAGTGTCCCATTATTGAAGGCATTTGGTATTCACCATAATAGCACTGATAATAAAGTATTCATTTGGTATTCGTGTGGATGTTACAGTTAGTGCCATTGGTATTCAGCTGTAATTTAGCATTAGTTAATGGACACTTAAAATGTTATCCAAATGATTTATATCACAGCACTTTAGTGTTTCTCAAACTAAGTGTACAATACTTATTTTAAAAGTGTACTACAAAATAATTAAATAAGTGCACCTTACCTTCTAAAGTTTTTATTCTGAGACAGAGAAAAATCATTTAGAAGACTGTAATAGTAATAAGCTGTACTATATGAAGGAAAGCCACTTGTATGTAAATTGCTCATATTAAAAAAAAAGGAAGAAGAAAGAAAGAAAACAAAGACAGTGGTACTTACTTTTTAAAATACAGGCTCATAGCGTATATACTGAATTAAAAACGAAAGCTGGATGACCAAAACACAGGATGAGGTCTAGTGCTTCCTTTGCTGCCACTTGCAGCAAGGGGATTTAGAATCCCATTTCCTCTGTTTATGCTTATGACAGTCACACACGCACTGTGTGGTAGTATGATTACATTTGTGCTGGCTTCTTTGCAAGCATAATACTCAAAATTAATACAAGTGATGTATCTACATCTATAAAGATAAACATTAAGCAAATGGGAAGGAATATGTCATAATTCTGGACTTAATATGTTTAAATCATTATTTAGGAAAGAAATTTTCTATTTTCATTCAAAGTCATCTTATAATGATCCTATGATGGCACAATGAAAAAGAATAATCTGTGCTATAGAATACTTTTAAAAACAGATCACGATGACTCCTAAAAAGATATTTTTTCTGGAATAATTCTTAATTCTCTCCTTGGTTGAAAATATTTTTTCTAATTTCACTACTTGAGTTCATTATTTTAGATAGTAAACATAATCTTCCAATGACTTCTCAAATTTTGCATGAAAAATAAAAACACATTGCTCTCTGTCTTAATGTTATTTAATGACTATTATCATAATGAGAGCAATGGGAGCAATTCATACTTTAGATGAGACTGTAAACGGCCAGTTGATTAACAGCTAAAATGGTAGCTGTAAATATTGCTGAATACACTCTGTCCAGCTACAATCACACTCGTTCTGTGTCAATCCAGCTGTGAGATGATGGATAGAAAGTAAAAATAAAATCACCAACCTCAGAATGCTTTCGCCAAATGTCTATGTTCTTTCGCTGGGCTTTCGAGAAATGGTCCCAAGCTTTTTGTCTGGTAGAAGCGTTGAAAACGGCGACAATCTGCTCAACTTTGGTGAACAAGGAAGTCAAACAAGACAAGCAATTTATGTTGTGATCACTATAGAGAAGCAAAGCAAAGACACTAGGAGTCTATGGATGATGTCATTACTGAAACAACATCATCAATATCCATCCAATGATGTGTCTTTTGTACTTACATTGTATCAATGTTGGAGATGATTCCCTTCAAGTCTGTCTCCATAACTTTAGTCTACACAACTTATAACTATGTGCCAAAAACCATGCATGCAGCAGCTTCCCCCTGATGTCTGCTACAACTCCCTGTGCTGGCACATGCCTTTGCATGTGTGGCTATAGGGGTGTGACTATAGAAATAACACTAAAGACATAAACCTGACATGTTTCCCTGTGGCAGCTGCGTACAGATGAGCAGGCTGTAGGAACGAAAGCGTCAGAGACAAGCAGGCTCTGCTTTGAAGGGTTACTATCTGATAGCGAGAATTTGTCAGCAAACAGGGAAGGCCAAACCATACATTAACATTGCATTCTGGGCTGTAGCTGCTGCTTCTCTTCTATCTAATATAAATGGGCTCACCTGTGGTAGATCATTCTGTCCTGTGTCCAGGGCCTATGTAAGGTTACATAACGTGAACAGACACATATTTTTTGTATAAGATGAAGAAGAGATGTGAAATGGGCTTCCTTCATTCAACTCTAATGAATTTGTTCTGAACCCAAACATCCATATTTAGGTCAATTATCTAGGGCAAATAAGAACCTTAAGTTTTTAGCCGTTTGTCTGTCTCAATTTAGAAAGCTTTACTCTCAACACTCTTTTCTTTCTCTTCACATCAGTTAGAAGTAACATTGTCCTTCCTCAACAGTGACCTGCCTAAAAAATGGCCAAGATGCAAGTTGCCTTGATCCCAGCACAGTTAACTGAAGGAGCACCAAGAAACTCAAATTTTCTACAAATGACCTGGGCTGTGTTCCTGAATGAGCAGTTGTGACAAACTATAAAAAACTGAAAAATGCTTCAACTCTTTCACAAAATTCTTGGCTATTTATCTCTTTAGATTCTTGGCTTGAAAAGATGTCCCCTGTTTTATAAAGCTGCAACTTGCAGCATCTCCTGCCCCTTTCACTGAAAAATGGTGGCAGGAGTGCTGTAGTGATGTCTTATCTGGTCCCTCATTGAGTTGATCAGTATCTGCTCTCTTTCTTCCTGTAAGTCAGAGATGTAGAGAATCTTATACATAGTAACCTATCCTTCCTAAAATGGTGAGCTCACCTACAACAGCAGTTATGTATCTTTCACTTCTAGATCTGAAAATTAACCTCACTAATTTGAATAGGAGCGCATTTATTCTATTCTCGGGGGTTTTTACCCCTTTTGTTGGCTCCTTTAGTATTCAGGAAGATTATGTTTTGAATCACACATAAAAGTTTTTCTTTCAGGGATGACTTACCTTCTAAAGTCATAGAAAATAAATGTAGTTAATTTTCTTTTAAATTAATATGTATATGTAGTTTTACTAAAGAAAGTGCCTCGAAACTACTGTGATGATGAGATCCACTTGTAATCCATTCAAGTTTTAAAGGTAAATGTAATGAATTTGCTTGGACTGAAGAGTGGATGCATCAAGGAAATTATGCTGTGTATATTTATTCAATTAATTTGAAAAGAATGAAAATGGTAAAGTGCTCTACTATTATGTGTATAGAAACTGCAGCTAGAATGTAATTGCTATCGTTGGGATGATGACCCAGGTGCTCAGAAATTTTTGCTTAATTAACAATCTGTTTTCAGTTTGCAAGTGGAAATTCAAGTAGAAAAGATTCACAAAGATATGAGGAAGGGCTGGTTTGCCATTTTCCACTAATAAGTATTAATAAGATCATCTGAATTTTGAAAAACATTTGAACTTTAAAGTGTTTAATTTCCATTATGTGAACAAGTGCTAAGATTTCTCAAAAGTCATTATCTGATCTTCAGAAACTCTCCTCAATGGAAACACAAGCTAGGAAGATGTCAATGTGTTTTTCTCCTGTAAGTGTAGTAGACAAAGAGAACAGAAGCACCTCCCTCACTTACTTAACTTTTAGGAATTAGAAAAGCTATAGGAGGTAGGATAGTATGAGTATAACATGCTAAAAATCAAGACATTTAAAAAAACTTTATGAAACAGGCAGCTAGGGATAATGAAAAGCAGAAATGTAGAGAATACTAAATCAGCATGTATCAAAGACCAAGTTCCCAGCATTCTATTCAAAGAGAGTGTCAATATATGTACAGCCATTTCAATATTCACAGCTATCTAGGCTATGAAGTATTGCAAATGCCTGCAGGTAATACCCAACCAACACAAATGGTCTCCAAGCACTACGTCAGAGCTAAAAAGAAGCCAAGACCATGGTCTGACAGTACAGGAAAGTGCCTTCACATCTTTTAGCACTCCATCAAAATCCTGCATTCACGTGTTACAAGTTGGCAATTCCATACAAACCTATTCTGCCAGCTCACATTTGTTCACGTTGCACCAAGATTCCTTTGCTTTCCCACAGACATCCAGGAAGCCTAAAGGTGGAATAACACTTGTGCTCTGGGTAATTGGAAGACAAGATACAATATATCCGCTCCTGATCAGGATCAAATTTCTAAGGGTAAGCGATGCAGCAGCACACAGCCCATAAACATGGCAGATTCATCCCTAAGAGGAAACCGTGAGAGGTTTATATTATGTGAGTAATTCTGCAGTTAACTAATATTTTGTTTATGTCCGGGTAAGATTTGGACAAAGAGAGGCCCCAGATTTTGGGCTGACATCTGCAGAATCTGAGTGAAACAGCTGTTCCCAGTCTCGCTGCTGAGTGTGGTTTTCAGATTATTTCCTGATCTCCAGAAAGAAATTTCCAAACCTAAGTAACAGGTCATATCTATCTCTCTAAGGCACCTTGAACTCTAGGATGCACTGTACTGTCAACTGTGATTGGTGAGCAGAATTATTAAGTAACATGAAATATTCATGGTCAAACATCTGTTAGTGAGTTCTATTCTATATCAAATTTTCATTGACCATATGCAAATCTGTTTCCTTACTAAATTAAGATTTAAAACCCCATATTGTTCTGGAAGGGTCCATAATGTCATTGTTTTTCCTATCTATATAACTTACAGGATGTTAAGTAATTGTAGCTTTCCTAATGATTTATTCTGTGGCTGGTAATTCATGTGGCATGTTTCAGACAAAGGATTATTATCTAATTGCTTTCTGCTGTATTATAAATAACTAGAAAGATTCAAACAACTAAGCCTAGAGTGATATGCATGTGTCAGTGTGGTGTAATTCAATACACTTTATTAGAGGTGCCAACTCATAGTAAGTATATTAAAAGAAAGTTTAAACCTCAGTTTCTGCTGCCATTAAAGATGCTATCAGAATAAATGCAAAAACAACCAGAAAAACCAGGCATAACAAGAAAAGTACTTTAAATGAGCCCTGTAGAAGTTGCATAGAAGATTGTATTAAATGGAAAACTAGAATATCTCCAGGGCAAGAGAATATTTTATACACGTTATTTTAAAATTATACTACCAAAGAATAATAGAAATAAATGAGAACCAAAGCATAGCCTCATTGGTTGATTAAGAGGTAGAAAGAACACTTTGAGCCTGCATTACATTTATCAAGCCAGCTATTTTAAATATATGATTGAGTGAAGGTTGAAATTTATCCTTGGGTTCAGGAGAAAAGAAGTACTCTATTTTTCCTTTGCTTATTACATTATAAGCTGTCATGCATACTATTTTACAGTATATATAATATATATTATTTATAATAAAAAAGAAACAAAATAGAAACTAAAAAATAATGTGTTAAAACAATAAAAAATAGTCTTTCCTGGCAGATAAAAAAATCAGAGTTCATGTATAATTTCACTCCAAATTCCACAAATTAGGGATACAGGATCAAAAGAACTTTGCCCTAAATTACTGTAAGAGTAGAATATATGGCAATTTAGCTCAGAAAAATCCTGTAAGAATGTGACAGTTGACATGAAGGGTAAAAGAAAAATTCCACCCATAAAATTACAGTGTAAAGGAAACTGTTACCGTAAATGTATAACATGCTTTTCAAATACAGATTCGCAGCACAGGGAGGATATAGAGTTGGCATGGTTTGGGTCAGAAGCCTTATTGTTGAATCTGACTAAGCTACAGTATGCCAATCGATTTGGCTGCAAGCCCAGCAAACCAAGGAATTACAGTTGTCAAGGCTAGATGCTGTAGTGAATGCAGTCTCCAGGTCAGTTTTGGATAGGGCAGAGAATACTTTTGGCAACAATCCTGAAAAGCATTTGTTAATGAACTGAACAGAACTCAGCATTGAGTCCAAGGCTAAAATTGCACATAGGTAAACGACATATGACATCAGTAAGAGAAATGGTAGACAGATTGCAGAGTAATGAAACATACATTATTTTAATTAATTTGGACCAAACCCTCAGTCTTTTGGTTATGATACTGTTTACTTTCAAAAAAGAATTTGTCTTTCTCACATTTACAGTTGTAAATGTGCAGCCGCTCCCTGTTATTCAATTCACATGTCACAGAGGGAGAAATAGGTGTGATTGCCTTTGACTAGCAGAGGAAAACATAAAAGTTGGAAATATCACCCTCGACAAGACTGCAGGTAGTGCAAGGGATGAGTCCTAAAGTAAAGCACATCAGAGGTCATCAGCTGGATACATAAGCAAATACCATTATATATTTGTATAATGAAGATACAGATTTTGACAGCTATGCAAAATAACTCATCTGTCACAAATAAATTGCATAGCTGTTTCACTTTGGTTTCAGTTGAGGTTTTGTGTTTGGCCGTGCTTTTAAAAAAAACTTACAAAAAATCATGGGTGTCCAAAAGAAGGTGAATTGCAGTGCAACTCCATTAGAGAAGTCTACTGTTCGGTCTGCGTGCTGTCTGGATGCCAACAGGTTTCTTAAGACGCAGTGTTAAGAAATAGCATGATAAAGGAGAAACCCACTAGACTTTGCTATTATATCCCCAAATTCCACCTTTTAGGACAGACCAAAAGAACGTTGCCTCCAGTGATTTATCTCCCAAATCGTTTTGCTGTGAGGGTGGTCAGCTTGCAAGGATGCCATTCCTCAACCTGCCCTGCTTCCAACAACTACATCTGTACTAGCAATCAAAACTGGCCAGGGACCATTCTTATTCCCTGAAACCAAATGACAAAACTAGTGAGTATCCCTGCAGCAGTAATCCTTCTCTCTCTCAAAAAGATGCTTTTCTAGGAAACTACGTGGCCTGCATCAAACTCTAAACCATATCTACATTGTGTGGGAAAACGCCAGCTGGCCCAGGGCAAAAACTTTCTTACATTTGAACAGTGTGGGTAAGCCTGTCCTAGCTCAGCTTAATTTAATCATGCAGAGAGAGTCAGTGGGGTCACCCTCACTAGCAGTCTCTCCTTTTCTGCTCACAGAATGATGCAGAGGAGTCACCATTGCAGTGAGCAATTACAAGACTTAATAGAGGAAGAAGGATGTTTTCGTCTTCCATCTACGGTCTCACCTACCCAATTACTAGAAAGCATCTCCTCTCCCTAAATTATTTCTACTTTTTCCTTTCACTAGGCCTAGAGTGCTTGAGACCAGGAGGAGGTATGCCTTGGTGTTGATGGTTATATCCCTTCCTATTCCATCTGATTCAGACTAGTCCCAGTCAATGTGCTTGCCTGGGTTATTAAGAGGCTGAGAGAATGTCAGTGGTTCACACTTGAGTGATGCAGGAAGAAATACTTTTTCATAATACAATAAGTAGTTTCTTCCACATAGATAAAGGACAAAAAAGTACTTATACAACAACCATCTCTGGTTTGGTAAGAATATCAAACCTCAGCATCAACAGCCATTGTTTTTCTTTCCTCTTTTTTCAGCTAAGGAACCCAGTGAAGAATAGTGAAAGAAGGAGCATCATGGGGATACTAAAAATGCCCCATTTTCAGAATTTATCCTGAAATCTGTACAGTAACTTCTCTGAGGTATGCATATCAACAATTAATAGTTCTAGAAATAAAAGAACAACTGTTAAACCTCAAAATAAAAGAAAATACAATTTGATTAAAGAGAGCCCAGTTTGCCCTACAAGGTATTGCTAGAATATCTGTCTACAATTTAAGGTTTGAAAATCTTTTAGGTTGTGAAATGTGGTTTAAATTACAACAAAGAAACTGACAGCTTTGTGTAACTGCAAGAGCTGGCACCACGCCATGTGATAAATCACTCAGACCCAACAAGACCACTTCACCTTCCTGTCATTTCTCAACAAACAGGAGCCTGACATCAGACCAGCACAGCACAGTAGGGCAGGTGCAAATGTACAGTACCTGCTCTTTCAATGCCACCATCTTACATCATAGAATGGACTTTACAGATCTTGTGTTGACAACCAGAAAAAAAACTGAGAAAAAACCCAATCCACACAACCTTCCCACCCAAACTGAAAGAAAGATTAAGTGAACACTACTTTGTTCATCAGCTTGACAAGATTATAACGTATCACATTTAATTAGCTGTTTTTTTTTTTTATTTATGGTTAGGCAGATCTTTCTTTTCAGCCCTCAGATTTAAAAAGAGCAAAAGTAGGTCAATCTGTCAAAAATGAGAACCCCAAAGCGAACTCTGTGATCAAGAAACATCATAAATGTGACCATGCTCTGGCAGGTCCCTTTATGTGAAGGGACTCTCCCTCAGTAATAATTACACAAGAATCTTGTAGATTAGAATGTTCCTATGTTTGTTTGGGGCATAGTATGGTTTCTTTTGCTGAAGAAAAAGAATAGGGAGGTAGATGAGGAGTTTCAACTGCCATAGCCTCTTCTGGTAATTGAAACAAAAAATTGTCTTACTCATCTTATGTGGGACTATTTACTTCTCCATTTGTTGTCATACCTTATGTTACCTTGCCTGCCGTGACTTGTCCTCGTCTCTCTTTGTTTATTGCCTCCAGTCTCATCTTCCTTCTGTATTTTTGTTCCCTCATTCTGTGTGTGTTCATCTTTCTCTCCCACATAGTCTATTCCTTTCCAGAACTCTTTTTCTGTCCCCATAACATCCCTGTCATCATCATGAACTACATCATTTGGGACAAATCCAGGGATTTGACATGACGCGTGACTAGTGCATAATGAAGGGAGTAAGTATTTCAATGATTCATAGGATTATTCATATTTACAAGGTTTATTCAAGCACTTATAAGCAGTCCAAACAGTTTAAATGAGTGGACCACATGATATGCACAGCCAACTGAAGAACCCTTTAGGGTGAAACCTCCATCTTTCCTTCCTTGCCCCAATGTTATACTCTCTTCCCTTATCCTTTATTTCCACAACACATTTGCAGATCTGTTCTGTGAAGCATCAGGCCCTTACCTCCATCTCTACTCAGCAAAGCGTGTCAAAACCAAGCACAGATTTCCATATGATTAAAGCACATGCTTCTTTGCCTTGAACCTTGTGTCATCATCTTGGAGATCTGCAGATTCCAGGCAAGTGGCATGAGTTGTCAAAATGGGGCCTAAGACTGAAATCTCTTGGAAGGCAGTGCTTTTATTTTGTTATAAAACATCATGCATATTTAATGGCTCACATTAAAAAAAAAAAAAACAACAAACCCAAGTCTTAAAAATAACAGAAGAAGAGCTTCTGTTGAAATTCTGGCCACACTTAAATCAATATCAAGATTCATATTGACTTTAGGTGGAATGAAAGCTATAGATAATGGAAGGAATGCAGAAATTCAAAGACAAGGAAACACAAAGGAATAAGCTACATGAAACACTATGAGTTGCAACCATAAAGGGTTATACTGCCAGAAAATGGGGAGGAACTATAAGAATGCAAGGTAAAATATAAATGGAGTCTTTATTCTCTGCTACTGCCAGGGCATCCTGGATAGAAATGCTTTTGAGAATGCGTGTACGAGACAGAAAATGGAAGGACAACTAAGAAAGAACAGAGATACCCAGCTGAGCTTTACTGGACAAATTATCAGTACTGAAACAAGGCAAGAGTACACCAGCTGAATGAGCTAATCAAAAGTTCATGGGTGGACTGCGGAGGTTATTTTGTACTTATTTTTTGTTTTTCAGAAATGCATCAAGGTAGAAAGTAATAGTGGCAACTAATGACATGAATGGTTCATGTTTTTATTTGTATTATAGTGGCAATCTATGACACCAACTGAGATCTGGGCTGCGATGTAAAAACACATTATATGACTCAATCTCTTTCACAAAGAGCTTAATGATGACCTAAAAACTGCACATAAAGTAAGCTCGTATTTTTGAATTAGTCACTGACAAATGAAAGAAAGACAGTAAGACTGGACAATCAAAGAGTAGGAAAATCCTTTTAAAAGTTGTTAATAAGTGGAGCGATTCAAAGAATACTCAGAAAGCATGATTGTGTATAAATAGCCTGACTGCTAACGGAATTTTAACCAGCATGTTTTCAATATCTGTAATGAAACTGGCATCGTTTTTAGTACTGTGAGAACATACTAAAAAGTGGAAGGATTATTGGGAGAAAGGACTGCAGTATGTCATTTAAAGCAGATCAGATAAGATCATGATTTTAGTAATCATCATCATATCAGTGTAAATTCTATCTTTTCTAAAGCAAGAGAACAATGTCTGAAGTGCACCTGTAATGAGAAAAACAAAACTGCTGCCAATCATTTTTGAAGAAACCTCAAAAAGGATTTTCAACATCTTCTTACTTTTTAATATTAAAAATGCGGATTGTCTGTGAAGGCACTGAGAATGTTAAAATAGATTAAATCATATCCAGTGAGATCAAGGAATGAAAAGGAAAAAATCCGAAAAGAGAATTTTATTCAGTGTGTTGAGAACACTTTACCCTTCAGAATTATTTAACTTAATTTTTTTGGGGAGGGGGTGGGGTGGGGATGGGTGTGTGGCCATGGGGGGAGAATTCACATCAGATACCTACCAGCTATTTGACAAAAAGTCAGTGTAGTCTAACACACCACTGAAGTCCTTCAGTAGGAGCAGAGGGAAAAGTTGAGGTGACAATTCTGAGGTTCCCAAAGAGGGGCACATGACACACAATCTTCTCTCCAAACCTTTAATTCTTCTTAATGGACAGGCTTACTGAATCAGCTCAAAGTTGTATCTAGCTTCATATCTTGTTTCACAAATAAGGGCTGAAGATACTCAGCAACAAGCTAAGCAGGTAAAATGCATAATCCCATCATTCACATAATTATAGAATGGTTTGGCTTGGAAGGGACATTAAAGACCACCTAGTTTCAACCCCCTACCATAAGCAGGGACACTTTCCACTGGACCACATTGCTCGAAGTCCCATTCAACCTGATCTTGAATGCTTCCAGATGTGGGGCATTCAAAACTTCCCTGGGCCACTTGTGCCAGTGCCTCACCATCCTCATTGTAAAGATTTTCTTCCTAATATATAAGCTAAACTTACCCTCTTTCAGTTTAAAGCCATTCCACTGTGTTCATGTTCAAGTTGGACATCAAGAATAATTTTCTCCCTGAAAGGGTAGTTCAGCATTGGAACAGGCTGCCCAGGGAGTCAGAATCAGTGAGAGTGTTCAAGAAGTGACTGGACATGGTAGTTAGTGCTGTGGTTTAGTTGGCATGGTGGTGTTCATTCGAAGGTTGGGCTTGATGACCTTGGAGGTCTTTTCCAACTGTAACGACTCTATGATTCTATGACAAGGAAGTAGTCTGGCGAGGGGGTTCCATGACAAAATCCACCCTTCCTCTGTTTCTCCACAGGCACACAAGAGACTGATTCATAGACCCTGATAGGAACCTGTTCCCAAAGTCCATTGCAGAGTCACACATTAGTAAAATGGACAAAAATAATCAAATAAGTAGGTGTCATAATCTGCTCAGTAACCAGCCATGGAGCACTTCTCTTCATTATGTTCTGTGTATAATCTCTCAACTTGTATACTGGGACACTTCCATCACCTTGTCTGTCTGACTCAACATCTCAAATTAATTTTTGAATATGGCACTCTGGATTTTTATTCACCTATAAGTACTTTTCACAATGTTGTCAAGGGAGATTGCACTAAAAGATCTAAAACCTCAATAAGAGGTAGAAAAAGTTTACAGTGCACAGAAAAGAAAGTCAGAGGAGAGAACTGCAACTTTGGTGTGGTCCAAAAGCTGCCCATAGCCCAACATGGATTTCTCCGGGGCTTCCATTTTCCTTAAACATGAGGATTGACACTGGTAAACATTGGGCTGAAAAAGTGGTTTAGTGGGAAATTAAAAGGAGATGAACAGGAAGTCAGGGAGCAGTGTTGCAAGTAAATAAGACGTGGACGCATGGTGGAAGAATTTAGAAATCAAATTGCAAATACAGACCTATCCAAAATCCTGGAAACAATCCTTATTTTAAGCCCATGTTCAAATCTAGAAAAATTAAGTAATTTAATAAAAAGAAGGAAGTGGACATTTTTCTCTCTTTATCCCTTAAATAACTGAAGAAGCACCATAAGAAGGCTAAGACACCTTAAATCAGGTGCTATAAATTTGCAGTGTGACAGCAGTAATACACTTTATTTCATAGATCATCCTGGCACAAGTATCTTGCTCAGGTAATTAATTCATGTGCTGAACACTTGACCCAAATTT
The DNA here is from genome assembly GCA_013396695.1 of Sakesphorus luctuosus. NCBI lineage: Eukaryota > Metazoa > Chordata > Aves > Passeriformes > Thamnophilidae > Sakesphorus > Sakesphorus luctuosus. The sequence goes on from VWZD01001168.1 coordinate 525,735, forward strand.
TTAGGGGAAATCCGCTTGGTAATCTTCTAAATAACTCCAGACACAAATTTGTAGCAGGGATTTCAATACCTGTACTTCTTCAGTAGCTGGGCTGTAAGCTGAAATGTTCTGGCCACACTAATCCTTCATTAATAAGAAAACACTTTCTACTTAGACCCACCTAGACGCTGCGTGTATGTGCGTGCACGTGTGTGTGTATGTGTTCCAGGTGAGTATACTTGAAGTCCGTATTTTTTCTTTTTCACTCCTCATAACTTTTGTTGCTCCATGCTGACATTTTTATCTAACTCCAAGTTCTTCCCTTACGCTACATCCTTCTTTATCAAGAGTATACACAGTAAGTGGCACTAATCTGCTCAGAACAAGGAATGTAAAAAGTTGGACATCTGGTTCAGAGCTAGGCCCCCTGTGAATCCACTATGGGCAGCAAAGAAAAAATGGCACATCCAAGGGTGATTCATCTCATTGGAAGAGCACCATGAGGTCAGTTTGATGACTCATTCCCTGGAGATTCTTATTTTTCTCTTCTAACTGTACAGAAATGTCAGAATGGTCAGCTCCAAGTTGGACATCTGACCTAGTTCATGACAGAGGAATGTTACATTATATTTTCAAAATACTGTAATATTTACATCAAATGGTGACACAGCTGCAGCATTACCCTAGACTTTTAGATCCTTACTGCAGAACAGAAGTGGGTTTTTTGTCAGGCTGCAAAATTTAATAGACCACACACACCTATTTTGGACATCTAGTATTTATAAATTCTTCTTCATAATGCCATTGACACATCGTAACCAATTACGCAGGACTGTGGAAAAACTATGGAAAAGGACACATGAAAAACATTCCTCAGAACAATCCAAATACAGATCAATTCAAAATACCTTGAAAAAGGGAAGCTCATTTCACAGTCTTCATGCTTAGCAATTTTAGGCATATACATGTGTAAAGCAAAAATATCATCCATCTGTTCGCATCAAGTTTGCAAGGAATTTTAATAAGATTCATTAATGCTAATAATGGCCAATGTTTATGATGTTTATAAAATAACCAATGGGGAACATCTGGAAAGCTTGAAACATTTGTTCTTATATAATCCACAGTGTGTAACACCTTTCCCTGAGGTCAGTTTTTTGCTGACCTTGTCCTCCTAGGCCAGATCTGTCAGAAACTTTTTTCTTCCAGGCATTGCTGTGACTCTGAAACTCATGTTTGGAAGCCAGACCTATTTCTGGTTTTGTAAGTTCAGCATTCAGCACATTACAAGAGCAAAACAGATAGTCAAATCTGCAAGTTTCCACCTGAAACTACAGGGATCTCTATTTCCAAAGTGACAGATGTTCTACAACAGTTGGTGACAAATGGGCTAATTTAGACTGATTTAACTAAAGTTCAGCCTGCTGACAATGGGAGATTTTTTTAAATGCAGCTGAAGAAGGCATTTCTGGATGCTGGAGCTGGCGTGGCACACAAAACTAGAGGCCCTGGTGTGAACTGAACAGCACGCCATGCGTGGTGCCTGCGTCTCTGTGCCTCACACCGCCTTTTAAATCCTGAGATGGAAGACAATATTGCCTAGCAAATTACCAAGGGAATTAGCTATCTTTAAAATTTATTCACTGAACAGATGTCCACAGAAATCAAATGCCTTTGGCCCAGAATCTTTCTTCCTAAGTTCAGGCATCTAAGGTCTTAAATTAGAAGGACATATGCCCTAGGGTGAATTGGCCTTCTGAGACGCTGAGCTTACCATCACATAGGCAGGAAGCCTCAGGGGCTTTTCTCCTAAGCTAGGCAAGTCCATCCAAGCTATGCCATCAGCCCTAACTTTTGAAGGATGTCCACCGAGGGACCAGAAATACATTCCAGAAAAGTATTTAGGGCTTATTTTTTATATAAGGATTAGCGGTATGATTCAGAAATTACAATGCACCAATTGCATTATCCTCCATTTGGTAAATTGTCTTGCTTTTTTTCTCAACTTCAGGCTTCACCCTTATGAGTATCATAAAGCCTCTTGCTTGAGCAACCATGAGTAGGCACATTAAAACCCAGTACAAACTAAATCAGTTTTCTTTCTTCTTTTTGTCGTGCCTTTTCCTTTCTTTACCCCTTCCTTTCTCTCATACCTTTCACCTCTTTTCTCTTCGACTCCCTTGACTTTGAAGAAAACTTCAAGTATCCTGATTATTGTTTTACAAGGGAACCTCATTAAGGTAACTTCATTGATTATTTTTCTGTACCAAGCAAATTGCTGCCAGCAGTAGATATTTAAGACAGTTTATCTGCCAAATTATTACTGGCATTGTATCAAATAAGTAGTCTCAATGCCAGCAGCAGTAGAGCGTATTCTACTGTGGAGGTGGCCTGTATGCTGGATCCTACTGCCTTTTACCTAAACTCAAGTTAAAAAAATTACCTAATTGTGCTCTGTTCTGTAATTGACCTAGCTAACTAGCTGCAACACACAGGTTACATATCCCTCCTCTCAAAGAATCCATGATCTTTTCTCAGAGCAGTGCAGCTTCTGTCTGGTCCATTCTTGAAACCGTTATGCCTACACAACAGTAGACATTATGCATAGAGCATATCTTTGTCTAATAACAAAAGAACTACTGAAACTTTGCTCACCTTGAATAATAAGCTCTTAGGAATGGTCCTTGATCCTCCAAATTGCCATAGAGTATGGAATAGGATATGAAGTAGAATATGACTGCATTGCAACTACTTACCCCCAAACAAAATGATAAAAAAACCACTACCACCACCACCACCATCACTATTACAAAACTGGACAAAAAGGGAGTTACTTACATTGAGTGAGGATCCCTGTTAAGGCATTTTTGAAACTCTCCTTGGCTTGCTCCATTTCCTGCTCATGAGCTGCCTTTTCGTTCATGAGCCGGCGGACGTGGCTGTTGGCTGACTGCACCATCGAATAAAACTGGTTTGCAGAGCGCCGATTCACCTCGCCTCGCTCAATCCAGGTAAGCAGCACTGTGATGGCCTCTGAAAACTTGCTATCATCTAGAACAATCAAAGCACAGGTTTCAAATTGCAGGCATAAATATCCTGCTGTGAACACATTTTCTGCTCCACGTCACATTAAAATCACCATAAATCCTTCTTGCAGTATATCATTTTGGGCAACTTTTGTGTCCTTTGTTCTATCAGATGTAAGAAGCCAATACAGCCATGCGAAACTACATAAATCTCCCTTCAGGACTTGTCTTCTTCTTTTAATAGCTTTCTCACAGCTAAAAGCACTCTCCCCCGCTTCCCTGTGGCCTGAGTCCTTGCTTTCACAATGTCTCCCTTAAGCCATTCAGTGATATGAATGACCTTACAGCGGGAGTGAAGAGACCTCTGTGATACTGGACTCACTGAGGAAATGAAATGTGTCTGTTAATCTGCTTGGCTGAAAGCTCAGTCTTGGAGCTTGGGCTCAGCCATACTTTTGTCAACAGATTTCTCTAACATAAGTAATGAATAGTGTTGAGGTTGAAAAATTCTTGCTCAAAACACTGATTAATTACAAAGAACTGCTTTGAACAGATGACGTGCCTGTATTTGTTTTGTATTATTTGTTTTGTACTATTTGTCTATGTTTTGCTTCATATATTCTTTTGAAGGATTCCAGATGAATCCAGGAAAACACCTGGATTACAGCTTCATGTTTATCATTCAGGTAACAAACGTTCTATTTCTCTGCAGAAAGACTGCCAAAACTGAAGGCTAGATTTTGTGCACTCCCTCCCCAAGTAATCTTCTTTCCTCTGACAGTGCTCTCAGCTTCCTCAGAAGACTCTTAGCGCAGCATCCATTACACTTCAGCCTTCATCAGGATTAAGAGAAAACATTTCTTTTTAAGTCTCCTTTAGGCTGAACTTCAAGAAAATGTTACTACAACAGTATCTTCCTGCAGAACCATTTTTGTGCAATTCAATCTCTTTTTTTTTTCACCAGAATTTTATTCTATAAACTTTCATTTCCCAACAACCCATTTCAAACACCTAATCTAATCCTTTTTGGTTATATTTCTCTCTCTATATTTTAGATGGTATGTGTACCTTTCTGTAGGAGAACGTATATGGTTATGGTGGGAAGAAGTATTATAGCTATAACCAATAGACACTTAAAACAAAAATTGGAAAATACTAAACCCAGCCAGCTGTGTTACAGGATACAGAAACATGGGACATAATTTGTAAGACTTTGCTTTCTATGTACAAAACATAATTAAATACTAATTCTAAGCAATAATTTTGGTTTTTATTCTGAATCAGTAATCACTTCCCTAAAAGGTGAGGAGCCTAAAGTACAGAGAGGACTACTGACATGCTCAGTGCCCACAGTCTCTGAAGACGAAATTTTTACATTGCCTGATCTTTAGCATCTTATTATCTGAAACATGCTTTCAGCTACAGCAGTAAGATTTGCTCTCCACAGCTGAATAGGCATGTTAACCCAAGATCCCTGGAAAAAATTTACATAATAAGAGCATCATAACCCCCTCCCTGTGTACAATTACGTAGCAGTTGTAACTTAACATTAACATGTAATACGTTATCATCATTTATTAAGTAATTGCCCATGGGGAGGAACAGTCAGATGAGCATCTTTTTGTTCGATACTGTCCCTTTGGATTAGACTCCAGTTCTGAGCTTTGCTGGATACATATGCAGCAGGAACGTATTAAGTGGCTCTGATGAGTGAGGTTGACTGAATACAAGCTTCAGAAACCCCAAATTTAAACAAGACTCATACAAAACCTCTTCACTGCAAGAAAACATAAGGATAAGGCTCTCCAAAAAACTTAGGCAAAATCTGTACGCTGCTGAAATGCATGGGAACTGGATGTCAAATATCCAATACAGACAAGAGGTCATCCCTGGAACACAGTGTTTACTATAATTACAGTAGTAAATAAGAATAACCTCTAATGGCTTCTGGCAATGTTAGTATGCAATTTCCCACAGTCTGTACCATCAGGTCACCCTGTGGACAGCACCAGTCTGTTAACTGTAAGCATGGGGCTGACTGTAAGTACAGAGAATCTATGGCAGAATGTTCCTCTTTTTACCTTGTAGACATCATTACCTAGATCATCACACATAATTTATCATCCAACACTGTAGTATCATTTAGAGTGAATTATCCCATTCAATCTAGGTCAAGATATGAACCACAAAGTTGAGAGAAATGATCCACAGAAGAGCCTCCAAAGAGGTGCATCTCAATCTGTGAAGAAACAGTGTGCAGAACTAAGCAAAAATGTTTCACCGAGATGCATGAGGAAAATCAGTTGCACAGAAACATTCGCCCTTTTTCCTGCTTTAATCTCTCCCCAGGACACATTACTGTGTTGTTTTGCTGCAGAGTTTCTATGGAATAAGAACACAGTAGGTGTCTGTAAGGGATGTTCGTAAACATGCCATCCTTCTGCCACATAGATCCTACCCATTTAAAAGGACATGCTGAAAACCTTTTTTCAACATACTGTACTTCCAAGAAGCTGCAGATGTCTGTGGGACTCTTAGAGTTAATTCACGGCTCTGTACTAGTAGGAAAAAATCCTTTCATTGGTAAACATCAGCATCTTCATTGATTACATAATTAGAAGACACATTCAGAAATGCTAGAGGGTAATACATGCACAACAGGAGCACATTAGTTACTAAAATCTTTTCTCTACAGTTTTAAAATTTCCTTATTTCACCTTCATTTTTAACGTCTGTATTTTTCATTTCACTGCTCAGTGACTGGCATAAGGTAACTCACCATGAATTAATTTTCTTCATCCAGAATACAGTGACTCTTTCTGAGCAATCAGAGGTTCCCTTAGAAAATCAGATTTTTATACCAGATTGTTCATTTATTTTTTAGTTAGTAGATAAATAGTAGAAGAAATGCAGCAATGGAATCTAATTTAAGCAGAGCATGAGCTGCCTTATGATTGCGGCCATTCATTTAAAAAATAAAACAAAACTCCTAATTCTGTTCAAAATTATTCCCTCATGGTAGAATGCACATAATTATACACTGTTTAAAAACACACTCTTCAAATAAATTCCTTTATATAAGACATGTTCCCATATGTAATTGTTCTTTTAAAATGAACACATGGCAAATTATTTCTTACAGTTTAAACTGTACAGGGTAAACTGTACAGCAAGTCAGGCAGGCTTTATCAGTCCTGTTTTAATTGCCTTTTTAATAGTGGTGAACTGTGCCCCAAAAGTGGCTGCTTCCCTCAACTGGCTGTAAAGGGAGCCTGGGGTGGCCTGCTCATATATAAACATCTCTGCAACAGAGGTATACATTTGGTCAGAGTAATCCCAGCCATCACACAAGTGCACCTGTTGCAGAAGAGCTACCCAGTATTTGTGCACCTGCGTGTTCTTGCACTTGGGTGTTCAGTTCCAACAAAGGCTGCGATGACACTGTCATTTTAAGATTATCCGTTCATTGAGGATGGCTTGTTGGGTGTCTATTTATAGAGATTTTCAGGTGCTGCTAGACCCACTCACAAGGCTCTAGAGGTAAGGTATTTCAAATTCCTCTTATATCAACTGAAGATATTTGGCATTTAAATCCCAGCTCACAACTTAAATGAAATTAAATATAAAGAAAAGAAAATGTATCCCCAGAACTGCCCAGAAAATTGTTAATAGGGATATTTCTATGAAAAAAGGGAGTAATTGTTGACATGTGTTTGGCATTTTTCTGCTTGTAATTTGGCCACCTCTAAGCAACCTCAAATGGAATAAATGTTTTAATTGAAAAAGCTATGACAAGACCTGTTACAAAATGGTTTACTGGGGAGAGATGATGGAAACAGAAGTTTTACTTTCAGCTTATGGACTTTCCCTGGTGTAACACATGGCAGAATTCAGCTCAGAGTAACCTGAAATGTGACTATTTACGTCTCAATGTTAAGCACCTCCATAAGGTGTTTTCACAACTTGGGTGACGGTATCAAAGGTCTCAGCCATTAGAAAGAACATAGACTAACCCATCACTCTGAAGCCAGGCATTCAAACATTCTTATTACTATAATTTTCACATTTATGGATACATTTAAATATAGCTAACTTTATATGTGTGACATTGTACGCTGGACTTCCAGCTAGGAGAACAAACACTGGGCTACAGTTGCTTTTAGCCTTGTTACTAGATTTTCAACTCTGGGCTTTCTTAGATGTTTGAAAATTACCTGAAATAATTCACACAACATTTGAAGCCTGTCTAAATTACAACAACCCTTCTATACCGTTCTATGGGTCATGGTGTTGTCCAGAGTCAGCACTATCTCTTGCTCCTAATCTTGCTCCCCTAATGCAATCTCCTAGGCTTGCAAGAAGATGCTGAAAAGACAGAGCTGTTGCTCTTTACCTTAATGACTACACATAGAAAGTTCCTGTGCTGTCTATGTATGTTTTGGGTTGCATTGATGATCTTATTTTTCCCTGGTCCTTCTGTAAGTTCTGCTAATTTCTGCCCTGACCAGTAGAGATCCAGTTAACCAACACGCCCTGAAGGTGCAGTGAGGGGCAAGAGTGGTGGGATACATCCCAGATACTTTGCCTCTTATTGACAGCCTGTCCCCTGTCAGTTGTAGCAGTGACATAGGAAGATGTGTTCCCTGTCTAATCACCATCTGCTCAGCACTATCCCTTTGCTCATGGTTACACTGCCTTCAGGTCTGCCCAGAGCTACTCGGCTGATCAGATTCCAGTTCCCATTTGTCAAACTGGGCCCAGTCCAGCTTTCACAGAATGGTGCTCTAGTTCAGTCCAGGATGCAAACTTCATTCCATGTAACTGTAGACAGGGTAGGATGTATGGCCAAGGCTGCTGTTAATCTGATTTCTGATTGGATAATTTAGGATAACTATAACTAAGATTTCTAAACTGCAGAGACTGAATTCAATACCAAAAAGAATAAACCACAGCAGGTGACTGCTGTAGGTGAATCAGGTCAGGAAAAAGGTTCAGTAACCTCTCTCACCACCAGATTCAGACCAGCTCCCCAGTGCATCAGGAACAATTTGCTTCTCAGCACACAACCACTTCTGATGCCAACATGACAACCTATTTTACTCTTGGCTTGTACAGACTGCCTGCCACTGACCTAGAAATGCTACTCTTCAGTCTACTATCCTCACCTTCTTTCTTTCCCTGTTCAGATTCCTTACATAATTGTGCCATGCAACACGTGCATCAGTCTGGCACTTTTAGGATTAGTAACATTTTTAACCCACTGGCATTGCGTAGTAAGTGAGAAACAAGAAACACAAATTCTTCCTGCCAGAGAGTTCTTTTAAATAATGATTAATATCCACCTTACTATTTCTAATACAGCCTTACCTGTATAACCAAGAATTTTTTTCAGTTATGCAATAAATGACTAGCTGACACCAGATTTGATAAAAATACACACATATTTTAAATAAAGGATATATTAAAACATACTCTTTCTCCTCTGTATCATAAAACTCTTTCAAATTAAATCACACATGATTCTTCCAGAGGTAGGTGTTTCATGCAAGACACAGAAATCCATTATCTTCTGCTGATGCCACTATTTCCAATAAAAAGTAATTATGAGGATATTGAGTTTCCTCCCTATTTCTCAAAATCACAGCACAAACTTTAAGATCAGTGAGCTGCCATTTCCCAGTTCATAGTAATTAACTTGACTCATTTTGCAGTGTGGTGTATTTAACCCCGTGGGTTTATATTAAGACCTTAAAATATGCATTGATACAATAGAACTTAGGTGAGGGCGGACACTTTTAGTAATGCACTTAACAGTGACTGTATTTCATGTAGTTTTTGGGAGGGGGGTGCCCAGGGAATTGGGTTACCAGGCTGCCAGTAGCTGAACCCACCTTATGCTCTCCTGCCAGCAGACAAAAGTGCCCTCGCACTGTGCCTGCTCACAACCCCTGCGCGAGGCTCTTGGAGCCAGATGTATTGTGTCACAGCAGATGTCAGCAACATATGGAAGAAGGAAGGAGAAAATGATAATCTAAAACCAGGAAGGGTGAGTGAACAGATTTGATGCTAAAGCAACGAAACATGTCTGTTGCAGGGCTCTGTCCTGATATACCACCAATAAAAAAAGGTTGTGCTAAAAAAAGGTCTGGAGTCTTTCAGCAGCAATTAAACCTGGCATTCACTGGATTTGTTTAGAGGATCTCACTTTGCCTACCCTTCTGACGTAGCCCGGCACTGAATTCAATCCTCTCTGTGCGAGACTTGCCTCTCTGGATAACCACACTGTTCCTGCAGTGCTCCACAAGTCTGGCTCTCAAGTACAGGACAGTAATGAAAGCAGCCTGATTTTCTTCTCAGTGAAATATCCTATTTCCTGAGTAATTAAATGTTGTTTATAATTCAAATGATGTGCAAGAGTTGAGATTCTCAGGCTTGATGTTACCTTGTGCAAGATGCATCCCCTGGTTAGTTCATTCTGCTGTAATTGCCACCTATTTATTTAAATTTCCATTCTGTGCTCTCTTCAGGGGATAATACAGTGCCTGGCAAAGAAGCAGCTTCCCAATTTTTCAAACTGTAGTTTTTAAAATTGAAAACCACATGAATAACTTCCTTGTATGCAAAAAGAAACACTGTATTTAAAAGGGAGGCAAATTCCAGAATACCGTATATAACTTTGAGACATTTATGTCTCCTTTGCTCAAAATATTTTAAAAACAGATATTCAGATATAAAGAGACACCTTTGTTAGACGATGGAACTACTTAGCTATCGGGAGCAAATAACACAGATATAGTATTTTAAAGAAGCTTATTTGCAAGAAGTGATTTCTGAAGATGATACCATTAGGTACAGATATGCTTGAATTAAGAAACCCATAGTGTTCAAAATTCTGCTTTGAAACGCAAATGTCATAAGCACACAGATTAAAATGTTTTGTTCCAATGCACCTGACAGAGCAGCATTCCACTTAAAGATAAAAGGTTCGGCCTATCTCCAGTTGTGTGATTGTGGGCACCACAACATTCAACTGTTTATAAAGCACCCAGGAAAACAGATGTCAGAGCATGAAAATTCAATCTTAAACATCTAGTGACACATTTCAGTGTGCAGTAATAACACATCTGATTTAACACTGAGGAATTAAAATCTCAAAGACATACACAAATGCTGCAATGAACCAGAAGAAAAGAAGGTCAGCTTTTTGTAACGTAATAGCAGAAGACATAATATTCTGCAAGTTTTGTCAAAACAAGAACTCAGGGTCTACTCTCAAAGGCTACTTAAGGAGGCAAATAACATTTACACTTCACTGTAAACGACCTTGGATTCCCAGAATTCACATCTATGAATTTATTGACATATTTCTTCGAGGAAACACAGATGAGAAGGAGCTCATGTTGTTCTTTATGTTACCCATCTAGTTGGAATGCTGGAGATCATTTCATTCCACACTGCCAACACAGAGAGAGTTATGAGTGACTTCATTTGCAGGACCCTGAAGATCTCAATGGATTAAAAAAAAAAAAGAAGTAAGGGAAAAGGAAATGGAAAGGGACATACACATAAACCAACACTGTTTGCTATACTATAAAATGGAAAGTGGTGAAAAATTGCAGTGGTCCATAGTTTGATAGGTTTTCTTAATTTCTGCATAAATCAGGCATTCAAACCAAGTTCTTTGCAGATATGAAGGGGTTTGTGGTAGTCCACAGGCAGAAGGGGATGGAGACCATGTCATAAACACTCATGTTTTTGCAGGTGTACAAGGCCTCATATGCACTGGGTTCCCAGTCCCAGTCACCAGGTAATGCATTAGGAGGAACTGGTTCTTTTGTTCAATGAAGCTCCATACCAGTATAGACTACCTGACCAAAATTTTATAATAGACTTTTGTTTCCAACTGGTGCAAAGTTTCTGTATATTCTGTCACCCAGTTACTTCTCTAGGTCACTTCAGCGCATGAGATGAATAGGAACATGCTGACAATACCAGGGCAAGAGTTTCCAGCCAAGTCTGGTACACAAAAACAATGATTTCTTAGTCTTATGCTGCAGTTTGCAGAAGGTGAAAACAGATACTACCACCTCTGTTATAGACTCAATAGATATCCAGGCCGTATTAGGGGAGTGGCTGATGAGTCTACTTCATCTCTGCTCACCATCAGATTTCCTTGCTGTCAGGAATTTCCAAGGTTATTTTGACATAAAATTAGGTTTCCAAGGTTATTTTGACATAAAGTTGCTTGGATTCAGACCAAGTTGTCTACATCTGTGGTTGCAAAGCAGTATCTTGGATGAGAGATGTTTAGCTAATTTGGCTTGCTTTTCAGCTAGTGTTGCTCTGTGAACTTCTGGAGGTACTGCAGGAGCTGAAACCAGCATGTTAGGCACCTGCAGCTCTGTCTCATAAGTTGGCAAGAAAGCTCAGGAGTCTTTTGAAGTGGGTACCATGGCAAGGTCGTGACTTTCCTTAAGAAAGCAACTGCAAAGTATCTGCTAAAAAATCAATCTTTCAAGGTAAATCCTGACAAGTGCAAATATATTGTGATCCTTCTTCACTTTAGGATGAATTGTCCAGGCTTTTGCAGCAGTGCAAACCTGGTGATATACAGAGATCTGAGATTTCAACTCCAAGTTTTATATATCTGTGTGTGTATGTGCGTACATATATATACATGTACCTATATATGTTTATATATATATATACACATATATATACTACATACACACACACACACACATATATATATACACATATTATACATACATATACATGTGCTAGCTTCACTGAAATTCACATTTAAATTGCCAATGTATGATGATGGTTGGACTTAACCTTAGAGGTCTTTTCCAACTTTAATGATTCTATGACAGGAACTGCCCTTTGCTACAGTTAAAGAATTTTCTCCAGTGTTGCTTCACTTCTTTTTTTACGATGTCACAAAGAGCTCATGTGGTGAACCCAAGTTGCCCAAGGGAGGTCATAATTTTCAACCCCACTATCTTACAGATACTGGCTATGATGCCTTAGGAAAGCTAAAGTAGACGAGTAGAATGACTGAACGCCACCTCTGCTTTCTATAGTACCAAGAACAGGAAACAATTCATGCCCAGTGGGAAGAGAAGGTGCTTTTCTGCATTCTTCATCCCCAGCTATCTATACAGATCCAGGGCTGGTGCCATTAATCTCACTACAAGGCAACTGCTAATTAGCAAAGCTTTTAAAATTGCAATGTATTCTCTTGCTGGATTTTAATGATTTTTAATCAATAAATAATAAACTTAATTTTTTAATATTTAATTATGTATGTTTCTGAAAGTTTATTCACAGGTGAATAGTCACATACACGGTGTTGGTCTATATCACACTCAAAATATCTGTATATTAAACTTGTGCATGTATGTCAAGCTCTGGTCAAACTTCCCTCAGAAGAACCAAAGATATAAATGCTTGGAATAGATTTTAATTAAGTATGTAAACTTTCCAGAATGAAAAGGAAAATCCTTCTAAATATAGACATCTTGCAAAAACTCACATTCAGTTGCCTCAGGCAATGACTAGCTGTATGAAAGAAATGGCTCAGACTTACTGGATTTTCTCGCTTAGTTCAGGAAACCTGTGGGCTTTACTACATAAAGAAAAACTTCCATACCAAAGATTAACTCCTAAAATATTCAACTGAAAATACATGGATCTAAAACTGTATTGGAAGCTAAGTAAGAATTAAAATTTCTTATATTAGGGTCTCTTTAATTAAGTATGAAAACTTCCCAGAATGAAAAAAAAAAACAACCTTCTATCAATCCACCTGGGTTATTATACCAATCTGCCAGTTACTTCATGAATTATTTAGTAGAAGAGTGCATATGGTGAGAAAGACAGTCAGCCAAACTAATAACAGACTGAGGTAGCAGCAACAACAGCAACCAATGCAGTATTCAAAGAGACAGTAGGGTGCATCTCTGCTCCATGCTCCAAGGAGGAAACACTTTGCACTGTCCTTCTTTGGCTTCCCAAACATGTTTCATAGTTAGAACAGAGACCACTGTGATGACAGCTGGATAGCCTATGTCATCTAGATAATTCTGAAACAGTGGCAAGAATCACAGCTTCTTATGACCTGGAACACAGTGAACTAATGTGCTTGGACATCATGGGAGACAGAATGCCAAACACATTTTTAAACATCTAATGAAAACAAACACAGCTCTAAAGGGTGTGATGAGTTGTTTACTTGATATTTATTTTAGATTTCCATGAATAACTTTATTTCTTTGCTTCTTACTTTCTATGTTAACCATTAAAGATGAATGCTCAAAGTGCACTCTTGAAAAATATTAACTCAGTAAGTGTACCTAGAAAAAAATTAGAAAGAAAGCAAACACATACCAAAACACAATGCTATCTTGCACAAGTAATTCTAACCCTAAAGAGGGAATGAAAGAATGGATGGCATGCATCAGAGATAAGTTGTACCACTGCATCTGAGGAGCACGTTAAAGCGCAGCCTTTGAGGGCAATTTAAATGCCAGGGACAGTCACAAGCATGTGATGTAGTAACTTCTTACGTCAAGGATTAAAGATATTTTAAGAATCAGGCCTCTAGTCTGAAGAAGGATGCTTGCAACAGGTTGTCTTTTTATGAGAGTATTTCCAAGGCAGTATTTTTGAAGGCTATGTTTTAGCTGTTAAAGCACAGGTAAGACGGACAGATGTCATACATTTCTAGCAGGTGGGTGAGTATCATCACCATTGGCATCGAAATGTCAGAGAAAGCCATTTCAATGGGGGAAAGCTAACAGAGCAAGTAATGAAATACATTGGACAGAAACCACCTCCTCTGCTCTGACTTCTGTATGGCTCCTGCATTCAAGGAATAATAAAATAAGAAGTAACAAATGCTGCTTACCTTTCAATTTTTCAGCCAGCAAAGCAGCTTCGTGTTCAGAATAATGCATTATTGCTGGAGGTGAAGGAGGGCGCAGTCTGTCTTCTTCCATTTTGCGTCTGTGGCGTTCTTCTCTGGCCAGCATTCTTTGTTTGCATTCCCATTCATAAAAGTCATCTCTTGCCTGAGCAAAATCAACGTGGAGGCGACCTGAATCCTTTTTGTCTGTGCTAGATCCTAATCTCATGCGGTAACCTGAAATCAACAAGCAGAACTAACTGTTGCAGGATTTATTTGCTTAAATTTTTCTTACTTTTTTTTCCCCCTCTTCAAGTGCAGCTAAGCAAAAATGTACATTATGAGATTCCCACATATCTAGGCAGGATCTATCAATCACCATATTTACACAAGAAGATAAACATTCAACCAGTCATTTTTCTTCACAATTTTCTGCACCACCTATCAACATTGTAGATGAATTGAAAAGTTGACCCAAAGGTACAAAATCAATATTCCTTTTTTAGAAGTTATCAAAATATGTAATTTTTCTGTGTGATACCCCCAAATTTTAAAAGTGCAAAGGCCAGGTAAAAAAGAAAAAAAAAACACCAAAAAGGCATCTGTTTTGGTCTGAACGTAGAGTTGTTCTTCTCCTGATCATGTTCAGTTCAGTGTTTTTCTCCAGCCTGCTAAAGGAATTGGAAGTACGGGGTAAGGCTGAATTTCATAAAAACCATGACAACAGTGAAATGTGAAAATTGTGCTACATAAATTCCTGTGCCCCAAAGAGGGTGGTTTCATAACTATACTCATGCTAGGTCTCAAATTTTGAGACTTCACAATCGCAAACACGATTTTCTAATTCCCCAATGAAAATAATCTAGCAGCAAATATAAACCACCTACAAATTAATTGAGTTCATCATTCCTCAAAGTAATTTTCAAAGTATGGACAGATTTGTTAGATATTTTCAAGACCCCATTCAGAAAAAAAAAAGAAACCCACTGCGATTCATCTTTAGGGATATTCTGCATATTCTTAATTTGGTCAATGTATCATATGATAAACCTAGCACACTGCAAAGGTTTAAATCAGGGACTATGCAGCAGTACAAAAGGGCCCTGCTCTGAACTAAAAGCCTTGACTACTGTCAGAGGACAAACAAATCATGCCAAAGCTATAAAACAGCTTTTTGTGACCATACTTAGGCACCTATCTTTTTCCAAGTTTTATTTCCAAGGCTGAAAGATACCCACAGAGCAGTTTGTCTATCTTTTTAAAATGCCAATTCAGAGGAAGGGTGAGAAAATACTAGAAAGCTGCAAACAGAGCCCTCATTTGACAGTAGAACTAATCAGTTTACACAGGATAGCTCTAATTTCTCCATGCCAACCCCCTGCAGTGGACTCCGAAGGAGAACAGCAGAGACTTTCCAAATGATGGGATGCTGCGGAGATGAACTCTGTGCTGAGCTGGCACATATGAGGCTCTTCAGAAACACACACTTCTACAATCACTTCACAGTAACTCCAGAGAGAGGAAACTCCTGTTCAAATTGTCAGGAAAAACGGTGTTTGCTGTTTTTCAACAGCAATCCAAGAGAACCTACCTTTCAGTCTTGTGGTTTGTCTGTGGTTTAAAGAGTTTCAGCACCTCACCACCACAGTTAAAACTCAGTTCTGAACTCCCTCCAGGAAGAGCGCAGCTAAGAGTTGAGTAGTAATTAGGCACATCTTTGCAAAAATGCATATCTAGGCACGCTCTCTTTGTTTTACTGCTGGGAAAACATCCTGCTCTATGAATACGAGGGACTCTCTGTACCACACCACATGTAAGAAAATAGCTTCAAACACATGAAATATCCATATATGTAGTGATCTTTCAAAAAACAAAAAAATCTGACTGCCTTCTGATTTGACATTTTCCTTTCAAATGTCTTGTGGAGTTGAGCTAAGGAGTCTGCCAGTCAGGAAGAGATATGACTTTCATTGTCCAGGAAGGAGCCTAAACCCAGATGAAAAACTTGAGCTAAATATTTCAGAGGTCCTTCAAAACCAAAAGGCATCAAAAACTACAATGGAACCTAACAAATATTGCAAGAGTGGCAAAGGAGAGGATTATATATTACTTTAAAGCCTCCTTTACTCTGCTTTGCTTTGCTTTGTCTGGCTGAGATGAGTAAACACCACTCTTTCCCCACAACAGGCTTTTTGTGGTCATATATGTAGCTCTAGTCCCGAGGTGCTGAAGAGTTACAGATACAACATACTCAGTGCAACATAAAAGAAGAGTGTGGGTGACCTTTCAGAGCTGGCCCTGAATTAATGAGGGCATAATTATGTGGTTTTATCCACAGAGGTGTAGGCACAAAGGAGTCATCCAAAAGGGGTCAGTGGCGCAGCTAACCTGATCACTGCTCCCCGCCAGTTCGACATGCCAGCTGCATTCCTCAAACAGTGATTGCTCTGTGCCAAAACAGCATTATCAACAATGTAGAGGACACTGCCAAGGTGCCAGGTCTCGTGAACCTAAAATTAGATCTCCCAGCTGGGCTTTACTTTCCAGGAAAACGCAATCTCTCTTCCTCTCCCACACCCTGTCTTTCGCCTCCACTGGCAGGAGCACACCAGGTATGGGAAGAGTCAGAAACACAGCATTGCAGAATGCAAAACTCTTGTGGACTTCAAAGTCCCTCACAATACCTGAATACAGAACTGATGAAAAGGCCCGTGCACCTGTAGATTGTGTGTGCACTGGCAAAGCTAAGTTCTATTAAAGCGGCCCTCATTTTTGAAGTAAATGGGGATAATAAGGAAAAAAATAACTGAAGAGTGTACATTGCAGTTCAAAGCACAGAACTCTGTGTAGTACTGGGCAAATGGTTCCCTTTAGGTAACCAGTTTAAGTGCCTCTGAATTAACAGATTTTTGAAGTTGACCATGAATCACACTGAAAAAATTTGACTGCTTGTTTAACTTTAAAGACTGAAGGTGGTCAGCCAGACAGGTTGTTTCCATCAGCACAGAAACTTAGAATAACCTGGGTCAGAAGGGACCTTGGATGTCACCTAGTCCAATCCCTCTATGAGAGAAGGGCTAGCTTCAAAGTTAGATCAGATAGCTCAGGACTTGGCATCTTTTTGCCTTAACAAAAACAACAAATGCCTTTGGGACAGCTTCTTGCACCCTCATAAATTAGGCTTTTCAGACAGGACCCATGGCCTGGCCAGTGAAGAACACAGATTCCTTGATGGGCTGATAATCAGTGAGACACTGCATAGCAAGGGGCACAACTGGTGGGTCGTGTTTTGTATGAGATCCTCAGGCACTCATCTTTGCTGGAAACTTTGAGCCACAAGGCAGCTGGGAGGCTCTCTCTTTTCCAACACCATGTCTCCTTATTGATGTTTGATTTGAGGGTGTTTGAATGCATGAGAGAACCACCTGGCACAGGCAATGCATGCATGGGCAATGAATTTTTTTACCCGTATCTTTGCTCAGGACTGTAGCTAGAGTTAACTTTGTACCTGGCTTGTCATTTTTAATTTCAGTTTTGCACACAATGGCAGAGGAAAGACTTTGGGAACTTGCCAAGATCCTCACTTTAAAGGAGCAAAACCAGGAAAAATTAATGAAGGTACTAAATAAAAATCAAACAGTATTTTGCTATCACAGGTCCAGTGAAAACTCCATGGCTTGACTTACCTTGAGTGTTGCTATACTGGGGACTGGACAATATCTGCTCTCTAACTGGGGATCTAGATCAGAGTGTTAATGATGATCAGAGAGAACTTAAAATAAAACAAGTACAAGATACTAAAAGGAAAACCACAGGGGAAAATACTAGCATAGGAAAAATGCATACATGGGCTTTTGGGGTATAAACAGGTCTGTCTCAAACCACCTGTTTTTCCCATATTTTCAAGTTCAGGGCCATCAATATTTGCAAGAGTTACTGAATTGCCAGCCACAGGAGAAAAGTACAAATAGTTTTGGAAAAGAGCTTTCTCAAGGGCTGGTGTGACAATTTTAGAAAGACTTTTCCTCAGGAGATCAAAATACAACTTTCAAGGCTAAATGAAATCCAGCCTTCCTAAAGTCAACATTTTTATAACAGTCTTCTACCCATCTCCCAGCCTTCCTTTCCATACATGTTTATGTGGGAATACAAAGGAAAAAAAAATCAGTGATTAAACTACTTGATGGATTTTGTAATCACTTGTACTATTCTAGTGATAAGCATAGGATAAATTCAAAGCTTGATGAGATTAGATGGGGTAGACAGATAAAAGTGATTAGGTAGACAGAATTATCATTATATCAGAGATATCAAAGGCAAGGCTTTCCCCTAATATTGTACACATACTACATTAACCACAAATTCCATTTTTAAGTCCCTTTTGTCTCTTAAAGGGAAAATAAAATGCCTTAACAATAGGCTTTATTCCCCTCATTTCAGAATACATTATGTTTGAGAATGGAACAAAGACTGTTTAAAACCCCTCAATATTTCAGCACAAATAAAACATACTCCTGCCTAGTGCCTAACCTCCCTCCAGTGGCAGGGAACAGTCTGTGCTCCCTGTTTCATCTGCAAAGTTCAGTGATCTTGGTGTGAAACTTGGCTACAGAGTGTCCCTGCACTTCTTCGTCCTCCCTGCCAGTTCCACTGGTTCTTTACCTGATCTGGTCAGACACATCAGGTACAACATTTTGGAAGAACTAAAAGGTGTGGTGGAAAAGACAAATGGGGATGGAGGCTGCAGCACAGATATGAGAGGAAGCACAGAGAGCACTGTGACTGTGACAAAAGGAAACAGAAGAAGGGAGGACAGATCAGGAACTTGGAAATAAACTTGCAGAAAATTCAGAATGAGGAAGGGAATCTTTCTCTTCCATTTCTACTTGTTTTCCTTATTCTGAATGACTACTCTATTGCATTATGAATGAGGGAATTTCCTACCTCTAATAATCAAGTCTGGTCTTTCAGGACCAGGCAAATGAAATTAAAATAAAAATTGACTTGTAGTGAAGCAAAGGGTGTAGCCAACTGCTGAGAAGCAGGAAACTCAGCTAGACAGACACTGGCTCTGGCTCAGGGTGGCAGCCCATACATTTCTGAGATTTTTCTTTGCTCCCTTTCTTGCCACTGTTTTGTTTATCATAATACAGTAATACCAACTCCTCCTGAATCTGGTGTGCCCTATTTCTGTTCTGTTACTTGTGGAGATGGGGCCCCTGGACAGAAACTGGAA
This sequence comes from Sakesphorus luctuosus, assembly GCA_013396695.1. Taxonomy (NCBI): domain Eukaryota; kingdom Metazoa; phylum Chordata; class Aves; order Passeriformes; family Thamnophilidae; genus Sakesphorus; species Sakesphorus luctuosus. The sequence continues at coordinate 544,885 of VWZD01001168.1, forward strand.
GCTACTAAATGTGCTACTGCTTGTGATGCCTGTAATCTGACTCAATGAACTACAGTACTTTGGAAGCAATGGGAATGAACAAGAAGGATGGAAATCAGGAAGAGAGGGAGGATGAGAAGAGAAGAAGAAATGAAGCAAAAAATAAAAAAAGAAAGGAAGAAGGTGGAATGGAGATCTGATAGAAACCTGAAAATAAAGCATATATGTCAAAGAAATTTTTATACAGACCCCATAAAGCTCATGGTTTTCTGTAGCTTTTCAAACAGATACTTAAAGCAAGCAACCAAGTTAGGAAAAAACCCGAAAATCACAAACCCTAACAAAAACTTTTGTAAAACAAAGGAGCAAGATTTTTCCTGACAACATATTTCAAAAGTTTAGATGGATTCTTTTATTTCTTTCTTTCATTTTAAGATACAGTTGATGGTGATTTGAGAGACAACTTGTTTCTAGCTGCATGAGTTTCCTGTGGACACCTACAGGATGTGGAGATTATGTCCTTACTGCTGAACAGAAGATGGTCAGGGAACTCAAACAAGGTATCTCGGATCGTTAGCTGCTTCCTAGGCTCAAATGTGGATGGTTCCAGTGGCTCCTTCTGAGGTCACCTTACAAAAGGTGGGGGGATGCAAGCCAGTCTGTGTCAGCTTGTCTAGGCCAAGGATGACTCCCTGAACCTTGTTCGTTCAAGAATACCTTGTATATTAGGTTGGAAGTGTTACACTACACTTGTGGGGCATAACAATGTTTTTGAGTCTCTCTAAGACCCAGAAAGATGGATGAATCAGCCTGTGGAGTGGAGACAAATACATACAGGGCATAGGATTTAACTGAGAAAGGTGAAAAAGGACTCCGTTAGAAAGCCAATCCTCAAATAGGGAGACTGTAACCTTAAGAGGGCACTGACAGTCATGGAAACCTGGTATGTGAAAGCAGAGTTGTTTTTCATGTTTTTTTCTTTTTTTTTCCCCTGGAGGGTTTTTTTTTGGTCTGTTCCTTTATTGGAAAATAAAGAGATTCTGAAATTTTACACATGAGTTTCTGTAGCACTCGTTGTCCTGGGAGGCAACAGACGCAGCCTACAGATGGGGCTCAGAATCTAACCCATGCAGTAGCTGAACACACGCATGCTTAAAGACAGACTTTATTCAGGCTGCACTGCAAATCTATAAAAATATGCCAATGAAACTGCCAGCCTATCAGAGAAATTGGCACTGGAAAACAGCAGAGTTCCTGGCCTGGTGCCCTCCTCTTTCCACAACCTGTGAGCAGAACTATATAAACCGGTGTAAATCGAAAACAAGACTGTTCTGTAGTGAATTTCAGGATCTGCTGCATTGTTGTGGGATGGCAGGAAATTGCTCCTGGGTAAGTAACATACAAAACCATGCATGAGTCTTGGCAGACACAGAAAAATAACAGAATTGCCCCTTGCCACTCCATGCTACAGCCATTGAGTTCAAGAAAGACTTGCTGAGATAAAAGCTAAGAAAATAAGCAAGCATTAGCATCACAAAATACGAATGAGAAGCAAGGAAAATCCATTAAAGAATGTGAAGTACCAGAAAGGTAAATGGCTTTATCAACCATGAACTCCTCTGCAAAACGAATGTGACAAAAATTCTTCTTGCTTTTCCGAATTGCTGTTATATCTCCACACTGCTCAAAGACTTCCTGAATAATTTCCTCCGTTGCGTTTTCTGGTAATCCTCCAACAAACACTGTTTTACACCCAGGAGGTCTCTCTCTTGTTGAAGGTGGTGGAAGATCTAAGTCAAAACAGAAATCACATTGGAACACAAAATTTGTCTTTTGATCCTTTGTCTCTATTCATCCCCTTAATCAGTTTTGGGCAGCAACAGTTATTTGACATAGTATAGAGGTAGAAAAGAGGGACAAGCAAAATAATTGAATATTGTAGAGATTGTGCAAAATTTATTACTTGAATCTATGCCTTCTCAATCTTTAGGTGGGGTTTCAGATATTAATTCCTGCCACTGCAGGTTTTTCTCCAGGACAGACAGTGAGGTCTAAAAGGATCTTTCTTTCCCCTGAACAGCCACACAAAAAAATACAAAAACATTGTGTTTTGAAGCAGGGGAGCTTGCTCAATTGATTTGACCCTGAGCACAGATCTCAAGCACTAGTGAAGAGCATTCAAGGCCTGAACTTCACCATCTCTGGCTCATGCTCACACTCCCCATGCTCCCCAAGTATGTGGGCTCTCTGCGAGCAAGCCCACGCTACACACACCCTGTGCACTTGAGCTGGAACATTTCCCTGGTCTTAGCATATTTTCATTTCTGTTTCAGAGTACAGGAGCACAGCAAACAGAAAAACAAAGCGGGAACACAACGAAGTGACAGCATGATGAAAACGCTCTGCTGGTTATCTGTTTTTTCTTGTTGCCAGATAATGGAGCCGATGCCAACACATGGGAAGGATAACCTCGTTGTTTACAAGTGCTCATGAGGTGGAGTAGCTAGAAATGCTGTTTTCATGTATATATTTAGAGAGAGAACATACACACATTTAAATTGAAAAACTATTAAATTTTCGAAGGCTGTATAAAAAATATGAACTGTCACAACACTTCACCTTGTTTATATGTAGATTAATAGAGCATTCCTCTGAAAGTAATTCTCTAAGGAATGTAACTAATCTGACTTAGCTTTTAGGCCCTTTAACACAGTAAATGGGGTTATAACCTTGAAATGTACATATATATACATACCAGCACACACAGATAGTTTGTTTAAATCGTGATCCGGGTACACACAAATCCATAGTACCAGACTATTTGCTTAACATTCTCATTTGACTTCACAGTGATAGTTAAAGTCACTGGTACCATGGCTCTGAAACTAAACTCATGGGGCAACATACACAAAATCAGGGTTTGTGCCTGAGCTGGTGTCTCAGTCGGAAGAGTTTTCCACTTGCACAAAGTCAGAGAAGGGACAGAAGGAAGCCTAGTCCCTGCTTTCAAAAAGAAGATGGATCTCATCTGCCATGTTGACCCCACTGAAAAATGGCAAGAGAGAAGCTGTAGAGCCCCTTTCCCTCCATCTCCCCCGAAGAGGGACTGTAGGTTGTCAGTTTTTGAGTGCAAGGAATTGTGTTCAGTGACACGAGCCCAGATTGGTTCCATTTAACTATGGGCACAGAAGGGGAGCATGGAGATAAACAGCACCATATAAGCATTATGTTGTGTGACATTCTGATTTCCAAGAAAGACAGATTTCTACTATGAGCAGTGAAGATCTTCAGTCTCTGTTAGTTTCCTTTAAGTATGTTTTCTTTTTGTACAAGACGTGTAGGTTTTTTTACATGACCTTACAGGGATAAATAAGGATGCCCTGGATACCATACCATGCTTAACACACAGAATACATCTTAGAAGGAAACACCATACTTGCCTATAATCTATTTAAAAACCATAATTATATTTCAATAAACATTTTTCATGCCATGTATTTAGGAAAGTAACATTCATTCTTTCATCTGATCTACTTACTTGGGTTTGGAGGGAAGAGAGTGCAGCTTTTGCAGTGAATTATTTCTTTTACTACAGGCACATCTGTTGGTGGTGGTGGCACTAACCCCATGCCTGGTATCATTGGGTTAATCGGAGTGATTCCAGTCATCATGCTAAGGCTTGGATCAAAGCCTGGTACACAAATTGAATCTGTAAATATATAAGATAAAATCCTGCCTTATAAACCTTGAAACTACTTGTTACAATTTTCTTGCACAGACAGGTTTGCTCTATGCTGGGTTTTTTTGTTTCCCCAAACATCACTGTTAGAATTAGGAGAAGGGAAAAGAAAAAATGGGGAAAAAAAGGCAGAGCAATAGGGAGGAGAGAGAGAGAATAAAATGGAGAGGGAGGTGCATTTTCAGCAATAAAACCCAAACTATGCACAAAGAAGGGAATGTTACATAATCTAAAAAATATTAACATGACTGAGTAAACCACAGCACATTAAAGTGTAAAACCATGCACCATGAATATCTGTTATTATCTGACATGCAATTTTCTGTTTCATAATGCTACTGTGATGTTTACATTGCCTCCTGACCAAAGCATATAAAGAATATAATTTAACACTGTTATGTCTCTCCATCTAATTGTCAGACTACTTTATCACAACACAGCCTTCTCACATAAGTGACCTTGATTTACAAACAGTACAGAGAAAGATCCATTTCTGTCTCTGTTATAGAAGTCTAGTTAGCCAAGACTTCTAAACATTTTACCTTTACCCTGCATTATAAATTTTCAGCTGCATAGAATGGGGTCTTTTTGAACCGTGGAATTAATTCCTTCTTGCCCTGTTATTTAATCGGATTAGTAGATTCTCTTCAACATACGTATTATTAACATATACCACTACAGCCTCATAAAGTAAAATGAATATTTGGCAAACATTATTCTTACTCCTTCCTGATCTCTTTGCCAAGACTTCCATACATATTACTTAAAGCTGAAACATTTACCAGGGAGCACCAGTGCTGTAACACCAAGAATTGTAATAAGCAGATGTTTCAGAGGAAATGAGAGCCAACTTCTGAAATTTACTTTCGTTAAAAACAAGGCTTTGGGTTTCTTGAGGCATAATGAATAAAATATTTTCAGAGACCGATCTCTTTGTTGGCATAACACTGCTGCTATTTGGCATCATCAATAATTTAAAAAGAAGAGTTACTTTGGTGTTCTACAGATTTTCTGCTGAGTCTTCTGGCTAGCAACTGGAAAGTATTTAATGATACATGTAAACGTGGGGTTTGGTAGCTCAGAAGCCTGTTTATTTTGAAGAAGCAAAAGGGGGAACAATTCCTGGTCAAGACACATATATATGAAATCTGAACTAATTTGTTACAAGGCATGGTCAGTGCAATGTGACCTGAAGGATACCAGTTTCTTCATCCTGAATCTGTAGCTGAAAAGTTATGTGGTCCTGGGTCAGCCCTCAGACCTTTCTGTATCTTAATTTCTGCATCTTCAAAACAGGTACAGTAATACATACTTACTGGTGAGTATTAGTCTACATAATTATAGCACTTCGTAGGTGTAAAGCACTCTGTAGGGGCTGAAAATTAGCATTATTATTCCTGTGAAACACCCATAATCATCTTTTCCAAGGACAACTGAGGTTTGAGAACTTATACTCTTAGAAAGCTCATATCTCTCTCAACTGCATGCTCCCTGCTCTTCACTCACTGACTGTGAGCCTTCACCACCTTCAGGCAGTTCTGTACAGCAAGCGTAGCAAGTGCACAGCAAGCAAGGATTTGCTTTAGGCTTATTGAAGACTAGTATTAATGAAAAGTCATGATATTACGTTACTTTTTTAATAAGTGGGCTTATGAAAAATGATTTGCTCTGGGTGTGATACTTTTTTCCCCCATTATCGATGCATATGCACTGCTTTTCAGATTAAGCTTTGAAACATGGTGCCTGTCATTTATTCCACTGGATGCAGTGGTGGTCATATTAAAGATTCATGGTGAATGCTGGGAGATAAAGTCAGAGGTGAAAGGGCAGCATACAATCCAAAGAAGTCCTCAGGCTATGCTAACAATCTTAATCGCATTTTTAAATAAGTCAGCTTCTGACTGTCACAGAAGACCATCCTGTGCAGCATTCCCTGGCTGTGAGTGGAATTCCATCATTGCTACTTGCTGCTAAAGCATCCTGCAGAGCTTGGCAGCATGAAAAGCAGAGGCACCACACTAAGCACTCACCACACTGGTTCATACCAGTTCTCTCATAGGCTCAGGAGATGCCTAGAGAGGCATTTCATCCACTCCTCTGTGCAAGTGTGTAAGGTCAGCTACAGTCCTAGCCAGATATGAAAATTCATATTGAATCTAATATCCATAGTAGACTTGTAGCATTGTGAAGCAGGTATACAAAATGATGGACAGAAGGCCAAGTTCTCCCTGTCCTGTATGTCCCTTTCACGCCCCATGTCACAGCCAAGGAAAAAGATCACCATGTAGCAACTGCTACCGCAAGTTGTATTTAACCATCCCTTAAGACAACCACTCGATACATCTCAGTTTCACTACAGGACTAGAAAACTGAAGTAATAGCAAACTCTGCCCACATCACAAACACATGTTTTCACCCAAAGCAAATATAGCAGGTTTGAATAAGGTACAGTTTTCTGAATATTCTTTTGGCAGTGATGGAGATACGAACAAATTTAAGGGAGATGGCAACAAGGAAACTCATGTCATGAACACTGCAAATCTGGCCATGGGGAGGAAGAGCTTTTAGGCTGCATGCTAATTAAAAGAGGTTTGTGATTTAAGTGGAAGAAAATTATTGGCTACTAATCCTGGCACATTCAAGGAAATGTGACTTTGTAAGTAACTTTGCCAGTGTTAAGTAAGTACATGGCTTTGTCATCAGTTTCTTTTACAACTGGAATCAATCTACAAGAGCTCGAGCAAAGTGCTGAGGTCCAACACTCACAAAAGGTCCTTCTAGGTGAGCTGGGACTATGTGCATTCAGAACGTGACTGAGGTACACTGAAGATTACTCACTCAGAAATTCTTGAAATCTAATTCCACATCTTGCAGGCACTAATCCAAACCTTGCTAAGGTCAATAGCAAGACTATCAAAGGCATGAACAGCTTTTAGCTCTGACCAGGTTGCTCTGTCCTCTTCAATAAGTTGCTTCAGTTTCCCAATGTGTTAAATTGAGAATGAAATGCTTTTATACAGAACATGAGCACTGAGAGGATGCACAGGTGTTGAGCATCCTGGAAATGAAAATCTTTCTCTGAATACTAAAACTATTACCATTCATTGCAGTAATGGAAAATTTGTCTGGATTTCTGAACACTGGAGATCTTGTTCAGACACGCAAAGGAATGGGTGATGTTTGCACCTACAGAGAAGCTGATGCATGCCACCTGCTATTTCTGACAAACCATGAAAAGAGACTATAGATGGGGGTGTCCAAATACTGGCCTGGACTCTGAGGTGAAGAGAAAAAGGAACTGATAAAGTCACTGGAAAGGAAAGTCAATAAATTTGCCACATATGTGATAGGATCTAGAAGAATCCCAACTTTAACTATATTAATGCTATCAAGTGGTGCAATAATAGAAGTTGGATATATAGCTCTTGTCTAGAAACAAGGGATGATCATCCATCAGCACCACCACTGCAGTCTGCTCCACATCCTGGCATAACGCCTGTTTGGAGCAGGGCCAGGACACCAAAGTTAGCACTGGAGGCAACTATTGTCAGACTTCCTGGTAGGATTGTTGGCTTTCAGAATCAAAAAAACTGATAAAGTTATGATGGATTAAAAAAAAAAAGAAATCAACCCTGCCCATACATGGTTTTTTTAACAGATTGCTTTAGAGACATGATAATTAAGATTTTGTAGACTTGAAATATGTTACATTAAACACAGAGCTATATTACATTTATATACTACACATCTGAAGAGTTAAAGAAGCAGTATTTTATGCTTTCAATGACCATAGTGTTATTTTTAAAGGGATCTACACGTATATTTATGCAGTTAAGTAATGGTTTGTGATGTCTTGGAATTACAAACAATAACTTGGCAGAAGAGAGAAAATGTTAATAAATAATTACTAAATGAGATCATTAAAATGGAAAGCAATCAGAGATCTTAAAGGACTTTAAGAATGAAACAGCACAAGTTGTTCAAGTTAGAATCCCTGTGGATACTATACAAAAGGCTTGAATAGTCACACATTTGTATAAGAAAGTAGAAGTATTGAACATCAACATTTTCAGGTCCACATCTGCCTAAATTTGGCAAAACAAATTAATTCCTGTTTCATCTGATAAGAAATTGGCATGGTGGAGAACAATGAAAACCTCCGGAAAGCAAATATTTGGAATTGTCAGTCAGAGGCAACAAGAAAAATCTCTTTGAACACTTAGAGTAGTTTTTAAAGTATCTTTTTCTTTCAAGCAGAATAACAGAAGAACAAAATATTTCACACTAAATTTTTGAGTCTGGAAAAACCAGAAGAACAATAAAACCCCTTTGAAGATAACTGTATTCTAACACTATATGTAGCGTAAAACAATTGCTTTTATTCGGGTCCATTTTGGAGGGCAGGAATAACTTTGTCATCCATAAAAAACAGCCACACAACTTAGAGAAGCATTCTCCTTTCCTTCTTTGGCAACCACTGCTGTCTGAATCACCTTTTGTTTTTGCCACATTACTGATCTGCCCAAGTAACAGGGATGCAAACTCCTGCCGACTGTGCTTTTGGGTACTGCAATCCACTGCCAATATTGTTACCACCACATTTCCATCAGCCCTTACCACAAGTTATTTATCTGCTCAAAATAACTTTCTGAGGGTATAATCCCCTCTGTGATTCACAGTATTAGACCTTGGATGTGTCATTTGTTTTGCCTGCAACTGCCAATTGTTTCTGTGGTGTTTTACAATGGCTGCCAAGTTGTATTTCTGTTGGATGCATAAGAACACCCATGTGTGCAAACAAGGATTTGTTTGTCTCCCCCTACTCATAGACGTGGAAGATTTCCACCACGGACATTGTCAGCCATGTGGCTCAAACCTGCTGGTGGAACACACAGAGAGATGGTGAGCGGTAAAAACAATGATCTGAGTGCAAACCAGCTCACAAAAATAATAAACACTGAAAAGGTCCCCATGGCTAGGGAGTGATAATTTTGCACCTACAAAAATAGTCTGCTTTGTTCTAGGGAATGGTGTTGCCTGCCAACATGCACTGAAAGGATTAGGGCAGTCCAGGCAGCAGCTGGTAATAAATGTAGTAAGATGCTCGTTAAACTTTGTTTTATGTGGAGAAAAAAAAGCTTCAGGAGACTAGAGATTTGGTTGTGTGCTTCAGAAACACCCTTGTTGAGAATTCTGAGACTGAAAATGGAGTTGATTTCTAAAATTTAGAATTGAAATTTTCCTGAAAAAGGGCAAATCTAATACAGTCTGCCTCCCTTATAACAAATACATATATATACATACATATATCTATATATATGTATAAACTGTCAGTAGCAAAGAAATATCTGCTATTTTTTTTTCCTTTGAAATGAAGGAAGTACCTTATTAAAGTAATGAAAACTTATTTTTAAAACTTCTGGTATTTCTATCTGAAATTCTCCCTCAAAACTTTACAGTTTGCCAGTGTTATCCTCATGTCAATCTCATTTTTTCCCTATCAGCAATTAAGAATGAATATTCAGCTGCAAGCTAGAGATCAAGGCTGTATCACTGTTTTGCTGGTCACTGAAATCCTACCATCTTCTGGTTTTCAGGAACCTTATGGCAGAAGTGACCCATTGAGTCAATATTATAGGGCTTCTCTCATCAGCATCTTTGAGTACATTTCCTTGATCAGTTTAGATATCATTAAACTTCTAGACTTCTCTGTCTCTAAAATAGGTGCCACATTGTCTGGTAAACCTCCAGGTACATTCCAATAAACAAATGCAGGATAAAAACTCTGACAGCTCCTCCTTGACCAGCATAACCACTATTATCATGCCTCAGAGCAAGGGCCATCTGACTGTGGCCAGTAGCAGATGCCCAGGGCATCAGAAGAAATAGGCAGATAAAGAGCAAGATATTCTTAGCTCATATACACTGTTTACATATTGCCAGTGATAGAGGTCATAATTGAACAATCCTTTCTAGCAGGCATCTATTCCACATGACTTGATTTAAACCTTTGCACTAAATCCTACTATGTACCTACTTATATTTCAAATCCATTGGAACCTGTTTCTATCTCTGGCTTTCACAGTGTGCTAGTGACTAGCAACTGAGTTGAGAATCATTTACTTCCTTTTCTTTGCTAAAATAAGGTAATTGCCAATGCCAGGTACACCTTCTAGTTATTTCATCCTGAGAAACCATGAATTCCTTATTCACCTTATCCACAAGATTCCAGATTTTACTTCTGGTTTTATATTTTGCCATTTGTTTGGCAAAGTGATCTTTGTCTCTGCAGAACTGCTACAAGGGAATATGCATATGAAACCTCTTGACTATGGACCCTTTTGAAATTATGAGAAGGTAACTGCAAGAGCAGAGATGTCTTTGTAGGTGCTCCTCTAATCCTGAATTTTTGAAGAACTAAGTATTGAAGACATGGGCAGATGTCATTACACAGGCACTGCACGAACACAATCGACAAAGCATCATGTCAGCTTACGATTCCTGCAGGAACAGGAGGAAAGGCATGTAGGATCAATGTGCCTCTGTGTGTGTGTGTGTGCACAAGTGTATGTGCCTATTTGTAGAAGTGGAAAGGAGTGACTAGAGAAGGGACAGGAAATTACCTCCTTGACATCCAGCTTTCTCAGTTGGCCAGGGGATCCATCTTAACACCACTCAGCAAGAGCTATATTCTGTGAAACAGAGCTGGGTCTGTAGCAAACACAAGTCTCTAGGGGAGTTTTGACAAAAACAGGGGTGAGGGGGAATCCAGATGAATGTTTCTCATTAATAATCAATGAAGTAATAATTTATGTGAACTCTACAGTGTCTGCCAGACCCACTTCATAAACAAAGCCCTTGTAGCATCATCAAAACACTTGCCACTTGAAAATTACTTCTACGAAACATATATCACTGACAAAGCTTTAGCGCTGCATTATTGTACTTGCTTTTTTAAAGAAAGCACTGTCTCTGCACAGAGGAATAGTTTACAGCAGACAATCCCAAAACTTTAAATGCTGTTCTCCAGAGATGGCTGAAAACAACTAAAAGCAATACTGGCCTCCTCTTGATCCCTGTCTACAAAATCACACAGGCAAACACTATATTTAGAGCAATATACATGACAAAGACTAAATTAAAGAAAACCACCTTCTCTTTTTACAAGCAAATCATGGGGTGAATCACTCCTGGTTCATCCTTTATTGCTGCAGCGTTTGGCACAACAGGACCTCAGTCTTGTTTAGAGCTTTTAATGCAATGCAAATAATAGGCGAGAATAACAAATAATAATAATACAACTAAGCGATACCACAATGGGTGCCACTCTCCTCCAAAGATGCAATTTCAACACTTTTATGTAAACAAATCTACAAAGTTAATGTTATTTCTATTACTGTTTCTGCTTATGGATAGCCATCAGTTCCATTTTTACCTCAGAGGGGTCTCAGGCACTACCTGTCCATGTTCAATCTATTTAGTTTCCCCTTAGAACAGCTCTGCAAAAAAGTACCTGACAGGCAAGCCTGAGAATGAGCTGGAAAACCCAGAACTTAATGTTGAGAGAATCTGATGATGGTTTGTCAGCTTTTGATGGCTGACAGCTGCGTGTGTAAGAAGCTGAGCCAGAAAAAAGTGACTAATCTTAGTCTCCATCCACAATCAGCTGCTCTTCCATGTGTAAAACCCTGTTGCCATTGCAGCAGAAACTTGTCAAGTGAAAACTGAAGGGGCAAAAAGCAGAAAAATAGCTAAGAAGGAAAACTGTAAAGAGAAAAATCAAAATAAATGCAAGGAAAGAGGTGAAGGAGAGGAAAGGATGAGCAGATAACAATATTGTTTGGACCTTCCATGCCCATGCTTTATCCAAAGGCAGTTTTGTCCTGTGCCAGGATTTTGAAGGATATTTGAACTTATAGCACCTCACAACATCCAGAGTGTTGACCTTCCCAAAGTCCCTGCTGCTTAAGAACCCTTCCACGTGGCAGGAACAATGGGCTTCTTCCATATTCCCATCAATAAATTACTTCCTTGCCTGGGGTCAGTCACCAGTTCATTGTGAAGAAAATAACAAAAATGCAAATTCTGCACAGTGCCACCTGGCCCCCAGTTAATGGTTCCTGGGCTACTTTGTAAAATTATGGGACTGGCCAATATGCAATGTAATACATTGCCTACACACTGTAAAATGTGCACAGCTGTTAATTCCTGACTTTCAAAAGTAATTTTGCATTCACTATATGCTGCTTGGGGGGTGGTCCCGTGGCGTAGTGGAGAGCACTCCGGTCTCCGACTCCCAAGGTCGCGAGTTCGAGTCTCAGTACAGGCGGCCCCAGCAGTTCAATGCCTCCCTGCCATCTGATCCCGTCACATCTTGGATGCCAAGCAGGGTCAGCCCTGGTTAGTACCAGGTGCTGTAGATAGTCCTAAGGAGACTTCACTGTCACTGTCCAAGCTTGCCCGGCCATGGCAAATGAACCATAGGACTTAAATGGTGGGGCCAGTTCTGCGCAGACTGTGCCTCACCTAAAAAATCCCCTGCGCAGGCTCAGAGGGCACACGTGTGGGGTGAGCCCTTCCCAAATCTTCGTTCGCGAAGACTGGCCATTATGGTGCTTGGGACAATCCTCTCCAGTCGTGAGATTTTTCCTTCCATTTCTCCAGTTCTGGGCTCATCACAACGGGCTATTTAATAAGGTTAGCCTTTGCCAAATTAAGCAGCCTCTCTAAGCTCCCTCCACTGGAAGCTGTTCAATCTGTTTGCCAAATGAACCTCTTCCTAAAATAAAACTTTGCCATGTTCCTTGAAAATGAGATCACCTTTCACTTCAAAGCTCTAGAAGATGAGAAAAGAAATAAATAAAACATGATTATACAGCCTAGGAACTGTTAATGGATTTTTCTTTGCTTGCTATCCAGGAAAGCGCTGAATTCCAGAAATTTGAGAGGCATTTGTAGAGCCACAAAAAGAAAAAAAAGGTTATTGGAAGATATAAGCTCCTAAGATGTAAATGAATACTGAAAAGAAATTGGAGAAATAAGAAGAAATTCAATTCTCAAGCTAGGCTAATACTGAAATATAACTCTTGTAATAAATGAAACATAAAAAGCCTTCAGTGTGTAAAAGATGGTAAAATACTATCTTCTGGATATTAATGTGACCTCAGAGAAAATGGGTGAAAAAAATAAAATCCAGACATTCCACTGGACATTTTCCAAATGAAAACAAAAGGGATTCATTTTTCTCATGAATCATGAAAGAAGTTCTGACTATTAAGCTGTAGTTACTGTGTGGATCCTTGAATCTGTGGAATGCATACAAACACTCTCCTTGCCTTTCCAGGGTCACCAGAGTAATAACAGCCTGCCAAAACTGGAAAGAAGCTGTACAGCCCAGAAAGGTACATCAGCTACATGGTCAAGTTCTCACAGGAATACAAGAAAAACTGGGCTCTCTCAGGCTGTAGAATCCTTCTCTCTAGCCAGAAACCTGCCTTGAACAGCAAATCCCTAATTTTGCTTAGTACAAGACCAGAACAATTCTAAAGTGACACCTCCATATAACGTTCTCCCAGTCTCCAACACTGAAGGCTCAGGAGCTTCCTAGGCCAGAGGAAGTTTTGAGCCTCATTCAGGTTTATTTTTGGATGAAAATACCAATGAGTTTTACTGCCTGGGATATATTTCTCTTGGTGTCATTACAGGAGATGACAGAAAGTTGTCCTGTGAAACCAGCTGGAAAATCTTGAGTGACGATATTTCAAACTTTCAAGCAAATTATTCTACATGCAAGCTTCTCTTTTAAAAGCCTCAGCAAACACGCAAAAGAGAGACTTAAGCCATAATTTTAAATGATTGTTACTGGTACTATCTTCCTAGTTCATTTTGTGCTAAATAATTCAAATAACATGTCCAAATTCCTAAATCCACAGTACCTTTAACCCATGGAGTACTAGAAGGAGGTTAAGTATACTAGATGCAGACTGCATATGAATGCACTAAGAAATCTTGATAGTTTTTATTATCCTGCACTAGAACTGTTTGACCTCCATACAGTTTATGGCAGTAACTTGTAGGACAATATTTGAATGCTCTGTGCATGAGCAGAATACCTGTTGGATTTGAATTTGATTAACTGACTGTTGAGTAAGTAATAGAGTGGTACTTGGTGAATTAATAAACTGTTTATTGGTTAAGAATTAACCAAGAATCCTATCTTGAGAATACTATGCTACATAAAGCATGATCTGAAAAGAATTCAGATTTGCTCCCGAGTGTCTGTAGAAAGAGTTATTTTAATTAAGCTCCAATGCACTAGGACAAAACTATTTTGGTTAGATTTTTGCTTTAAAAGTCATTTAGCACCTTAGCAAGCTGAAAACATTCCTATGTGCTTAGTTCTAACTGCAAATACAGAGTGTTGGTTACTACAGCTCTTCAGGAGCATGAGAAACCATTAAGCTTTACATAAGCAGATATCTTACGTTACATTTATTTACTTTACATAAGCAAGTACGTTAGCTAATGGCCTGCTCAGGCCATGGGCAGCATGTTTCCATTCAAACCAGAAGGATTTGTGAGTTCACGGGGGCCATAGCCTGACATGCCCTGAGGACTGGGTAGTCCTGTGGGGAGGGAGAGAGTGATCTGTGCTTATGAGAGCTTGCACTTAGACATGGGTGGCAAAGGACGTAAAATCAGACACAATGAGCAACTTGATGAACAAGCATTTTGCATTGAGGAGAATGGGATGAAAGTTGTATAAACCAAGAGAAAAAAAAGTACCATCCAAAGTACTATTGCATCGACATTCAAAAGAGGAAGAAGGGCAAAAAGACCACGGCATTTAGTCAGTCCTCAGTCAACCATCTCTTCTCCAGCTATGGATAACCCACAATACCCTCAGCTTTGGACGATTTGTAACACCCTCAGTTCTTAGCTAGAGATCTGCAAGAAGGGAAGGTAAAAAAGTGTGCTAGACAAAAATGGAGTATGTTCCTTATTAAATGGGAGATTTTTTTTATCCTTTCCATTGTTACACCTGTGATTTGACCTGTGTTCCCAAACACAAACAAATAAATAGGAAATATAAAAATAAGCTTGTACATCCTAACATTGTCTTCATCTGCAGCTTGTAAATTCATGAATGTAATACTGTGCTAGAGCTAAAAATATTTAGTTTCTGAAAGATCTCTTCATTAGCTAAGGCTTCTCTTGACCACCTCCCCACTTCTCAAATTTCATAGGGTTTGAACATTGCCTGATGCATTCATTGTAATTCAAGACAATGTTTCAAATTCCCCTTCCATCTATAAATTTTATGAATTGTTTTTATGTCTTGATGATATAAGCACAAGGGCCCTCTCAGCTCTCTGAAGTATCTGTTTTAGGCAGCCAGACGCAATGGTCAAATGGCCGGCAACGGTGGTAACTGCAGTACCCAAGGCTGGTAGAGAAATCCCAAATGGGATACCCTAAACTTCATAATAAAACAATTCCCCTTCATGCTATTTGAGTACAGTAATTATTCTGTTGACCAATTCAGGAGAGACTTCGCATTAAAACAGTTTCAGGAGAGTGTACGCCATGCTAAGGTAAATAACTGTAGTCCCTATGTCTGAAAGCTGTTATTTCAGGCTTTTAGCAGACTTTAGACAGACATCTCTGTATCTTTTGACACATGGGACACAACCATCACGTTTTCCAGTACAAGTACAATAATTATAACATTATAAACAGATTTTTCAGCTCATCTCCATTCCTTTTGTATCTCCCATAGAGCGGAAAACCCTTCTTTCCACTATCTGGGTTTATCGCTAGTACAAGGAAGGTCATCAGCAGCAAGAGATGCCAGAATAGCCAGCTGCTCTGTGGGTCTCACCCCCCAGGGTCTCACTACTGGAGCCACTATCAGTGGAACGGTGCAGACTAATAAACCTTGATTTTGGCAAATAGCCAAGGGGCAGCCAGCTGGGATGGGTTAAATCATTCTGAGGTTCTTTTAAGATACTCTGAGACCCGTGCAGGGCAGTGCACAGAAGTGGGTTAATGCTTTTGGCCCCCAGTGACTCCTTCCATCTCTCCTGTCTCTCACAGCAAGGAGAAATGCATGCCTCAACTAATAATAAACCAGTGCTGAGCATGTGGAGAACACCATGCCAAATATAAAACAGCTGGGGCTCTCTGGCCAGATGTCAACTAGCTCAATCACCACATCGCCTGAAGTCTTCAAGAAAAAAGGTAAAAATAAGATGAGTAAATAAGAAACTTTGAAATCAACCAGGAAAAAAAATTCTTAGAACAGCTGTGTAAAGTTATTTTATTATTATGACATAACTTTTATTTCTGAACAAACACAAACCTCCCATCACGTTCTTCACCAAAAAAGGGACTAAAAAGATGAGAAATGCTTACATGAGGAAGAAGGAATTTCTCCAAGAACGCTTATATCTTCGTACCTCCAAAACAGCTTAAAGAACAGGCATTGCTCTTGGCTGTCTTCCCATGTAGGGAAAAAAAAGGGCTATATTTCTCCTCAGAAAGTAGCAACCTTGACAACATTCTTACAATGTTGTATTTCATTATTTAGTTTAACAGGGGAAAAATCTTGTCTGACAAGAAACTAGGAGGTTCTATAAATGAAGAGCATACTAGAGGAAGCAGAGTGAGACACTGTGTGCACAAAATTATTTCAACTTTAATTTCAATTAAGGAAAAATCCAGGCTTTGTATCTCCTGTGCATAACACATTTAATTTAGATTGCATTAGTGGTTGTGTGCAAAACTTGTAGCTTAAAATTCCCGTTCTTAGAAAATTTCATCTGTAATTCTTGACAGCCTGCACCAAAGGTTCACCTGCTAACAGTTCAGAGCCATGAACTAAAGGCATAGCAATTTCACACATACTCATACACAGAATCAACTCCACCATTCAGAAATGAAATTGGCCTTTTTGGTATTTAGAGTTCACCATCATAACAACACTCTACGTGTGATTCTCTTTGACAATGCTTTCAAGCCAGATGCAGGTTTGCAAATACCAAGAACGGATGACAGATTCATGGTTTCAAGAAGTATCCATTTTTTAGAAAATTAATGATAAAGCCAAATGATGTGAGACAGACTGTTTCAAATTGTAATGATTGTTTATCTCCTTTTCAGTGAAAATGCATTTCTTTGTAACATCGGTAGGCTAGATTAGGATGGGTTTTTGCCTTACCATGCACATTTCCACAGCTAGGGTTCTGTCAATAGTTTTATAAAAAAACACTTTTTTCCAGAGGTTTGTGTCTCACCTATAAAAAGAAGTTTCAAGATGAAAATTGCCAGTGTTGGTTGTCAGTTCAAGGATATGTAATAGTATTGCTCTTAATATATTTTTAGCATCTTTTCTTGAATATGAAAAGAAAACCCAACTCAATCTTCCGTCACAATCTTTGTTAAGCAATTTTTTACAAGGTGTCCAACTACAATCTCTATCAGTGGGGCAATATAAAAATAACACAAAGACACTTGTAGCATGCAAATGTATTGGGGATAAAGGTGTAGTCATATTTGACATTCTACGTACAGCAAATGTTCAATAAAGAGTAGGCAATTATTTAAGACTGAAAACAAATCTTTGATAAAGTCTTTCCCATGAGGCTGTCAAAGAAATTGTGCAGGCATAAAGTGAGAGACAAGGTCTCGCCGTGATTGATACAGGTCAGAAGCTGGCCAAAGAGATGAAAATCAGAGAACAGGAACTAACAAACACTTTCCCTCTGAGATGAGTGGTGTGATTGGAGGTAATGCTGATAATTGTATTGAAAAGAAAGAGAGAAATGTTACAGCAAACCCCCCAAAAGACATAGAATTCATTGCCTGAAAAAATATATATATTTATATATCAAGAGGCATTTTAGAGGAACCAAACATAAAGAAAGCAGAGGAGCACAAAGGTGTCAGTACTAACAAATCCCAAATTAATCTCTTTGCAGAGAACAGGCTGAATGGCTCATGCAATAAAGATCTGGCAGTGTGGCACTCGATTGAAAAGGTCAGGGAAGCCAATTAAAGGTTAGCCTGGATAAGGGCTAAGACAAAAATGTATGGGAAAATTACTGCAAGACTCTCAGAAAACCCAGACTCTCACTCAACATACCATATTCTGTATTAGTCACCCCATCTTCCCAAGGAATATAAAAAAACAGCAAAAATAAGACAATAAGTATCATCAAGAACATTATAAAGTAGCTCCTAGGAACCATGTCTGAAAAAGCCTCAGATTGCTCACCGGGGAGAAGAGGCAGTTGTGTAGGAGCATTACAAAGCTCGTGAATTTTATAGGTGGACAGGTACTGTGGATTCTGTTCCATGATACAAAACTGAGAAGCATTTAGTGACATAAATAAAGAGGTTGTAAATGAAGAACAGGTAGGTGGAAACAATTCCTAATTGCAACAAGTACTACTCCCTTGGAACTCCATATTATGTAAAACCTAACTGAATTAAGATCTTACCATAATAAAAATATAAATAAAGCAGGAAATACAGACAAAACCACATGGAGAAATACATCATACACCTTAGCCAACAAAAGTGTTCAAAGTGATCGAACAGGAGGCAGGGTCATCTATTATTAAAATCGTCTGACACTTCCTATTACAACACCCTGTTGTCAGTTGCTTTTAGCTTTGCCGATCATTAGCAGTTTGGACTGAAATTTTACACATTGAATATCTGCCTGAGGCTGAAATACTCCGGAAAATTTTAGTCTGAACAATTCAGCTGCTGCACAAATGGAGCCAGAGAAAAGTCCTTGGTTTTTTTATTTCATTATTCAAAGAAAATGGTGTTGCGTCTTAGCAGTTGTAGCCCCTCCAGACTTCTGAGGGAAGATGTAACATTTCAGAGGTGAAAAGCCTTTGCATTGTAGCAGTAACATTTTCCATTCTCTTTAAACTCTACCTGGAAATTGAGGCAAATTATGCCTTTGAATAAAATGATATTCACCGATACTCTGAAAAATAGATCTATTTTTGGTTTTAATAGCTGAAATCACAAAGGATTACATCTTCCATGAATGTGCTGGATTATGTTTGTGCCTCTGCTCAGCAAACAAGGAAAGAGTTAAAGCAGAAAGATCTCAGCTATTGTTAACATTTGAAATGATTTGTTCCAGCTTTTCATAACTTGAAAACTAAAGTTGTCTTCTACTTTCTCTCTTCTTTTTGCCTTCAGTCTGCAAAGTTTCCAGCATAGCCATTGAGGCTGGATCTAACCTTGTGACACTTGCTGAGATCAGAGTGGTTGTATCAGAAGAGTGTCTGAGCTGCCTGGTTCTCCTAAAAGCCTGTCAAGTCTGGAGCAGCTAATTGGATTTTGCCTTATATGTTCTGCCTATGATTTTTCCAGCAACAGAACATAGAGAACAACAGAGCCAGCAAGCATAATTTTCCCCAAGTTTTGCTATTCTCATCTCTTTCCTCATTTATGGGGAAAAGTATCTTTCATGACGATTCCAGGGGATATTTGCAAAGTTCTGAAAGTTTTGCTTTCTTCATGTGCTGGCCATTTAATTTGAAATATCTCCTCGTTGCAGGAGTTTTGAAGAGAAATCAACTACAATCTGCAGTAGGATACATCATGACCCGGATGTATCTAGTTCACTCTGAACCAGATGTTAGATCACCACCTAACACCAGTTTCACTGGGAGGCAGTAAACACATTTTCAAGCTGTAGTTGAGGGCCGGGCAGGTGATGGCAGATTTTTGCCTGTACTCCATGGTGAATGAGAGATTGTGTCAGAGCTGATGTCCTAGTTCGGCAGCTGGGACCAGTTTATCCCTGTGTGGGTGTGACCAAAGCTGTGTATTCTAAACCCTCTATGTAATTTCTCATGAACTGTTAACAATGGACCATTTGCAGCAGCTGCCCAGGGCACACCTGACCCCTCAGGCTGCAAGCTGGGTGTTAAAGAAGCCTGTGAGATAGGAGCTGTAATAACTCCTCTCCGGGCAGTCATTAGCACCTTCACACCCAGCCTGAGGGGTCATGTCTGCTAATGGGCCATCAATGATTCCAAATATATCCCATGACTCATAGACTTGAGATCACCCACTGTGGAACTCTCCGCCCTGGGGGAGGTACTGCGCATTCCCATCTGAACCTGGGCATATATAATCTTGGGTTTTGGGGATTTCTCGGACCACTCTCTGGAACCAGAGGAGGACCAGTACCTCGACAGAACTGTGACCACCACTCTAGACCAGACTGCAACCATCATCCTCACCAACACGTTTTTCCCTTCCTCTTACTTTGGACACAGGGAAACCACGTGGGGGGTCTCAGCACAGGGGCTAACGAACACCATTCTGTTCATGCTCTGGGGTGCTGAGTTATACTTCTGGGTTTTGTGGGTTAAAACCAATTTCTCTTTGTATCATTGCATTTCTTGTAGTATTTTTATTAAATTTTAACTCTGACTTATAATCTCTTTTGTGTTGGCTTCGTTTCTCCTGCTGGTTTACCTTTAAACCAGCACAGCTGACAATATCACCAACTCTGCCTTGCTGTTCTCTCCATCAGAAGAGGTCCATCTCTCCTTGTGTTCTACCAAGCACTCAGGAAAAGACATTTTGTGAGCTGCTGGTAGGGGAGGAAAAAAAGAATGGTGACTGGCCATGCCATCAGCTTGGTTGGCATGGCATGGATGGCTTAAAATTTGGATGTGGCCCATGTGGTTCAGCTAGATAAATTCACTAGTCAGCAGATTTGCTTGTTTTCTTTCACACCAGCTGAACTGGTTAGCTCTGCAGGTTATGTTCTCATCTGTACTACAGCTGTATTCAGGGGAGCTTAGAGCAGAGGCTTTTAGCACCTGGGACTGCCAGTGACTGCTTTGTCCTTTGGTTTATGGTGAAATGGCCGCAGGGCAGTTTTGAGTTTTGTGGAGCTGCAGTACTTAACAAAGGCTGCTAATGGGCCATGTGCCCTGTTGCCCTGCTCTGCGTAATGCCAGCTCTTAACCACCTCTGCCATGCCAGTGAATTTTTGGCCTTTGACATTTTAGGCAGCTTTACAGCTCATTTGCACTGCTGAAATGCAACAGAAGGACCAGGTTAGGAAAGGTCCTTTCTAAGCCTAGCATAAGGATTTTTAACTCAACCGATAAATTTGCTGTTCACAGAGGTTTCCAACTGGCTTCTTTGGTCTCTGGGTTCCAGCACTGAGAGGATTTATGTTTCATACCATGTACTGTAGTTCCAGATACTTAAATCAAGAATGTACTTGTCTGAGCTTCACAGGAAAGTATAGTACTTCAGATAGAATTATGGCCAGCATCTTTATGTTTTGTTGTCATTTAAGCATTAAACAGCTCCATGCTGCCTTGTATAATTCTCAAAACAGTCAGGTTTCTCAGATTAAATGCCAGTCTCACATTATGAAACAGGTTGTGTTCCTGAGAACTAAATCACAAAGTAACTATGGGACTAGGCCAGGAATTCACGTGTATGAATCTTGCACCCACCTTTTCCAGCATTTCTAGATTATAGGTTTTATGTTATTATGAACAGTCATGGTTCCACTCCAAACACGAACTGATGTCATTCTGAATCACAGATGATATACAGCCCATCCATCAAAAAAACACCTAATGTGGCAGAAGTAATGGAAAACCCTTCCCACTTTATCTGCCACTTTATAAATCTGACTGCACTTGTCTAAATCTTTTTCCCTAGGGCTCGTTGAATTCCAACAGAATTCTCTGTCACGTTATGAACTCAACATGAAAAAGCAAAGTGACCAAATTGTTACTCAGCAAAGCTAAAATGCATAGGAACACTGATTCTGAAGGTCAGCAAACCACAAGTTATTAGAATTATTTTATAAGAAAAAAAGGGGAGGGGGGAAAAAAGCTTCTTTAGGAGAGAAAAAATCTCACAGATCTTATAAAGGAAAAAAAAAAGGAAAAAAGTGATAAAAGAGACATAGATGACTGATAGAAGTAAAGATAAAATGTAAACCACCCAGTAACTTCTTTGACACTCTCCTTTGAAGGCAATCTACTGAAAAACAGAATATTCTAAAACAAATATTTTGGACTGCACTTTGCATCCAGTTCCACTAGTGTAACTCCATTGCTACTAGCAGGACTGTGCCAGGGTCCCAGGTGGCAAGGATGAAAACAGAAACTCATTATGGAATAAGACATGTAAGAATGCTTTGGTGAGAGCATGTTCCCTGCAGAGTGCCACACAAGTAAAAAGAACATTTAAATAATACTGGTCCTTGATCCCCTCAAAAGATGAAAGCACATTTATTCAGTTTGAATTCCAAAATCCCAGCCACAGTTTGTAAAATGTGCTTGATTCCTGTGTAGACCCTTTGGCATTTTCTTTCAGCAAAAAGATCTCCAGATGTTATTTTTACAGTTCATCTTAAGTAAATGTATGTGTTTAGCTAAACAGGCTTAAATGCAAGAGCCACCTCAGAGAACAATGATGAAATGCTTGACTTGATTTATGGACCAACTGTCAGACTCTTGCATATGAACATCTGGCTTAGAAGGTGATTTGCAAAGTTTTTCTGTCAGTAGATATCAGCACAGTAAGCTCTTCTACCTTACAGACAGACCTAAAGTGTGAATGTAATTAATGGAGAAATGGCATTGGAGTGTACATCTAAAGTCACATTCAGCTCACCCATGCTCACAAAACACTCATTTTACAGCTCTGCTAACGTATGATGTGTAATCATTCACAACTTTTTAAATAACAAAATACTGAGTTTGGAACCTGAAAGTTGCTACCTACAAGCTGCACAGCCAAGCTCAAGGCTGTCTCTCATGGTAGCCCTTCAAAGTAAGCTCATGCACCTCCCTGACAACTTCTCAGCAGCCACTGTGGCCTGCATTCAGCAGCCCAGTTTTCTTCCACCCCCCTGTACCTGTTCTCTCTGACTTTGTCACACAGGTCCAGCAAGAGTCCCTGGGGGACAGGAATCTCACCCATCCTCTGCCCACCTCTGTCTGTTAGCACAGTTTCTGCAGTTTCCCACTAACACAACAGCTTGCAAGGGCCTAAATGCCATAGCAACATTCCTAATTCAAAGGCTGATATAATCTAAAATCTACAAAGCAAGGCTGATCCCAGGAAAATTGAAGTTTTCTCTCTGTCTTCCCCTGTTTTGCAACAATGTGACAACTCAGAGATGACACAATTCAGGAACCCCTTCTGTAATTCAGTTCTAGTTCCAAAGCAAAAGTCTACTTTCATATTGGATATAATCTAATATCAGGGAATGATGAGGTTTCTTTGTGAGGAATGTTTTTGTTCACTGAGGGGAAAAAAGCAGCAGCTTTATTGTAGAAATCCCTTTCAGTTGAAATGAAGATAACGCCAATCTGGGCCTTCACTATAGATTCAGAAAGATTTGTATCATCCACATCAGAATGTCTATCCACAGCATCTCAGACAGGAGTCTCTGCACCTCCTCATATGGAAAAGGTGAAGATTTTGTAGAGTGATTTGGCCCACCCACAGCAATCTCTGCATCCCCTGAAGGAGATTCTGATTTCTTTCCAAAAGCTATGGCAGAAACCTACTGCCATCACAGTCCTTTCTTTGGCGCTCCTGTTGCACACTGAGTATCAGGGAGGCACAACCATGTACATATTTCCTTGCTATAAAGAAACTACTGGGAAATTACTGCAGTACCTCCTTAAAGACCACCAAAAAAGGAATTAAATTTTGAACTCGGCCTTGGTGGGAAAATTACAATGAACCACAGCAGCAACTTAGAACAGTCTTGTTTTGGTTAAGTCACATTAGAAAAAAAGCTGTTATATTCTTGAGTGGTTATGCACACAAGCAACAGCTAAGACATATACTGACAAGGACAAGATTTTCAGACATGCTTAAAACATTCAAGAGTTTCATCACATGAAAATTTCACAAAAGCCATTGACTAGAAAACTGTTGCAAAAGCAACAGATGAAAAATTTGTCAGACTGAAACAGAAGGGTAGTCCATTTTGAATGAGGCAAAAGGGATTTAGGAGATAGGGAGCACAGGAAGAGAAGCTGGAGCTTTTTTAAAGACATTGTGGTTATAAATAAGAAAAATAAGTATGGAAGCAGCATATTTGTTTCAATATCCAAAAGTATTTGACAAGTTTCCATAGGAGAGATTAATGACTAAGGGGCACAGAACAAGAATAGAGAAATAAAAACGTCTGCTGTGTATAAAAACTAGCTCATATTGTTGTTTTGCCCTTAGAAGATGACTACCCCTCTTACACAAGAGACCTTTTCCTTGCTGCCATAAATTGACCATTATCCTGTGGGTCTGGATTTGGAGGGCTACTTTAAGAATAATGTCACACATTCGTAATAGTATTGCTGTAGCTGTAATAGTCTAAAGGCACAAGCAGGACAAGGTTTACAGGCCTGTATAGGCAGGAAAAAAAAAAAGAGAAACTCATGTTCAGATCTAAGAAGGAGTGAACTTGCAGGCAAAGTACAAGTAGGGAGCACATCATTTGAATTTGATCAGATATGTTAAGTCAGGCAGACAAAAAAATCTGGTTGGCATCTGTAAAATAGAAGGGAATATTAAAAGGCAAGTGGTGACACTGACTATTCTGTAAAGGCATAGATAGGTAAGCCAATGGCAGATGAAAAGATTAACAAAGAGAGCAAAATTATAATGTACTGCAAAAACTACTCCTTCCTTTGAATTCACCTTTATAATTAAAGTTTTAGTCCCTTGGTTGCCTCAGCTAATCAGAGGACTGGTGGAATATTTTTCCAGCTATACAAATTCGTCCAAGAAGCAATATAAGTTTCACCCACGAATCTTGCTTCATGCAGAAGGCACGCAGACACAGAGCCTGCTCCTAAAAATGTGCACCAATCGCTTCCTTTGTGAGCAAATGTACATTGGAGGAGGCTGCTGTGACCCTGCCTCTCTCTTCTTCTCCCCTTTGCACTCACAAAGGTTGATTTGTTATTGGCACACAATCTCTGAGGTCAGGGCAGCAGAGGCTGTAAGTGGGCCTGGGCTTTAAATGAGGGGGTTAATCATATATGATGGAAAAGACTTTTTTTGTTTGTTTGTTTTCCAGGTTTACTAATCTAAAGAACAGATGAAACCTGGTCTTTTATAGTCAGATTCATTTTTTTTTTATTTTACTAACACAAGGGGAAAAAAATTACAACCTCATTCCCGCTGGCTCTGCAAACCTCTACAAGTGAAAGAGGAAGCTGGATCTTATTCTAGTTTATATTATTGATGGAGGGGCCCTTTCCATCTAGCCCTCAGATCATTCTCTTCTCTGTGTTCATCTCTGGAACTCCAGGGGGGACAATCAAGGCTCCAACAACAATATTTGCCCAGCAACATTTTACTACTGTATTTTACTGATGCCAGAGTGAAAACAGGTTTGTTACCCTTTAAATCCCCAAATGTGTTTGCAGAGTAGGAAGTACTTGAAAACCTGTAAATTCTATTTATATGCAGCCATCAAGTAACATGGACTTGGCTGATATTTTCAATCTATAACACAACTGTAAAAGAAAACTACGATAGGTTGTCACCTTTTGATCATAAAAACATGTTGAGGAATAAAAAACTCCTCTGGAGGACATCTTTAGTTCATGCTTACTATATACATATGTGGATGAGGCATTAAATACAGTATCTCAGACCTACAGATGAAACAAATCTTGGAAGCACAACAAA
Source organism: Sakesphorus luctuosus (assembly GCA_013396695.1). NCBI lineage: Eukaryota > Metazoa > Chordata > Aves > Passeriformes > Thamnophilidae > Sakesphorus > Sakesphorus luctuosus. The sequence goes on from VWZD01001168.1 coordinate 570,329, forward strand.
TAATGGGGTCATGTAATTAAGTTTAGTGAGATGCAGCTTTCACACAATGTGGCCCACAGAGGCCAGATGCTATTCTGCATGGGAAAATGTGAAATAATTGAGCTAGGATAAGGCAAACAACCAAGAAAATGTCTAAAACCCAAACTGTCTTTAAATTCTGACAAGAAAACTGAAAAAAAAACACCACTAGATCACAACCCAATGCCTGCTAGCATTAGGAAAGGAGAATTACAGTATCCAGGAACAGGGGCTAAAACATGCAGATGTGATAATATTTCTGTTATACGATCCTTAGAATAACAGGATCCCTCTGTTACTACTTGAGGGAGCTGAGACCTTCATGCCCATTAGCAAGTATCTCTAGCATTACAAAGATGGCATTCAAATCTATGACAATGCTTTGTTGATGCAGAACTAGAGATCAGGGCAATAAGAAAGCACAGAGGTAGGAACACAATTGTCTGTTAAAGGAACTGAGGTAAAAAAGCCCTCCAATGAGAACCCAGGGCCTCAAATCCATGGATGAATAGTTGGAAAGATGGTTAGCCCTGGTGCTCTCGAGGACCTCAATTGCTGAAGTAAAACACTGGAAGAGAGGCAGTCCCTAAGGGATACCAAATGGTATATACAGTGATTGGATATCATCATTGTGTTTTCTTAGCACTGCACCTTTACATTTCTTTACATTCGTGTAGAGACACATGCCACCCCATCAGGTGGGGCTGAAGCAATTATAGGGAAGTATGTGCTGGGATCCTTGATGGAGATACTTATTCGCAGTCAAGGCCCTCTACTAGAAACATCCATTATCATATAATAGCTCCCTTGCCTTCAAAAGGACAACCTTTGTCATGATGGTTACACGCAAGCCTATTTCTGCAGAATCAGATGGTTTGGGTTTGTTTTATCGTAATTCCAGCTTCAACTCCACTCAGACACCACCAATAAAAAACCAACAGAAATACAGTCAGTTTTCTCTTTTTGAAGGGAAAACATAGGACACATGTTCCAAACCATATTTAGATCTTAAAGCTCAGAAATAATACCTTGAATTGCAGCCAGAAATTATCTTAGTCTTGAGGCTGAAAGTCTTTAGTCTTGGGAGTCGATAAATCAGTCATGACAAGCCTGAACTGGCTACGGTTTATTATAAAATCAAGCTTGATTATCCACTTGAGGTAATTAGACAGACCAGAACAAAAGGATAAAAAGTTAAAAGGCAACATATGTAAGAAGAACTGGAAGAGAAATCTTGCTTTACAGAGGCTAGTGAATATCAAGAACAAATTTGTACTTGAATTTCTTTTCATATACTCAGTTCGGGCTAATAACATAAAGGGACCCCACAATATTTACAAGCAGTTAATTAAATCAGTTACTGTGTTTCACAGCTGCAGATTCCTCCCATTCCCTGCTATCGATGCATGGTCCTGAAATCCAGGTGCAGCGTCTGAGCTTTCTCCGCTCACAACCCATGGCCCTTCTCTAAGTCCCTAGGAGGTTACCAATGTATTAAAAGCACAGTGAAGGAAAAAAAGGATGTTGCAACATTTATTAAATTAAAGGACAGCAGTGCTATGTTTGGGTATAACACACATTTAGTGTGGATTAAAAGACCATAAAATCTGGTCACTTTTATCTTTATTTGCCCCTTGATTTAGGTGCTTTTATTGCTATTTTTTAATAAATATTTAAATTATTTATGGTTCTGGCTATTTTAGCAGATAAAGTTGTAGAATATGCTGCAATGTCTCAAAAATGTTTCAACAAAGCAGCTTGAGGTGCCAAAATTGTTATCGAAAGGCGCCAGAGAAGAAGGTTTCAATGATTATTCTTGGAAAGGGCTCATTCATGCAAATCCAAATATAGATCATGTCCTGAAACAGGAGAGTTCCAATAGAAGGCTTAAGTACATTTGACAGATGCAGCTCAAAAGGGGGTAAAACTTCAACACTGCAGTTGGTTATAATACTCTACATGTATATCTGGGGAAATGAATTCCTTGAAATACAGCTGTATTAGAAAGAAGAAAAAGTGTTGGAGAAGCATATAACTTGCCCTCTCCGTTTAGTGCAGCCTGGACAAGTCTTTGAAACACAGCTTGTGCTACCAGGTCTTTACAAAAAAAGTGACATTAAGTACATCTACACCTTCTCCCACGGTGCTGTCTTCTCTAAATGCTAGCAAAGCACTTTCCCTTTGCTCTTGCAAATCCTTCTCTAAATGTCACAGCAGCATAGTCAAAGAGGAAGAGAAGGTAGGAACTGTCTGCCTGTTTCTAATGTGCACAATAGTTTCCCTGTTTTTCAGTGCCTGACTCAGAATATCAGATAAAAAGAGTTAAACTGCTTTTTCACTTAGCACCATATTACTGCTGTGCCAAGATACCTACAAAAAAGTTACATAATAGGCAGGCAGCTCCATAATGATTGTTGCTTTTCATGCCAATCAGTATTATCCCATTGTTTCCATACAGTCCCTTACTTACCTGGTTTATCTAAGTGAATGCAAACATGTCACGTGCCAATTCCGGCCAAGACTGACTCTTAAGTGTTCAAGCAATGTTTAACTTACTGGAGCTCACTATCTCTAAGCCTTTCCTGAATGGAAACAACAAATAATTGCTAAATAATGTAGGCACTGTGGTCAGAAAGAGGAGATTATTTATAAAGGAAAATCTGCTAAAGTCAAGGAAACCATTTTTTAAGAAAAGAAAAACTGGAGTGAGAAATGTGCAAAAACAAGAAGGACAGATAGAGCTGTTCTTGTTCATGAACAGACCAATTTCTGAAGCCACAGTAACAGAATATCTTTTATATTTGGGCAGAATACAATCTAAATCCCTGGTACAGCATATTAGAGTATACTGTATGTATTACGTTTAATTATCTTTCACCTCCACCTCCACTAACAGAACTTCTCCAGTGACCACCTGCTTCCCATTACAGAGACATTACTCAGAGTTGCTGATGTCACGCACATCATTTGTCTCTACAAGAGCATGGGAAGGTGTGGAAAATCCATTGTTTATCTGACCAAAGTCAACATTAATGAAATACTCTGTTACAAGCTCCCTCACATGCCCAGGTTCATTTGAAACACTACTTTCTTCTTCAATGTGGACCGTCAAAAGACATTTTTCCACACTGATTGTCTCTGCTCACATTTCACAGACAGACTCCTTCAGTAAACTGAAGTAAACAGTCTTCATGCATTTTGTGAGACCCAGTTCTCATGCAATAAGCAAAGGGTATTTGAAGAACGTGTGTCAGAAAGGAAAGAAAGCCACGCTTACGTCCTTCATCTCCAGGTAAAACACAGAAAGCAAGCTCCTCACATTTGTTCTCCCCAGGGGCCAAGTTCTAAGCATTAACCTAGTCATGCAGGTGAAAAGAGGGTCTGACTGGGAAAGAACAAAGATTTTATAGCCCTTGATTCGGGGTGGCTGCCTGTGGATTCACTCATATTCATGTCCTCCCCTCCCAGAGAAGCTTTGATCTGGGACTGCCCCAGATGGTGCTATCTGTGCCATCCTCATTTCTACACCCTCCTGAGAACGCTCTGCACAGACTGAACTAACAGGCCTCTTGGGACTGCTGTGTCCGTCCGCTATTGACCATCTACAGAGCCTGTAAACAGCTTTGGCTTAAGGGCTTCAGGTAGCATCATCGTCACCTTGCCACCTAGACACCGGGACTGTGCTCAGCAGGTCATCTTTGAGCAGTCTGCCACTAACAAGCTATTTTTCCACTTTTTTACCTGGTATTGATACATTGTCTCTGCTTAGTTAAAATGGTCAGTACGCTATTTCTACTGATTTCTATCCATAGTAACTCAACTTTTCCATCATCCAACTGTATGTCACACTGGATTCCCCATTCAGACAAGGAAACTGGGATCCTTGGATGGGGAGTGATGTGTGAAGGGAAAGTGCTGCAGACAAGCCTGTGCTCCAACAGAAGTAAACAATCAGTAGCAAATGGTTCCCAACAGCCTCTTGGCTTACTTCATGCAGTGGGATGCTCATAATTACTCATGGGCTTTCTTGTCTAGAACAAACAAACACACAGAAAATAATAGGAATGGAGGCTTTCCAAAACATGATAAAAGATAATGAAAACTTCTGCAAAAATAAAATATTTCCTTATGTTACTTTACTATAAAATCAAACAAGAACATGCCAAACAGACTTGTGGTGGCATAATTACCAACAGCCAAGAATCTATAAAACAGAACAAAACAAAGCAAAAGCCCCCCCCAAAACCCAACCAAACCCAACCAAACAAAAAAAAGCCAAAACACCCAAACAATATGGCTTGCAATGTAAATTTATTCCAGTATTTTGAGACCATTAAGAAGAGTATGCCAAATAGTAATCAGTCTGTTTTTCTAAACTGTTAACTGGATTGGACAAAATTTTAACAGAAAGATGGATACCATAGCCCTTCACTCCACATGCAACACAAGCTTTTCACTTAGCAATTCCCTTTATGTGGCCCTGCTCACCTCTGAGAGCTGTTTATTTGGGACATTTAGCCCTTCATACCATCTTAAAAAGCACTATTTATCTTTAAGCACTGAGCAGATTTTAATCATTATCTTCATCCCTGGCCTCAATTAAGCTCTAATATAGAGGAGGCACTTGAATGACCTAAGAGGCACACTTACCCCTGATAGCATGTCAAAGGCACTCAGAGTTTCTGCCACATCTCCTATAGCCATCAAATCTCTCTCCCCTTTTTCTGTTGTAAACTGACTGTGTTTGTTCCTAGCACTTTAACGTCCCCTGGTGTGAAGTCTCCTTGAGTAACACTCACATGATAGAAAGTGTGATTAACTCTGCAGGAGCTTTTCAGGTCAATGAAAAAAACTACTTGTTACACTACTATATAATGCTTTAGAGATGTTCTCAGTGGCTCTACATATTGAGATTCCCACAGTACTTATTCTCTTTTACCCTTGCTGCTCTCCTGTGTCTTGATAATAAAAATACATAGTTTCATCTGGGTTGAAGTTTGATTCTAATCCTTTAGAATACATTTCATACAAATGTAATTATTTGGACTGGTCATTCAGATAATTTAAATGGCGTACCTTTTCCTCTTGACTAAAATGCAATGTTTCTGTAGTGAAGATAAAGTAGAAAGGAACTAGAATAAATTTAGGAAAATTATATTATTTTCTTCGGAGCCTACCTTACTACATTTCTCTTGCTTTACAAGCTGACTTGTTAACAAAACACAATGTATAAAACAGGTTGTGAAGCCATAATAGCTGAAAAGACACCTTCAGAAGATACCTTGTAACCTTGAGAGGGTTGCAAAACCTATGGAAAACTGGATTTTATTCAGACTTTTGATAATCTTCTTTTACTGCCAGATCTCAAGACAGTGCAGTTTTCAGAACATGGGTAAAGATGCTGTACACTACTGTGCCACAGGGCAGCTGAACTGCTCAGGGGCTGCTTGTGGTCTGCTGCTTACAAGGGCAGGGTGCATGGAGACCAGAGTGCATGGAGCGCATTCATCAGCCGCCTGGGCGCACCAAAGCTTACATCTGGAGTGTGCTAAAATTTAGTCACCAATTATAGATGCTCAAGCATTTTTTTGCTAAAAAAGTGGCTATCCTCAGCTCAATAAGTGGCTCAATTTAAAACTTTTGTGGATATACCCTGTAATTAATTAGCAGTAGTTAAGTATTAATTACAGGAAAGGAAGCTGTGTTTTGTTAGGCATGTCTTGGATGATTCGAGTTACATGCTCATTGGCACATTGGTTCAGTGGCTAAGCAATGAAGTGCAGAAAAAAGGAAGCTTTAATAGGTAACGAGATAGTTTGGGTAGAATGAAATGAGACTGCCAGATGGCTACCAGTAGCTCCAAGCCTCCAGTAAGGGAGAGGCCACAGAAGAAGAGGTATATACATGAGAGTTGGCAGAGTCTTCTGGCCAGCTGACTTCTTAAAGACCTCAGCATGGCTTAGTGTACCATCCTCCTTTGGGGAGGTATACATAATCAAATATACCTTGACTTCCTACTTTATTTGATTTTCTTCATTAATGCTACAAAAATACTACAAAACTAGAACAATGAGGGATATGTTGTTTACGATTTAGTCAGCATAAGACGATCTGCAGTCAACAATAATTAATAAAGCATGTCTGAAAGAAAGACACTGATGCTTAAAGGACTTTTCCATGGCCAACGCAGGCAGGTGAGGGAATTCTTAAGTTTCAGACCACCCATGATTTTTCTCAGATAATCCCTAGATCTTCTCTTCTGTGTAGGAATCAGTCACCTCTTGAGATGCTAGAGTGACTAGCAGAAGGAAAACCCATCATGCTAGTCCTCCCCCTGATATGCCCATCACATGGAAAAACACTTGAGATGAACTGGAATCTGAATATAGTGATTGCCTTTTGAACAAAGACTCTGAACATTATGTCTTCGAACACTGGACTTGAGCTAATAAAATTTTGGGAGGGATGTTTCACCCCGTGTCTTGGGATTTAGGATTGTCTAATCAAAATTTCACAGATTTTTATGTTATCAAACAGTAAGTCTGTGGTTGCAGTTTCAGGATTGCAACTAATTACTGTTGCAGGCACTGCTTCCGAAAGTGAAGTTTTGCTGAGTTATGACTTGATTTAGATAGATAACCTCTAGTTTGGGGAACCTTGTTCTATTTATTAATGATCAAGAGGAGAGCCCATTGGAGAGACCAGCACTTCAGTGCTGATTTGCCTTGTACATTGCTCCCTATGAAGTATCTGATACCCAGCATTGTCAAAAGCGCAATCCTGAGTGTGGTGAGCTGATTGGAACTGACAGCTCCTATGTTCCACTGAAATCAGGTCAAAAGACAAGTGTGTGGGGAAAGCAGAGACAAATGGAAAAACAGAAAGGTTGATGTAAGTGTCTAATATTTCACAACCTTCGGTATCTAAAAAATACATGCCTGAAGCCACAAAAATAGTGTTCTTTTCTTTATCTTTTGGTAAGCAAGATGTTAGGCTTCAAAGTTTCCTAGTCTCTGATTTTACTAGGATTTTGTACGAGTAGTCAAAGACAACTTTAGCAAAAACAGACTGTGGGCCACTGAAAATTTTAGTATCTTGAGGCTGAGGCATGTTGAGCAGACTCAAATGGAAAAGTGCGCCTTAATAATTATTCTTTAAAAAAAGTTCAAGGCATCAGCTTTCAGACATACCCTTGATTTCTAGGCAGATCTGTAACTTTCATATTGGATGTCTGCCATTGTGGTCTTTTATTTTACTCTCTAAGAGCACAAATATGCAGCACAGGGCATAAGCTTAAAGTCTAAACGAATTACCACTTGCGTACCACTCTTCATGTTCATTTGTACCAGGGAACTTTCTCACATATACCACTTTTGACTCACAAATGTTTAGGTCACTTAAGCCATTCGGCAGTAAAACACCTCAAAATTCCTTCATGTTTTTCAGAGCACTGGTTAATTAGTGAAAGGGAACCAAACTGAACCAGGGAAGTAAATAAGTTCCTCAGCAGAATATCTTCCTTTAGGAAACAGGTGACTTGATGGCATTTGCTGAAACAAATGAAAAGTGCAAGAACACTAAATTCAGGAATGCCAAAATTGCCTTTAAAAGTACAGATACAAAAGCAAAATAAGACATTCTCAGTTGGATTAGGTCACTTCTTCTAGTCCTAAAACAGAACAAAACAGCAGACTTGAATGTACTTGAAAGTGTGCTTGAATCAGAGTTGCTGAGTGCAAAAAGAGGATTTAGATCTCAAAAGGATGAACTACAAACTATCCTTTCATTCCCATCTGACTATTTTTCTCAAAGTCTCAAAGTATAGAAAACAGCAATTTTAAGGCCTGACTAATTGAAAAGCAGTTGAACAGATTTCCTCTAACTTTTCTAGATATTTTTTCCCCCTCTGGGCTGAAACCAACCATGAAAAAAATCAGCCTAAAAGGTAAATTTTTGTAAGAAATTATAACCTGCTGAAGGAGGAGGTTTAGACTGAAAATACTTTTAAGCCATAACTATTGCACATCAATCTTTAACACTTTAACTAATACATTATTAAACCACAATTTATTGCATGAATTATGCATATGTATAAATGCATATATTAGTGTATATGAAATGCAGCAGCCAAATATTATGGAAAAAGGTAAGCTTTCTGAATAACAATAAGTGTAATCAAAATATATGTAGAAACACAAGAGATATTATACAGCTATTAACAAGAACCCATTTTACAAATGAAAGGCTGTGACATTTGCCCAGATCAAAAATCCAATTTTACAGCACTGGGAGATAAGGAATTAAATAGAGTATAGATATCATCTAAACTGGTATTAAAAGGTTAGTAGTGCTTAAAATTGATTAGTTACCAAGACCAGACAGCCTGCATCCCAGGCTGTGAGAAGAGTATTGGCCAGATGTTGCAAAAGCTTTAGTTGTCGCTTTAACAAACTCTCAAGCTAGGCAAGAGCTTCACAGATTGTAAACTGGGGAGCATAACTGTTACAAGGCAGGCATCCCAGCATGTTGCACAGCAGCAAAGCAAAGAACTGCTGGGGAAAAAAGTCATCAAAAACCTTTAAAAAGACTGAGTAGTTCATACGGACTCTACATGTGTGAGAACAAAAATGCCCTGCATAGAAATCAGAAACCAGTCAGTTTGTGGAATGAATGTCCAAGAGTAGCTAAGTCCTTTGAACTCTGAAAGACCAGAGGACTGAGAGACATGTCAGGATACAGATAAATATCATACACCAAATTTCAGATTATGACAGTTTATGTAAAGATATCCAGGAAAGATCACACCCTCTTCAAGATTAATCTAAACTACCTACTGCTTTCCTAGCTGTCAACAATGCTTTAAAAAAAACCCCAAACAAACAAAAAATAAAAAAAAAGACAAATAGTTAGCACTAGGATATGGGGGTGTGTCATTTTCATCACAGAGAAATGTAACAGATGACAGTAGCAAAAGCAATACATGTCTCCTAATAGAGCTCAGTTCATTACTAGGATTAACAGCAAAAAAAATTAAAAACACCAGAAATACCTAAGGACTACCTCGATATTTGGTTGAATATGGTGATGCAAACTATCAGTGAATGCAGATACAGTAAATACGTTAGAGGAAATAAATCTGTAAGTCTTTTCATGGCAAACTGAAGTTTTGCCATTATGGATTTGTCATGAAGAAAATGTGTCAAAAATTTATGAATCTGAAGGAAATATAATGAAGTGTCAAAGCACCTATTTACCTTGAAAATACAAGGGAGTTTCAAACAAAGGAAAACAAAAAGAAAGAAAAGAAGTTATTCTGCACCTGTAGAGAAATCAGGCAGCATTTCAGTAATTAATATTTATTACTTATGACCTTTTATACATTGAAAATGCTGAACAAATATGAACTGACTTGTACAACATCTTTTCAATACGTGATACACATAATTATGGGAATTACAGTAGGGGGCTGTCAATGAAATAAAGTCCTGGAGATCCTTTTTTGTGGGTAAAAGCATTGTACCTGAGATGAGGCTGCCATGTAGAGATTGCATAGCACATCTGAGGATTCAATTTACACTGAAACTGAAGTGACAGAATAAAGCAAGACAAAAAGCTGGGCAAACGTCCACAGGATATGCAAACAAAATGCTTATAAATGAAAACAGCAGAAGCTGATTTTGACGCATGGCTATTTTCAGGTTGGAGGTAATGGCACTCAAGTTGAGGACAACATCTTCAGGCAAAGCCCCACCAGAAAACAGAAAAAGTTTTTCCCCATCAGCACACAGAATCACTGAATCACAGAATCACAGATTATGTTGAGTTGGAAGGGACTCACAAAGACCATTAAGTCTAACTCTTGGCCCTGACACAGGACCACCCCCAAGACTCACACCATGTGCCTGAGAGTTTTGTCCAAACACTTCTTGAACTCTGCCAGGCTTGGTGCTGTGACCGCTTCCCTGGGGAGCCTGTCCCAGTGCCCAACCACCCTCTGGGTGAAGAACCTGTTTCTAATATCCAACTGAAACCTCCCCTGACACAACTTCAGGCCATTCCCTTGGATCCTGTCACTGGTGACCACAGAGAACAGATCATTGCCTGCCCCTCCTCTTCCCTCATGAAGAAATTGTAACTGCAATGATGTTTCCCCTCAGTCTCCTCTTCTCCAGGCTGAACAGACCACGTGATCTCAGCAGCTTCTTACACAGTTTCCCCTCAAGGCCCATCACCATCTTCACTGTCCTCCTTTGGATGCTCTCTAGTAGCTTAGTATCTTTCTTGTGCCAAAGCTGTACACAGTACGCAAGGTGAGGCCCCATTAAGTGCAGAGCAGAGTGGGACTGAGTTGGAAGGGACCCACAACGATCACTGAATCCAGCTCCTGACTTTACACAGGACAAACGAAGAATTTAACCATGCATCAAGAAGTGTTGTCCAAACACTTCTTGAACAACAGGCCATGACCTGAGGAGCTTGTTCCAGTACTTGACCACTCTCACAAAGAACTTTTTTATAATAAAGAATCTGAATATCCCCTGATGAAGCTTTAAGTCATTCCCTCCCATCCTTTCACAGGACACCAGAGAGAAGAGATCAGCATCATCCTCTGCACTCAACCTCATAAAGAAGTACTAGATAGCAATTAGGGTCCTCCTCAGCCTCCTTCTTCTTTCTAAGCAAAACAAACCTAGCAACCACAGCTGTTCCTCATAAGTCTTGCCCTCTAGTCCTTTCATCATCTTTGTTGCCTTTCCTTGAACACATTCTAACATTTTTTACATCCTTCTTACTGCACCCAGCACTCAAGGTGAGGCTGCACCAATGCTTAATAAAGTGGGATGAACACTTCTCTTGAGTGGTTATCTGCATTGTGCCTAATGCACCCCAGGTTGGTCCTTTTGGCTGCCAGGATGCATTATTGACTCATACTGGGCTTTCCTATAACCAAACCTACCAGATTCTTTACTGCAGGACATTCTAGCCTCTTGTCCCCCATTCCACTCATACATCCAAGATTACATGATCCTAGGTGCAGAATCTGGCGTTTGTCGTGATTAAACATCATATAGTTTAGTTGGTGATTGGTCAGCCCTCAAATCTATCCAGATCTCTATATTAGGCCCATCTACTCTCAAGAGAACCAGCAGCTTCTCCTAATTTAGTATCATCAGTAAACTTAGTTTGGACTCAGCTCCTGCATCCAGGTCATTGATAAAAACATTGAAGAAAATTGGATCCAAAGGAGCGGATGGCTTTGCTTGTTTCTTTTAATCGGGAGCATGGGGTTAAAGCCAGAGATCATGAATCAGTTCACAGCCTCCACCAGCTAAACTCTCTGCTTGAGACTGATTCATTATAAATCAGCTTTCTTGCAGCTTAGTTTACCCGCCTGTAAAACAGGTAATTCAGAGCCAGACCGTCAGCTGTGAACTGGCACAGCTCCACTCAGTTCCCAGTGTCAGGAGGGGACATATTTGGCCAAAATTAAGCATCATGCATCCCTAGTGAGGCAAGCAGAGTGATTTACATCATGACCTGACTCACTGCATCCATGTCTACATGGACAGACACAGATGTGACAGGATGCTGCTCTGATACAGATATTGAACAGGTCTTCTTAAGCTTGAAGTGGCAATGCAGCTTCCAGAGGGGACCTCTCATATGCCTAGCACGTGCCCTGAGTCTGCAGAGCACCCACCCATATATAAATAATTTCTTTCTACATCACAGGAGCAAAGAAGTTTTATCAATCCCAACTAATCGGGCCTCTGCTGTTGACAATGAAGTCTGCTGTGTCTGTGAAATATTGCTGGTTTCAAAATACTACTTTTACTGGTGTTAGAATAGGTGATCCCTTCCAACACTCTCCCAAATTATGCTTGGGAAGTGAAATGACAAAGTAAAACAAAAACATTCTCTTGAAATTCAATTTATGGAGCCAGTCAGAAAGTAAATAAGCACACACCTGACAGGAAAGCCTCACTTCTCTAATATCAACTGAGCATATGAATTGAACTTCATGTTCTTCTGCCCAACTAACAGAATTTCAAAATCTCCAGTCAGGATTTCTCAGCCCATGGTATTTCTTGGTAAGAACCACAAGACATTCTGCTTGTACAGAGAAACAAAAGCAAACATTTCTCTTACAGGACCTGCCTCCTGGTCTTGACCCAGCATAAGAATTAATGGTTTAGTTGTTCAATTTCCCCCAAGAGTTTTAGTTTTTCCGGGAGGTCAAAATATAATATGGATTATACACCTGCTACAAGAAGCAACTAATACACAGTATGCAATATTAATCATAGGTGATGTTTTCAGAACATAAAACTATAATATCCTCAGAAAACATCCTATATATTTTTAAAAGGACACAAAGCATTCATGGACGGTGAAAGAGATCTCTAAAAAAGGAAAATCTTACCTGTCACAAGCTGTTGTCCTGCTAGTCCTACTGGAACCATTCCCAGATTATTCATAGCTGTAGCCCAAGCTGTCGGATCAGTGACTGACATGTTAAGCTGCGTGGTATCTATAGCTATGCTTCCCAAACCATCAGCTGCTGCAAGAAAATAAACAAGAGAATTCAATGTACCACAATTTTTAACCAAAACTTTCAGTGAAAATGAGGTATCGCCTCTGCTGATTTTGAGTTTGTTTTGTTTCTTAATTATGATCCACTTTTAGAACATTGTTAATAGTGCCTGGTATTGTGTAGCAAAGCATAGAGACATTGGAAACATTCAGCAGACGTAAAATGAAATAAGAAAGATTCAGGCCGGTTATATGGAAAACTTTTTCACCATGAGGGCAGTCAAGCAGTGGAACAGGCTGTGCAGTCACCATCTCTGGAAGCTTTCAAGACTCAACTTGATAAAGCCCTGAGCAGGTGGTCTGCCCCTATAGCTGGCCCTGCTTTAAACAGGAGGTTGGACTGGAGACCTTCTGAGGCCCTTCTCAATCTGAATGGATTGCCCTGCAATACTTTGATATAATTTAATGATTGTGATAGTTTCGGCCTTAGTTTTAGCTAGGCCTAGATAAGGTTTTAATTCTAGGCAAAGATTTAAGAATACATTATCCCCTAAGTAAAAAGATATCAAATCAAATCCATACACTATGGGAAATACCAAGTTTTGTTCTGAAAAACAAAAGAGAATTATTGTGAATATGGTCAAAATAGACTAAGCCCAGGTATGGATTTTCCTTGGATTGGGAAGGAAGAGTGAGTCGGATACCTAAAGGATGGTACGTTTCTGATAGTGAAACAGCAAACACAAGACGTGATCACACATTTGCTTCTCCCCTCCCCTCCCCAGTCACAGCTGAAATCAGCTCTTTGCATCTATTTTCTTATGGCCTTTGAAGACTTGAGATATTTACCAGCAGCCATTGTTTTTCCCCAGTTCCTTTTGCTCCTGTTAGACTTCTTCAGAAAGGAATAATGAACTACTGTATTAGCAGCATCTTGAGATGGGATATCGCTAAGCACAGGGCCCACACACAGCTCATAAGGCTCTGAAACAGAAAAGTCAGAAATTAACTATCAGTGCCACAGTCAGAACACAACAACAGACCATTTTGGGAATCCACTCAAAGCTCCTGCCCACTCCCTCTGGATCACCAGCCCCAGCCTCTTTGCACGCATTTAGCGGCCACTGCAGAGGCGTTTCAGCAAAGGCTCATCCTTGCCCGCTGAACAAACAGCACCATGTATGAACCTGTCAGACCACTGAAAAGCCCTTCACAAATTAGGTCTTATCAGTAGCTACACAGCCTCCTCAGCATGAAGGCATCTGCTGAAAGAATATATTAAGGGATGAATATGATTAATTTTTTTTTAAAACTGTTAACAATTAACTGATGTTGCAAGTTTCAAGGAAATAGTTGCCTGTTCTGAGATGAAAAGGGAAAAAAAAATACTATGCAATGACTTACAGAATGGAACCTGCAGTGGTGTGGAAAAGAAATCCTAACAAAGCTCGGGACCATGCCTGATCTTTAACTAACGCTGTATCTTTGACTCAGAAAGGTTCGTTAGCTCAAAGCAAAAGTGGAGTATCTGTTTCTAGCTAAACCACATTGCTCTCATCAGGTATCTGTCACACCATGAATTTTACATAAGGGCAACTTCTTGCTGTTGCTATTGTCATTTGTGAAGCTGATCATGTCAGCACATCACTAGTTTAACAGGAGGCGGAATGAGTGGCTGGTAAGAGGTGTGACCAAAGCACATGAGCTCCCAGCACTCACAGCAGAGGGAGAAAATGCTGGGCTGAGGAGAACCATATACAAATCCCACATTGTTCTTTGTGCATTAGTTACATGGGACTATGGTCGAAGGAGGGCTGCATTATTTTTTTGACAGTCCAGTAGCTAAGGGGTCTGATGTAGGGTGTTTTGTACCAGGACCCAACAACTGACCAGAAGCTTAGAAGTGTTCAGGGAGATCATTAATGCTGTGCGGGTGTATCTTGGTGACTTTTTCAGCTCTAAAATAGTTGTGCTGACTTTGAAAAAGTACATAAAAGACCTTAATTAAGAGGTTTCCAACATGCAAACCCTACGGATTCATCTTTAGAAAAGACACAATTAACATAATTACACTATATTTTAGCTTAGTACCTCCCACATTCCTTCATGTGATGTGCATAAAGTATGAGCTAGAAAGTTTTATATTATAGTTTCATGACACTGTACAGATCACTTCACAGAACTATGGCCACATCAATGGCTGCAAAAGCAAAGAAAGAATCAGGCAATGCTGTACATTTTTTAGTATGTTGTAATTTACAAATAACCAGTATACTAGGCTAAAAAGCATTTTGTTCAAATCTACAGTGGGTCTATTTAAAAGTCAATATTTATCAACTCTTAATATTTGAATTTGCAATTGCAATTCTTATTTGATCTCCACTATTCATTATATATACCATAAAATATTTTTATGATAAAATTAGCCTTTACATAACATCTATAAGCCCCAAATAAACATTGGATGAAAGTCCTCTGCAGGGAACGTGACTAACATAAGGTAAGGCACCCAAGATTTATGTCCAGTTTTTAAAAACTGGGTGTCTCCTGTTCAGCCTCTTAACTTGTACTCAGCTCCTTTCAGTGAGGCTATAAACTTCTGACCACAAATGTCTGTTTCAAGGTTAGGGCAGGCTGAATTATTCCTTATCAATAAGTTATTTCTCCCCGTTGATCTTTGTGAATCATTTCCAGATCAATCCCAATTTACTAACACATGCTGAATAGCTCAGATGAGAGTGGTTCACTTCTTCCCCTGACCAGCAGCCTTGTTGCCTTGCTGAAGAAAGGTGCATTTAAAAGCCAACAGTGATGAAATACCCTCTTCAAGCCTCACTGTGGGCTTCTCTCCATAATGCATCACCATAACTAACGGGGAGGAAGGAGGTACTGCCCCATGGTTTTGGGGCAAAGCTGTTTCAGATGGGCGTGGATTACCGGGATAAGAGGTAGAAAATGGGAATTGTACTCTCTCTGCCACCCTCCTTCCCCCATTTTACTGCTTTGTGAAGTGTGCAGCAGGTGACATAAACAGATCTGCTGCCAAATGCTACAAACTCTTCTGACCAAACCCACACTGTAGTAGCACCAGCTCTGCCAGAAATTCAAAGCTGGTGCATAAAGGATCAGACACTGGACAAGACAGTACACCTCACCTATTGAAAATTAATAGGTGACTTTTTAGTATTTGCCTTCTGACACGTTGTCCACATATTTCAAATTTTGGTATACATTCCTGAATTAGCCTCAAGTATTTGTTAAAGTCCTTGCAGAAGAACAAGAACACAACACCATGAGTATAAAAGAAAGCAAAACTGGTGAAACTCACGTTGCACTATTAACACCAGATCTGCCCAATATGCCATGGAAGTCTTTGCTCAAAACACTCTCGTAGTCCATGCTGGCTCTGGGCAGCTTTGCTTTCTCTCTGACCACCAAGTCTACTGTTTTCTCAGCAAGACCTGGATGCAGTGCCTGGTGAACCAGGGGAAAACCCACAAAAGAGCATGTGAGGACCCTAAAGGGAAACTAGTTCTATCTAACCAAGAACTGCTGCAGGCTATTTTGTCAGTGGAAGAGAGCTGAATAACAAGCATAAACGAACCTCTGAACACTGCATAATTTGAATTAAGCTGTAGGCAAAATTAATGCTCCATCCTGAAGGACACAGACTGTAGAAACTAGCTCTTTTAAAAAGAAAAACACTCATTGTGAACGTTCCTTCTAGTGACAACTTTGTGGTTACATTAACACAGAGCAACATAATATGGCCAAAATAATCTTACAGGCATTTCACACCTGATTTAGACTCAAATATTAGCTTTTGTTTAAGAACTTTCAAAAATTTGGATTGAGAAGTTTTCATTAATTCTTAAAGTAAAATCAGCTTTTGGGCAAACTTCAGGATTTCTTTGTATAGCTCAGGCACTGCACTATTATACCTTTCCTGACACTGGAAATGTAACAAGCCAGGAAAAAAACAAACCCACTGACTAGGTCATATAAACCCCAAAGTGCTAAGTTCAATGAGAAATACATCTACTAGCAAAGATTCTTACTTTATAAATAATAAATGGAATCACTATGCCACTGGTTAAACAGGTGAGAAAGTGTAAGCTTATGCAGAGATCTTGTGCAACCTGAGCAGACATTAATCAACACCGTTTCACTGACACTGCACCTTTAGAAAGCATTCCTGATCTACAATTCATTAATACTTCCTCGGGCATTAATGACCTGAAGATATATGTAAAAGAAATCTGTGTTTATAAACACTTGTGCATGGGAGTAGTTCTACTCCAGGGGAGTAACTTCAGAAGCAAATAAAGCTATAATCTTGATTTATTTTTACATTTAGGAGAAAATGTGTAACATATTCCGGTCCCTGCTACTCCTTGCTATTTCTTGAAGTTTGGGAGAAGCAGGGACATAAATACAAACTTCTTCATTTGAGAACTTCTGATTAATGAAATGTTAATGCCAAACATTTTGTAAAGTGATTTCATTTTACACTTTTTTGGAGGTCTCTCTTTTTGCAGACACAATGCAAGTACCAGTCTTTGGATGGTGGATTGCAAGAGACATTAAGACAGGTGGATTGTGAGAGACATTAAGACCTCTCTCAGACAGGTTGTCAGGAAGACAAAGCACCCTCAAGTCCGTATCAATGAGCACTTCTCAGTCATAGCAGTCTAAGCAGATTGTACTTAGAGTGCATATTTTATACCAGGCAATTAAATGCAGTTACCCAAATGAATATGGAAGTCGGTTATATATTGTCCATCAATTATCACAGGCAATGAATGCCATGAGACAAAGAAATTAACACAACATAAAACTAATTCAATAACACAGCAGATTGCAAAGTTAAAATCCTACCCTTTAGATATCCATAACACCACAGACAATGAGTTACAATAGGGAGTGAAGCTGATTAAATCCATCACTGTAATGAGGCTCTGTGGAGTGCCCAATCAGCAGCCAGCCCTGGGATGCAAGGAGAAGGTTCTCTGCCCATTTCTGACACCAGCCTGCTGGGTGACCTTCAGTCATTTCACCTCTTTGTCTAATTTTTGTGACCACTAAATTCTCCAAAAAAAGGACTGACAGCAACAACCTTTCGAAACGTGGAACTACAAATCACGAAGACATAAAATGCCATCGGTTCTGGTTCTTGAGACAACACAGATGGGGAAGCAGCAATATGGCATCTTGTGAACTGTTACATCTAGGTGAGTTTTCCAGTTCTTAAAAGAATGGCAATTTCAAAGTGTTTGCAACTGCTCACTGTGATTCACAGGACAATGGTCATTGGGTTGGTCACACTCCACCTGACCTGCCATTTATTAGGTTAGATCCAGCTATTTGCTAAGCATTTTGTTCTGGTTCTTCCCAGTGTTTTTGTTTGTCTAGCTAAATGTAGGACTCCCAGTAAAGAAGGGGGATATAGAAAGAAAAGCTAGACAAGGATATGCTTTAAGTCACTATGCATTGCTTCCTGACCATCTTACAATGAAGAAGAAAGATAGGAGTAGCAATAAAGAAGATGACACTTTTGTGCCACAGCCATCCTACCTGGGGTACACAAAAAAAGAGCATCTTCGATGTGATTCTGAAGATGGCTTTTATTTACAATAGTGGATGTGCAGTGTTACAAGAGGAGGCATTGTCTCATATTTTTGCATGGCTAGTGGTATGTTAACACCTAGAAAACCTCATCTAAATTCTGAAATTCAAAAGGAATTGAAGAAATTTCTTGAAACAATTTGCAAGAAGACATTTACTAATGCAATTAAAAAAAATACATGAGGTACCAGAGCATTTTTGAAAAAAAAAAAGCCTTATTTTCTGGGATGGGACACTAACTTAGGCATGTACTGTATGCTTCACTTCCTCACAGCTCTACTGGAGGGGCCAGTTGCTTTCCAGCATCTCCAGAATCACCCCGTTCACATCGATTTGCCTGTCATGTCTCCCTCTTACAGGAGCCTTTCAAAGGCAAAGACTGATTCTGCAGGAACTGGCACTTTCCTTAAGAAAACAGCTTCATTAGGCACAAGCTAGTGAAGATAAGCTCCCTTGGAGCCTAAATGGGAGCTCTGGTTATGTGTTGACTCACATAATCTTTCTGATTTTTTGTTTTATGAATGATTTATAACACCTTGGTTCATTCTATATTATGCCACTAAAAATTACATTGTCATCTTATAAAATATGTGCTGCTGCATTAAGAGCTTTCACTTTTCAGTATGTACACTAAATATGTAGGGTTTTGTGTAGTTGCAAAGGAACCTTTCCACCACTTTTCACTGAGAAACAGTTAATGAGTAAATCATGGCCATACTGATAGGACTAAGACAGCTTAGAGAAAAATCACAATATAATTAAGTTTAATATTCCACAAAGCCAATTTGTACAAAACATATTTTCTGGAAGAACTGCTCATTTGAGATGCTGCGTTACTTAAATCCTCTGTCACAGCACTTCTTGAAGGTAATGCATGGTACATGTAAAGGCCAGACTTCCCTTGGAAAGCACTAAAATGAAAGATTTCAATAAAGAAAGAAAAATAAAACACAGGTCTCCAAGATAAACAGGTGTTCTCTTGCGATGCTCCTTGAAAGGTCACTTGGTAATATTTCATGGTAAATCCTGAACTTCACTGGCATCTCAGAGCAAAGTCTTAACAGGTTACAAATGCACTTTTGTGTGTATTTTAGCAGCTGTAGTCTGAATATGCTGATGTCTATAAATAACAGAATCTGGAGGCACTTTAAGCAAAGCACTATAGAAGTTCAGCTTACTTACAGAAAAAGCATATGCAGTTCCAAAATCATCTGGAACAGAAAAAAAAAAAACAACCCACGTTGCTGGCTAGCAATGCAGCAGAGCCTTGATAAAAAGAGGTCTGATTATTCCTTGAACACAAAAACACTGTTGTGAATTGATGATTGCATCTCCATTTTTTACCCTGCCAAGATAGCTTGCAATCGTGACTCACTTGCTTCCCATTTAAAAGAGCAGTGACTTACTGACTAAACTAGGACAATTCTTTCTTTAAATGCCTGCATTTTAATTTAATTTATATTTAACAACAACAACAAAAAAATATTCTGAAATCTTTAATTACTTACAGCAGTATTTTAATATGAAGCCTTGCATCACGCTGTTTTGCCAAAGGCCAGCAACCACTTTAGAAACATGACATCCCACACCACTGTATTTCACAGAAAAGAGGAAGCACCTGAAGCAGGTTTTGAGCAAACACACCTCAGCAACTTCATCGAAAGGCTGAATACTGAAATGAGAGGTGCTGGAATGCCTCCTTGATGCCATGAAGTATCTGGGCCAGTCATTACATATGAGCTACACATGCTATTTCCTATCTTTCTGGGTTTGAGAGAATGAACACAGCACACTTAGCAAATACCTTCTCTCACACTACCATCCGATGTCCTTTCTTCATGTTTACTAGACCTATATCAACCAGCTGAAATACAAAAGGTTGTTTGGTTGGGTTTTTTAAAATCAAAAACATAGACAATGGGGAAAGGAAGGAGGGGGGTGGGGAAAGAAAGGATAAAAAAAGGCCAAAGCAAGCTGGACACACTTCCAGAAAGAGCATGTTAGCTTCCTGGCTAACCTAAAGTGAAATCACTCCTGCACTGCCTGCTGAAAAAAATGAACAGCTTGACAGGTAAGCCCTGCCTGTGGCAGAGCCCTGGTGACAGTATCATACAGATCACTAGAGACAGGGGTGCCTTATTACTGAATCTCCAAGTGACCATGCAGACTGCTGCCTACTAGTCCCAGAAGACCAGGATACAGTTCAGTTTCACACAGTAATATTATGTATGTAAAGTCTATTTTAAGTAACTTTTTAGAAGTTTCTAAAATGTATTCATTATCATTTTTTTTTCTTCTTCAAAGTATGTATAATTGAACTCCTGGAGTTAAGGCAGCCTGTCTTTTCAGGCAGAGATTCACAAGAAAAAAACCCCCAAACCTGTCAATCAAACTATTTTCCTATTTTTAAAATACACTTTTATCATTGGGTCAAATTGCAGTAAGGAATGACATCTAAGTGTCCTTGGTTAAGTGCCTGGGCAATCTGCACAGCACTTTTTTGCAGAATACTGAAGCAATCAAAAGTCATACTGATCAAAATTTTATGCAATACAATCCAGTATTCTCTCAGTGACAGCTGTTAACTGAAAGTCTGGGAAAGAGATTTCGGCTTCGTTTGTTTTAATTTGAGGTTTCTGGTGCTAAATTTTGCTTAAGAGAAAAATCTTACTATGTATTCTATCAATGTCCATCCTTCCTCACTCTGAAAGCTGTCACCCCTTTTAGCACATCACACTCAGGATATTTTCTCCAGCAATAAGCTCTAAATTGCTAGCGTGCTCCCTTCCAATTTTTCCATTCCTCTTAGTTTAGCTCCTGTTCTCCATTTACCTCATAATGGTCTTTCTTTCTTTTCTTTATATTATTTTGTTTCCATCCACTGCCTCCACACTTTACCTTACAACAGAGGGACATTTCTTGCCTTAATCTGCTATGGGCCATCCTCTCATCCAAGCATCTCTTCACATTATTGTTTGTTACACTGTGCTGTTTTATTAGGAAAGGGAAGGATTCACCTCACCCAACTTCTGCCAATGCAGACATCTATGCTTAAGCCTTGCTGCTGCTTTTGGTGCCAGTGGGGAGAACCAGATACTTCTGCCAGCTGTTTCAGACACCTTCTTCACCAGGTAGTGAAGCACACCTTGGAGGTGCACATCTCATTCCTCTGACTAGAAGTCTGCACTGCAGTTTTGGATATGAATATCTGTTTTGTCAGACACCCACGGGATGAGATGAGCTGGCCTGAGCAAACTGCGCCTTGGGAGCTCAACCATCACTCTGCTACCTGCATGCCATATGAATCCCAGCAAGACACTCAGTCCTGAGGGATTTGGCTCCTTTTCTGGATAACTCTGGCACAGTGAACTGCAAAACAGAAAACATGACTCAGTTTGCAATAACTCATGAGAACGTCCCAAATATAGATACATACAGATATTTAGAGAGAAAGGAAGATGGTTTGCTTTCTGATTTTTTTTCTGCCCATCCCCAGTGATTATACTAACATATGACTATTAGTGTTTGACAACGGGAACTGCCCACTCTAACACATTTCCTGCAACTGTGATGTTCTGTGTCTGCCTTTTCTCTGGAGAGAGAATTCATCTGGACCTTTTCTTCCTACTTCCAAATTAATTCCATCTCCTCAGCCCCATTTCTCTACCAGACACTTAACTTCCTGGCTCCTTGCAAATCCCATTTTGGGAGCCACCTCTTGGCTAGCATAGTCCCCTGTTTCAGCCCATCAGCCTTGCCAAGGCTCCCAGTGGTTTTCTTTACCATTCATGCCATACTTGGGGGCAGTATCTTTTTTTGAGCAGGAAGTGAGGACAGCTACAGGGAGTTTCCCTCTGTCCTTCGTCTTTTCAGAGGTTGTTTGCTGTAGATAAATGAGGAGAACAAAGAATATTTCCCACCTCCCACAGGAAAGAGCAGAGCTTCCAGGGTCTTTGTGCTCCCTCATATCCAATAGCTTTCAACAGAGGCTGAATTAAGTTGCTAAGCAGAGCCAGGAATTTTGTCTGTTTTCTGAACGGTTGTTAATGGGATCACTGGCAAGTTACATAAACTTAGGATTATCACATACTCTGTGGGCATGGAGGGAGAAGCAATCCCACAGCTAACATAAGGTCAGAGCAGGAGAATAGCAGCTACTGTGCATCAGCTATGAGCAGGCAACAAAAATTATTTTGATGCTTCTCCATTTTAACTAGCTGTCAGGGGGTCAGGATAGAGGAGGCTTGAGATGCAGATCATGGCGAATATAACAATGCTGAAAGCCCTCCCTCCCTCCAAGTGGTCTTTCTGCACCTTTACCCAGAGAACAATCCCTCTATGCATCTTTCTCTGAAACATCTTCCTGTATGTGCATTTCTTCAATTTCAGTTATAATTCTTCAGGGCAGGAAATCCTGCAGATTTTCCCTCAGGCAGGGCTAAAACCTACTAGAAACCCACTGTTCCTTGTGCTGTAACTGAACTGATGTTGGCTTTAGCCAGGAGCCCCCCCAGGCAGGGATGTCAGTGAGCCAGCAATGCTCTGAGAGTCAGAGGCAAGGCCATCTCTTTGCCAGGCTTTTACATAGCACCTGGTGCAGCAAGGCTTTCATAGCGTTTGAGGCTTTTAAGATGCTACTGGGTTGTAAAACTAGGAATAGTGACCATCATAGCATCCCCCTCTCTCCTCACGAAGGCCTTCCATCCCTTTCACATGATTAATAATCCTCTCACCCACCATTTTCCAAAGTGTTGTACATCTGCTTGTCTTTTCTTATTTGAATTATAAGCTCTTCAGGGCAGAGAATTTGCCTTTATCTATGTTGGTAAAGTACAATGTCAATTTACTGCGCTATATAAATATTTTCTAATGACAAGGGCAATAACAAGAATAATGTATTTACTTTACTGTAATACAGTATTTCTAGCCTTCAAGATACAATAAGAAACATACCAAAGTCAACAAGACCAAAAGATTTGCAGAACCTTTAACTGTGAAGCGGAAGCCATGAGGTCACTCTGTGAAACTTTGGTAAATTAGTTACCTATATTCACAAATAGCAGTAAGAATACTTGCAAACGGACCCTTTGGAAAATATAAAGCAGAACATAACCAGTGTAAACCAGTAGAGCACTGCTTCAGATGTGTACTATAAGGGTCACAAATGGCCTGCTAGTTACATTTTAAACAAATGCCATGTTAATACTTTCACTGCAATATTATGAATAAAGCATTTGGCCTGTAGCTATGAATATGGTATCTGATGGCTTTTGACTTGTTTGTTTACACTGACATCTAGAAAATTTATGTACCATGCTCTCTTGGACTCAATCTTGACTTCACTCCTTGAACATGCAGAGGACACAGCCCATGTGGAGGGCTCTGGGGTTCAGCAGTTCACCTCAGCTTTCCCGATGTACCTTGACGGATACAGTCAATAACCTCCCTACAGCAGCATAGAGCTCTTCTGGCACAGGGCAGGGATAACAGGGTGCCAGGGTCAGTGTCCATGCCTCTTTGGCACCATCTCTGCTCATGCTGCTAATGGTTTCTTTGCTCTTTAAAGGTTCGAGGTATCAAATGAATCAAAATAATGGTGATGATGCAAGAGATTAAACTGACAGGAGTATGAACTGCCCTTGTTTATCCAGGTGATACTACAGGAAGTGCAATGCAGATACATGTAGAGGACAAAGCCCTGTCCTTCGAATTTATAGCATGAATAGAAAACGCTTTGTGAGACTGCTATATTTCTGACTAAAATATATGGTTTAATTTAGGACTGCCCGAGTGACACTAGAGGCCTCTGATATATAAATGGTCAGGTTAAATGACCTTTATGTACCTTCTTTCCTGAAGCAAGTGGAGCATTTTGAATGGGTCCCATTTATTATTCTTTTAATTGCCTACTAATATTTCTTCCAGTAAGAAAGACTAATAGAGCCGTTCTGTCTCCAAATGTCTTCCAAACTATCCAAAATGGCAATTAGGCCAAAACAAATAAGGGGTCTTCAGTTCTCTAGAAAAGAAACAGAAAATGAACAGGGATCCAGGAGATTCCTGTTTCTTATATAGCTCTGCAACACGCCTTTGGCAAGTAATTTAAACTGCCTACGCCTTGATCCCACTCCCTACATGAAATGGTCTGATTATAGTTTCTTTATCCCAGACTTTATTAGTCTTGCCTAGTCAGGTTGTTTTCTGCTTATGGGGCACGTTCGGCATAACAGGACCATGTCCTGGGCCTGTAGATAACACACGATTGCACTATGTTGAGGAATATTCTTTTTATCCCATAAAAATCAAAACCAAAGCAGAGTAGAATAAACAAAAAAAAAATCAGTAAGAATAATTTCCAATGGAATCACTGTCTATCTAAATGTAGAGAAAATAGCAAGTTTCCTTTAAAAGCACTTGCAATGAAATTCACACTCTGTCAGGTGTAAATTACAGCCTATCTCTCATCTTGTTCTATCTACAGCTCCTTTCTTAGTCATGCATAGCACCAGTGTACAAAAATATTTCCTGCATGTGATCAAGCAAGTATGGGCACATAAGATGCAAACAAAATATGAGACTTGAAAAAAAAATGTTTACTGGCATCTTGAAAGAAAACTAAAAGTTTGTAATCATACCATTTCTCACTGATTTACAATCGTGCTTGGGAACACAATTCAAATAAATCTATGAAACATTTTCTTTAAGAAGTTACAGAGAACTGAGATAGCTAAAAATAAATGACAGAAAGAAATAATAATCCCAGAAACATGATTATATTGTGCAATCACAGATATAGTAGATCACTTAAATTAAGTCCTGATGATAATATTGTTGCTCAGTGGAAGAGCATCAGAAAGACATTTTTCATCTTTTTTCCCCCAGTGTTTTATACACGACCTTCTAATTGCATATGCTTTACAACATCTAATAGATTACTTCAGGCAAAATCTACACACCACACTAGACATTGCAGAAACCCAGTTTTATCTACACTCATCTTTGAAATAGCGAACTCCTCCTCAATTCCAATGGGTTGGCGACACTGTGAAGTGCACCACTGGCACATGGTGAAGCATCACCAAGTCTGGGAGGGGGCACCAGATGGAGGTGTAGCGCACTGTTGTGTTAGTCAGTATTTCAGGGTACAAACAAGATTTCAGCCTGGGTAGAAATTCAATGTTCTTAATCTTCTTTAGGACAACTGTGGCTGGGGGCAAGGAAGCAGCATATTTACTTTAATTCCATGTCCAAAAATGCCTGAGCTAGGAATTCTCTCTTTCAAGTTAGCAATTTCCTTTCATTCAGGAGCAGTTAAAAAGTCTTAATTGTTAAACTATCTATACAAAGATTATACCTAAGATTTACCACTGATAAGCTCCCCAAATGCTTACCAATTGGTAAAGCCTTGATGTTTGCCACAGCTCAGAGTGAGAACCAATAGTTTTGTAGATGATAACCAAACACCTTTGGGGGGCACTAAGGTTAGACATTTGTGTGTGAAAAAAACAGCCTTGTATGATTTCTCAATGAATGAAAAGAGATGCCATACCTGCTATGAATGGGTACAGATGTTCTGAAAAATCTGTGGACAAGGTACCAGACTTCCCTGTCACATCTGGCACAGGTTTTTTTGCACTTTCCAGGATAAGACAATTAAGCTTTGACCATTAGCTTTCTAGTAATCAACATTTGGGCCAGTAAATTCAGTTTAATTGATGTTCACACATGTTTCTAAGGGAAGTTTAATGATGGAAAGATTCATGCTCCATCTCATCTCAGTGGTACTAAGATTCATGTATGCAGGTCCATCACTGAGAATGGTCTGGCCTCTGTTATCATTAATTGGAGCATATTAAGAGACTTTGCAGGAAAAAAATACCCAAATTTGAAATGTCAAGAGACAGATCCATCTAGTTTCATATCCTGTAGTTATAATATACCTTAATTACAGTTAATTAGGAGATATTGTTCCTGGTGGAAGAGCATCTGACATAGTTTTTGTGGGTGATTAAACATAGAACAGAATTCAATGCATTTGTTGAACGTGGGATCTGTCTATTGTGACTATACAACTCTATCTAGAGTATCATTTCTATTACATAGCAAAATAAAAGAAAGTTACAGCCAAAAATATTTCCCTTGCCTCATGATGCTTAAATATTCTCTGCTGCCTTTTTAAAATTTCTGCTGCTGGCCCGTTAGGACTCCAGCACATGATGCAGCTCCCACTGAGGAGGGATTCAGTCTTCTCACTGGGCTTCAGCTGAGCCACATCAGATCCTAAATGAACAGCAAATAGAGGAAAAGGCTGAGGGAAAACAAGTGCTCCAGGAACTGACCTCTGGGGAAAAACAGTGAAGTTGGACACAGAATCAGTGAGGGCTTCAATACCATTTGTGAAAGAGTAATCTTTGATTTATTGGAGGAGTGCTATTAGCTGGACTCCTTTACCCATACAATGTAAAATAAACAAAGTAGAAACCCAAGCTGAAGCATGAACTCAGCTTCTGCTGGTGTTGATACAGTTTGTTCACACTCATTGATCTACAGCTGTATATGACCCTGAAATATGTTTTGCTGGGCTGCCTGAGATCATTGCTCATGCTTAGAATAGAAATGGCAGGATTGGTTTTATCACTGAAAACTAAGTAGAGTATGTCTTCTGCCTGAAAAGTGACTAAATTAACATTAGTGAAGTAATCTTTTTCCTCAGCTATGGAAAAAAAAATAAAAAAAGAGTAGCGTAACTGGCTAGATTACTTTTACTAGGACAAGTCTTGGTTTTCACAAATCTATGCACACTGGTTTCCTAAATGCTTGTTTACTCTGAACTGCAACAATTGTGATAAATCATTTGCTATTTACTCTTTAGTGCAACTCCATGCTTTGGGCAAAGATTTTTTTGTTCATTATTTATTTATTTTTAAAAGCACAACCACTCTTTTAACACATTTTCCCATTCCCAGAGATGGATTTCATCTTTGATATGTGATCCAGTTATTTAACTACCTCTCACTACTTCTCCCATGAATTGTTTATACAGCAACTTGGCAGCATAATTTGCATATCACAGGAAAGATCCCATTACATGTCCTCAGAGGTGCGGTTTCACTAGCTTTATCACTTTCTGCCACCTATGCACATCCCAGAAGCAGAGTGTCTGGTTAATCCAGAAAGGCACTTCTTGGCTGCCAACAGTAATTAAACATTAATGGTGCAGTTACAACATTTTCAGCCACTCAAAATTTACCTCCCCTTTGTCTTCAATAAATAGAATACCTAAAAAATATTTTTTCATACAAATTTTCCTGCCATAGAAAAATTACATAGCTTTACCTTTATTGTATTCTGACCAGCTGTTACAGATTTGACCTAAAACAATTAGACAAGGAACAAATGCACAAAGAAAAGAAGTTGGAAAGAAGAGAAACATGCTTAGAAGCAGAGTAACTCAATGTACCACAGAAGAGTTGGAGAAGACTTGGGGCTGGACATGGTATTTGCTCTCTAGACTCTTACTTGGTGACTGAATGGGACAATGGCTCTAACTGCAAGTTTCATGGTGGTAAAAAGCCCATGTCTGAGTGTATTCCAGATCACTCATCCCCTGTTGTATGAAACATTAGAAAAATGACAGCAGCATAACTTTCCCTGAGAGGAGCAATTACTCTAAGAACGCTCTAGCAACATCAAAGCATACAACCACTAGGGATCAGGGCACAGGAATTAAAGGGAAACCAGAACCACACCACAGTCAAACAACAGTTAATTTCCTTGCACAAAGCACTGCGGCCTCCAGATGTTTTCCCAATAAGCAGAATAACAGTCCCATGCCTTCAAACAGAGTTGTCCAATATACATTTGGGGGGAACACACATTGCAGGTAAGTCATCTTTGATTGTACCTGTGTAACTCCACGCTGCAGTGAAATTTCAAACCCGCAAATTCCATTTGGGTGAAATTTGGAGTCTGAGATCTAGAGTAGAATTATTAACAAAAAGAGCCTTCTCAGAAAGTGACTCATTCAAACATAGTAACACTTGCCAGTTGCATTCAGTGCAATAGCCAACACAGCACCTTTCTCTCTAGCAATGTGACAAATCCACAAAATCACTAACACCATAGAAGGCTTGAAGAGAGAGAAGGGGTTGATACACTGACAAAACTAATGGGCTACTGAGTCAGTAGCCTTTGAGTCACAACGTCAGCCTCAGTGAAGAGTGATGGTAACTGGTTATATCCCATAGCCCAAGATTGCATTATATAGTGCAATAGCCAGCAGTCACAGTGACAGAGCAAAAGGCAGAATAAGCACAGCTGTGTCCTCAAGTCTAACGATAGCCTGGTGTGCAGGAAGGAAAATCAGAGCTGTTCCTGCCTGTTTAAAAGAGAGCATTTAGTCTTGGAGTCTGTCAGCATGATCCTTTTTGAACGCATTATGTTTACTGACATGCTACCCTGACATTTTTGTTTAGTAGTACAGAAAAGAAAAACTCAACCCAAAATCAAAAACCCAAACCAAAAGGTAAGGTTATAAAATCAAGTATGATGTTTTCTGCATGTTTGAAGAAGTATTACTTCCACAGAGACCTGGAAGCTCAAACAGCTGCCGCACTGTGACAGTACACGAAAACCAAAAAATGGAACTGACCTGGGTTTCACGGTTCAAGCGTGCTGTGGCAGGGATCCCGGCACTACTTCCAAATTCAAAGCTTGAATAAACAGTTGTAGTTTCTTGAAGTGGATGCTTTTAATGTAATCTGAAAAGGGTGAGAGAAAGGGCATACTCCTGAAACCTATGTTTCTTAGGTATAAATTCTGCCTGGAGAAGCCCAGCTCGTGACTGTTTGCTATTAAGACTGTACGGGAGAGAGGGAGCGTCTTTGAGTTCACATACTTAACGCTCAGTGGTGTGTCTGCAGAGTGGCAGGAAATAAACAACAGTGAGGGGGGGTTAACCAGAGACCTGCTGGCTAAAATCTATATGCCTGGGAACAGAAGGGAGAGGGCTGCAAGGTTGGATAGAGTTCAATTTTTTCTAATAAGGGATCAGCCAGAGTTACCAGACACAAAAACACCTGTCACAAGCTCTACCCACTTTCTATCTCCCCCCTAAACTCAAAATAGCAGTTGTGCATTATGTCAGTCTTGCTGAATTGATCTAGAACATCCTCCTAGTTCCCAAATTTAGCACCGCCAGAAAGCACCTGTACATTAAGTAGAAGGAAAGGACAGAGAGATTAAATAAACCATCTATGCATGGATCTCCATCATAATATCTAAAACTCCTCAATAGCATCTCAAGATCTATTCTCGAACTTACTTCATAAGACAGCTGTGTGTCTTCTGAAATAATACCACTATTCTGCCATAACTGCATCAAGGGAATATCCACACAGACAATGAGATAAAAGTAAAAATGTCTCTAAGCCTGATATGAGATGGTAGAAAATCCCTTTACTTGAAACCTGTCTACCAGAATTGCACCACTGCTCCAACACATTTCCTCTTCCTTCACAATTGACTCAGCAGACAGTAAAGGGAAGTGCTTTTTGAAGCCACCCACTGTGTATGCAAACAGAGGTATGGAGTTGGGCATGGAGCACACCATAGGTCAGAAAATCCAGATGTGGGGAGGGCTTGAGAGAAGAAGAGAACAACTGCCCATCATGCTTGGAAATGTGCAGAGGAAGAATGAGCAAAGCTACACTTCAGAAGAGCTCATTCTGCTGCAACACGTAAAGGATGAAGCATTTTCCAGAAGATCCATCCCAAGCACCAACATTGGCAAAAATCAGAGATGGCTGAAGACATTTTGCTTCAGTTTCTTGCTTAGCAGCTTTTCTTAAAGAAGGTAACTTTTCTTAGAGAAAGACCTCTGTAACAGAATTACTGGACATTGAGGAAACATCCAATAGCAATGGAGAAGCATAAAATAGCACTGTGGTTGCATGCATTTTTTTGCATACAGACTCGTTATAGATGCTAACCTGGGCAATTTTATATCTCTAGATATTTGCTCTATGCTTGTAAAATGAAAGGGCACTTTTCATCCCATCTTATCTGGAATAGAGAACATGTTTGCATTATAAATTGTTTAGAATTACTGTTAATAATGTTGGCTTTTCTATATCTGCTTGTAAGGGGCACAGGAGGGAGAAGATGGATAATACTTCACACAAAACCATAGAAGAGAAAATCAGAAAACAGGCTTTGTTTTCAACACATTTAAACTGGTCAAATGACAAGAATCAGTGGCCTTGGAAACAGATCTGCAGCTAAATGAAACCTTTCACCTGTCCAACCTATGAAATATTTATTATCTGAGGGTGACTAGAGATTCAGTAAAGCCAGACATGCAATGCAGAAAGCAGACCCTAGTTCATCACCTCCATGAATTTTCAGGTCTTGTGGCAGCCAGATTAGATTTTGCCACAGAGAAAGGGAAGTGGGCTCAACTTCACTATTGCATGTAAGGAGAAATAAAACTAGAGGAAAGTGATTTCTTAACCTTATATTTGATTTAACCAGATTGGTGAAGCAAAAAGATGCTCCTATACTGTGTTTATTAAGGCTGAGGAAAATGTTATTTTCAATTATGAGAGAAGAGCCCACTCTCTCTTGAGATAATTACTTTTCCAATAAGTTATTCTTGGCCATTTGTTTCCCCATAAAAATTGTCTAGTGTTTTTGTCTTGTAAAAGTTGTTGGGTTGTTGCCTTTTTTTTCTTATTTTGTGTGAGTTGAATTTAATTTATTTTAGGGCTGAAACTTGGCGAAGGTCCAGACACAACAATCTGAAAAATGTTCACAGTAAAATTCAGTTATGGGATTCCTTATTTATTTTATCTCAGAATATCCTTAAGAGTTTGATCCTGCAAAATGGATCACAGTTGATGAAAAAGTGGGCATGTAATCCAGTTCACTTTATTTTTCAGGAAAAAGACTTTAGACATTTCTGTTGCTTCAGAGATAACCCTGACTATGAACAAAAGCCAGAGCCATTATTTAAGAAAGTGCAAAATAGCTGCTTTCAGCAGTGAATCACACTTTGTAATAACATTTTTGCCCTTTATCACATTCATCTGTTTCCCAAAACCTTTGCCATCTTTACTATTGCTAAACAGCTTTAACATTTGCATTCTAAGGTGCTGAAAATGTCTAATTAAGCTAAGGGGTAAAAATAATTACAAAAGTCCACTATCATTATATCCTAAATTGTACCACAATAATGTATAATATTACTGCTAAATCTGGGGGGAGGGGGGGTGTTGGGGGGTTGTGGGCGGGATGTGTGTGTCTGTGTGAAGTGACTGAAAAGTTGTAGAGAGTTAACACACAACACTAAAATATGATAATTAATTTCAGTTCATTCAGACAACATCATTTCAATTCAGAATTTCAGGCTCTTGGGTGCTGCACAGGACTGACCCTGTCCTAAAAATTAAGACAGAGGTGAGTTATGAACAAGATGGGGAGGAAAGGAAGAAGAGCACAAGGCAAGAGGCAGCATGGTATCTGAATGGTGCCATTGCACAAACTGAGCCACCACAAAATCAATGCACAGACTGCTGGAAAATGGGGATTCCTGACTTCACAGTGGCAGATAACATTTATCTCCAGCCTCTTTCACAACACCACAGACCTTAGAACATTAACAAGTCCTCTGTTCCAGTTATGCTTTTCTGGCACTAGTCCTGTGCCTTAATAGAATGCACCTCTGATACTGGGCAGGAGCACTTTCCCATACCTAGCACATAATACTTATGCACTGAGGCTTTTCCTAGCCTCAGCCTTCATTTTCATTGCTTCTGTGCAAATTACTTCCTCCACATCTGTTAGTCCTTTTGCCCTCACAGAGTGCTGTGCTTATGCTTTTCCAAGTTTGCCAGAAAGAGGTTGCTAGGCTCCAAGTGCACCAAAAAGCACAGAACGTGCCTTCTTTCCTGCCTTTCCATATGCCTGGAATATCCCCCTTCTTTCCCACCGTGGTACATCAAGTACCTTCCCTTTCTTTCAGAAAACTGAGAATCCATCTGTTCGGCAAGGCGCTCCATCTGCAACAACGGCAAGTCCAGTGATGTGCTGCCAATATTTCAACAAAGGGCTCCTCTAAACCCACTCCCCTGAGCCAGTAACACAGCCCACATCCCCAGGGTGGGGATGCTCGCAGACAGGAGGTGTGTGTGGGACAGGCGGGCTCTATTCATTTGGTTTTCCCATTTCAACAAAATGCTTTCTCATACCCAAGGAAAAAGTCAGCACCATTTGGTAAATGCGTTTCTGTTACATGCCTGCTATCAGAAGTGTTAATACTTGTGTCCTAGGAAGAGAAAAACCAAACCAACCAACCAACCAACCCCAAACAAAACAAACAGAAAACAAAAACAAAACCCCTGTACACTTCATTGTGACAGCTGCAGAGTGTGCACTTGGGCAAAATATAAGGGATGAAGATGGTAGGGAAGTATCTGAATCCCTTTAAGGGAGTTCTGAGGACTGTATCTGTGTCAAACAAATTAGTGAAAGGGCCTCAGTTACAAAGAAGGAAATCATGCTAAATTTTCCTTCCAGCATGGACTAGTGAAGGGCTGAGCTTCACAAACATGACTGGTAAGCCTGAGGACAAGGATGAAGGAAGAGGGCTCAACAGTTAAGGCAGGCAGTTTTTCAGAAGGGACACATACAGCCCTTTTGCCATTCATACTTCTGTATCAGGTCTGAATACATATCATACAGTTTATAAATACATCTATGCATATATATATACACACATATAAAAACATATATATATGTATATATATATGTGTATATATATGTATATATATTAAAAAAACATATGTGAATTAGACAGTCACTTTTACAAACTTTGGCTGCTGCCATTGCTTCATAAGCTATCCTGTCTCAGGCATTTTAAAAGTCCAGGCTTAATAGTTTTTCATATGTGATTATTCAGGAGTTGATACATGCCAGCCAGGATGCTCCGACTGCATGTACTTTGGATCATCCACTTTTCTGACGCTGTTTATCGACTGCACAGTGTTACATTTATGACAGGTGCAATCACATAAAAATGGTCAGCTGTTAAATTACATGAAATTCCTAAAGTTTCAAAGGTGACAGTGACATTATTATTATTATTATCAATATTATTTACTATTTTTCAAATCAGCAATTTCTTAAATCATTTGAGCCTCTTCTTGAAAATCAGGAGAACTCTCTTCTCCATTGGAACATGTGATCTATACCACTTCAACTCTCCTATCTTGATATGCTTTTTAAATAAGGAAAATTAAACCAAACCAAAACAAATAACAACAAAAAACTTGGACTCAACAACTCAGTGTTGAGTTCAGCAGATGACTTTCGTTGGTTTTGAAGAATAAAGAACACAAGATTAGCAGGAATGGTTGCCATCACATAATTTAGTTTGATAGCATTAAACTGTAATACATGTGCAAATTATAAGACTAAATAATCTCTATTTATATGCCAGCAAATAATCTAATAAATATGTCCTAGTTTTATCTACCTTGGATGCCACATAAATGGCTAAGTGTCAAGTTTCTCACCTAAAAATGCAGGCAGCACTAATGTGTCTGTGCCATAACAAGTTCTTCCAGAGAGAAATCTCGATCCTTATCTAGCAGAGCACAACAGCACATTTTGGAGATCAGGCATCTATAGCAAAACACTTTGGAACATATTTATGATCAGTCTTTCTGCTGAGCTGTGGCCTGTCTTGGCCTGTCAAGGTGATCTGCAATGCCCAGAGCTGCCCTGCACAGCCACCCCCTGGCTCCAGCATCCTGAGTCCTCTACAAAGTAGATCTAAGGAAGATGCCACATGAAAATAACAAAAGGCAAGTCCAGCCCAAATCAAAGCATCACTGGGAACTTCATTTCTAAGCCAGGAAAGACAAAAGCTTTTAAAATAGAGGGCTGATATAGCCCAGGAGGGCTGGAGCACTGCTGACCCAAAGCACAGACATACAGCCCCATAAATCCTACCAGCTAAATTGGTAAGGCATGGCGGCATGGGTGGAACATAAGGATCATTATCTCTTCTGCTGCAGACAGGAAAATGAAGCACAGACAAAACTCCCAAAGTTACCTGTTGAAGACCTGCTAAAGCAAAGCTATGAAAGGAATTTGAAATTAATCCAGATCTGCTGAATTTTAGCCTGTTTCTTCAACCATCAGACCAGCATCCCATCTGGCTCTGAAATAAGCTTTCAAATCATAACTGAAGCAATTTATATGTCCATCATGTTAGCAAGGCAAGGAAATAAAAAAACTTTGCAAAGAATTATCCAAGTTACTTGTCACAACAGAGATGAGCTGAACCAGCAAAGGTGAGGGAGGGATTTTGACACTCACCAGAGCATTTTCCTGTTCCAAACAGGTGTAAGTGAACAAGAATACAACATCCCACACAAAAAGCTCACTTTCTCATTTGGAAAGAAACGCACCTGCCCTCACTGACATATGAGTGAGCATAAACACAAAGCCATAAGCCTGAATTTGAAAAGAGGGGTTATGTTGGACCATAAATGGTCCACTAAGTTTGTGAGTGGGATGGTTTGTACCATCCCATGACTTTGAAACATTCTGTATTTTCAGTCTTGCTAAGAGAGATCCATCATACAAGCCAGATTGGAAACTCCATGAGAGAAACTAGCTGAGCTGCATTTCCTCTAGCATTCACACTTGAACTCTCCTCTTCTGTGTCTGCCACTGTGCCACTCTTTGGTCTCAATGTACCTTGTGTCTACTAATGCCCCTGTGGTTCTTCCCTCCACGGATGCCACAGCCCTCTGCAGGAATGATACCTGGTGTTCTCAATGTGAGTTTCTACTGAGCTACCACTGCAGTATCTTCCTTTCCAAATGCTGCTCGCAAAGAGGAGGGAAGATGCCATCAAAATGCATGAGTGTAACTATCTTGTACTAAAATTCTGTGGTAATCATACTAGTCTGATCCTTTAAGCTGACCACAAGACTGCAAACTGAGAACCTAAGTGGTGCTGATAGGAGCAAGTCAATGACACAAGAACTATCCCAGTGTGAGCTGTCAACTAAAGAGTGTCAAACTTCTTCTCTCTCACCTTCCTCTCTCTAAGAACTATTTCCTAAAGTATGTATTTATTTCCAAACCCACACATTAGCACTGAAGCTGGATACCAACACTACATGCAATTAAAGTGTCAGCAGCAGCACGGTTTCATCTCCAACACACACCTGAAGGAACCATCTTCTGCAGTTTTTTCAACAGTCCTTAATTATCCCAGCACTCCAATAAAGTATCTTTCAGGCAAGCCTGCAGAAACTGTCTCTTAATAAACACAGGCATGGTGCACACGGATATAACTAGCAAACCAACCAACTAACCAGCAAGCTAACACTGTATATTTATACTTAGTCCCCAGCTTGCTCAGTATCCTATTTTAAATTATCTTTCTTCAAATAATTTCTTCACATTCCCTCGAACTTTTTTACTGCTTCGACTCTATGTACAGCTGCTTGTTCATGAGGCAATTTTGTTGCTCAGTTAACTATCACATTAATCAGGTGAATGTGTCTCCCTAGCATATCTAACAATTGCTCATTAAATCAGGACTCCAGTACTGTTGAAAAATAATTAAAAACCTGTTTCCAATAAACAAGCTATATAAAGGCATTAAGGGCAAAATAGTGTGCAGGAAATGTATTGGAAACACAGGACAGAAAATTCTGACCAGGCACAGGCTGGGCAGATTTAGCTGAATACCACATTAATTGCTCATAGCATCAAACTAATACTAAAAAGAAAGTTATAAATATTCACTTCAAATTAACAATAAATGTATTGAGGCTGAACACAAGCTCCTTTTATGTTTGCTTCCTACAAATAGTCATGCAAAGCAAATTCAAAGCTTGTATACTCCATGATTTGATTCCAGAATAGGAGGTATAATTGATATGGGATTTACACAGCTTGATGAAGCAAGGGAGGCCAGGCTCCCAAACTCTTTTGGATCCAGCACACAAAGTTAATTAAACAAATGGTAAAGGACCTGCAGTAGTTCTCTGCACCTTCTTCATCTAGCACCATGCATAAGGATACCTCATTACAGTTTGTCAGCAACTGAGGTGATGAGAGAAATCTGCCATCAGGCAATTCAAACAAATATAAACTAGAGATAATAATACTTCCATTGGAAGAACAAGAGACTAAATTTCTTGAGTAAGTAATTCCCTTTCCTTTAATTGCAACACACAAAGTGAAATGACACAGTGAGATCTCAGTGACCAGACAAAATATGTCATTTTCTCCCCACCCAGTGAACCATGCAGCACTGAACAGATGAGTCACCTTCCCCTGTCTGCATTAAAGGAAAACAAGTGGAAAAGATTAAAACTTCAATTTGTAAACTGAGCAATTTTAAATAAGCTCCAAGTCAATCACCTCATCTCCAAGTCAGTCACTGTTGGCAGTAGCAACTTAGCAATAATGAGCTTTTATATTTTGCAATTCTTCTATATGTGTTTAGTTAGGATTGTGGTGGTTAATCTACTGTTCCACTTAATTAAATACTGTTAAAATTGTACTTTAAACTTCATCTCATATCTTACTAGCAAAATTACAATCTATAAGTCTCCATTTTATA
Source organism: Sakesphorus luctuosus (assembly GCA_013396695.1). Taxonomy (NCBI): domain Eukaryota; kingdom Metazoa; phylum Chordata; class Aves; order Passeriformes; family Thamnophilidae; genus Sakesphorus; species Sakesphorus luctuosus. Next base: position 607,155 of record VWZD01001168.1, read on the forward strand.
TCAATCACTAATTTGCTCTCGGGCAGTGTAATTTCTTGTTATGAAGCATTCATCTCTAACAAGTCAAGGTATGCTGAGTGATCCCAACACTACAGCAGCCACTTGCTGTGATGAAACCATGACCCTAGAATAAAGAATCAGTAGCTGTCTTCCTCCTGAAAGCCACAGTGTTGGACCCCAAAAGGAATCCCAGGGCATGTGGGAAGTCATACAAATATGGTCTTGGTAGGGTCCTCCTAAACCATGAGTGTGCTAATGAGGTACATGCTGAGGACACCCTACCATCCTGTAATGCAGCTGATAAACAAGCAGTGGAACCAGCAAAGCAATGATCAGACAATAGGCAGATGATTATCAAAGCCACAGAATTAGCAAGCAGAAAGAATACACTCACTATAGATGAACTTTTCCCCTCCTCTAGAAAGCAGATGATTCTTGAAAAATAAAAGAAAGAAAAGGGAATGGAGAACAGCCTGACATGGAAGTAATAGATTGAAGTGAGACATTTATCTTGATTTTATATCTGAGTGCTCTTTGCACATTACTGCAAGGTTTAGCTTGGCATTACCAGCTTATTCAACACTTACTCAACAGTAATTTCTGAGCCACACTGTGCGCTTAGTGTTTTTGTAGGTATTGTTTTACATCTGCACTTCATGTGTAAAGATTCTCTCTGCTGACTTGGATAATCCTAGCCTTTGTCGAAGGCATACATATATATAAGCATTACCTAGACACACACATAGCATATGCTTGTATGTAAGCAAAACCATGCACGAGTACATCTCTTCTGAAGTTTGCTGTTCATTAATATGGGGGCAAAAACTCTTTCAAAGGGGATCTAAATACACTGCTTTTGGAAATCAGTTATGTGCTAATGAATAAATGCCAATCATCATCTATCCTAACTTGCAGTATCTTGAAAATAATGTCATTCTGTGCAACGGTTACTCAGGGATTAAAGCACATAGATACTTAGGGTATTAGGCATCTCTAAACAAAATAATTAATTTTTCCTTTTTTTGCTCAACAAGTAGGTAGAAGAAAAACTACTGAAAATTAAACACTATTGAAAGCAGTGCTTGCCTCAGAGTAACCTGTGTGTATAAAACATCAATATTTTTGTCATGAAAATGCTTCAGAAAGCTTTCATGGAAGAAGACAAATTAAGTCTCTTCAAAATTACTATTTTGGCTGCTTACAGTTAAACTATACAATACATTTTGTTTCATGAAGTCAAAGTTCTATTCCTCAAAAGCTTTATTCAGTAGCCAAGAAAGCCAATGCTCAGAAAGTAAGAGTGAAACTTAACTGATCTGGTCACAATTATTTCATTGTCTTTTATAAACTTACAATGATCTTTATATGGTACTTATAAACAGCCCTTGCTGGCTAAGTAATTAAGACTGATGAAATCCATTTGGCCTTTACTGTACATGTTTCTTGCAAGAAACATCAGTTTTCACAGCATTTTTTCCCTTCTCCCCAGGAAGGCAGAACACATCTATTGAACTCTATTCAGATGGTTTTGGCTAGGATAGAGTTAATTTTTTTTCATAGTAGCTAAAATGAATCTTTGTTGTGAATTCATGCTGAGAACAGAGTTGATAACACACTGATGTTCTTGTTACTGCTGAGCAGTGCTGACATAGAGTCAGGGCCTTTTCTGCCTCTCACCCCACCTCACCAGTGAGTGGACTGGGGGTGCACGAGGAACTGGGAGAGGACATGGCCCAGACAGCTGACCCAGCTGACCAAAGGAATATATCCCATATCATATGGCATCATGCTCAGCATAAAAGCTGGTGGGAAGAAGAATGAAGGGGGGATGTTCAGAGGGATGGTGTTTGTCTTCTCAGGTCACCATTGTGTGTGATGGAGCCCTGCTTTCCTGGGGATGGCTGAACATCTGCTTGCCCATGGGAAGTAGAATGAATTCCTTATTTTGCTTTCTTGCATGGCTTTTGCTTTACTTTGTAAATTTCCTATATCCGAGCACAGGAATTTTTCACTTTAACTCTTTGTACTCTCTCCCCCATTCCACTGGGAGAGGAAGTAACTGAGTGGATGTGTGGGGGCTTAGCTTCCAAATGGAGTTAAAACATAACATCCACATAAAACCTAGTGTTCACATTCTATATGTATATATTCCATATACATATTCTATCCCTTACTGTAATATACTATAAAACATATTGTGTGTTAAGTAAGAAATAATTTTCCCATGCTACCAGAGATTTTGACATACAAAGTTTGTGCAACCACCTTAAATCAAGCCAAATCTATTGATTATAATGTTAACACTTAATTAAACTGCAAGTAGAATTTCAGTTTGCAATATATTTAATGTTGAAGTTTTAAAAAAAGTTTATAAACTTTCTACCAAAATATTTCTAGTACAAATGTTTATCTTCCTAACTTTCAAACTCACATCTGGGATATTTAATTGGAAAACTGCTGAAAGCATTGTTGTATCTCCAACAGCATCAGTTTTAATTCTCAGTTTTTGACATGAGTTTTTAAAAGTCTTGATGTTAATAACTTGCCAAAGAAAATCTTCTGTGGAAAAAGTATTGCAAAAGCACACTGTACAAAAGATACACTTTCCTAAGTTGTAGATTATTAGAACAAACAAGAAGAGATGCTTAAATTTATATGGAAAAGCAGGTCTATCTGTGGTAATAATTACATTTACTAGACTTGAGCTTATTTTCAGCATGAATGCAGGCATGTTTTGATACTCCAAACAACCAAAGAATACTTTTATTGCCTTTGTTCATTAAAAAGAAAAGAGAGGAAAACACTACAAATAAATCTTATTCATGGGTACAGATATCTCAGCTCATAAAAGCAGTGAGCTCCCAGCACATGTTCTCTACTGAGTATTATAAACCAAATGTATAAAATGCACAGTTCCATAGCAAAGTATATGATTTTGCAGTTCACTGAATCCTTTCTTTAGCAACCTTTCTATTTCTCATTTGTGTAAGCAAATGAGAGCAAACCCAGTAGATTCTGAACACAGAGAAAACATTTTCCCTTTATTTAAGAGTTAGATGAAAACAGCAAACTACATAAAAAGAACAGAATTTATAGAAGCACAGAACAGAGGCTGGGGGGGGGAGGGGGGGAAAGGGGGATGTGCATTTTTTGCAGTTATTTCATGCAGTCCCTTGCTCCATGGACAACTCAGATCTGGTTGCTCAAGACTGCCAAGTTTGAATACCTCCAAGAATGGAAAGTTCACAGCCTGTCTGTGCAACCTGCTCTAACGCTTGACTAGATTACAGTGATTTTTTTTTTACTTTTCCTAACATCCAACTGAGATTTCTCATATTGCAACTTGTGTCCATCTCCTCTCCTATTACTTTTCCCTTACAAGAAACATCTGGTTATATCTTCCTTATATCCCTCTGAAGATAACATTTAAATCCTGAAGATAGCATTTAGATCTTTCCTCAGAATTCTTTTCTGCAAAAATGTCCTATGGCAAACGTATTGCAAAAGTAATGCTTGTGCAAAAGATATAATTTGACTAAGATGCAGAAGGTAACAGCTGAAGACAACAGACAAGGCTAAACAGACTCAGTTGTCTTAGTTTCGTCTTGTGTATCATATGCTCTATCAACACTCAAGAAATTTCTAAAGTGTTTGTTACAAAGACAAAACATACAGGTTTCCAAACAGTAGCCATGCCAGTTGACAGATTATCATCTATTTCAAAGATATTTGATCAAGTCCTTGTTTTACACGTGCACTTGAATGAACAGTAAGAAAAGCAGAGGGAGGGGAAAATTGAGTATATCACAGATCTGTTTAGTTCAAGTATCTCTGCTTTCAGTTTAAACATTTTTTTTTCATAATTGGAATTTAAGCGTCTCAGTCCTTATTATATCATAAGGTTATACACTGATGGCTTCAGAAATAAGTATTGAAATGTCCTGGTACATAATGTGGTTTAAGACAAAATGGTACCTTACATGCATCTGTTCTACAACAGGAGTGAAAATCTTTAGATTCAATTTGTGAAGTGTTTTGTTCTTTCCTGGTTAGTGCACCCTGCGAACAAAGCACGGCGCATACAAATAGCGGGTAAGTGGGAGAGAGCACATTGCTGGCAAAGAACTGATCATTGAATTCTTATTAAAGTTCTAATGTTTAGATATGCCTTAACTTTCAGCTTTCAGCATTGGAATTCATCTATAATTCTGTGTACCTTTATTCTTTGGACATTTCATGATTTCCCTAGAGACTATAAGGAAAAAGAAGCTGTTTATACACACATCAGATTCAAAAATTGATTCACTTTCCAAACAGAAACATAAACTAATAGGACAGCGAAATTGTGAATCACATATTCTGTGGCTTTAAGGTAAGCTAATAAAATCATAAAATGAAGTTCCCTGGAGACACTGAAACCCAGCAAAGCATATCAGAGCATATTTTCTGAGTAATTGGTTATTTTTTGTCCAATGCAATGCGTAGTTTTAGTCAAACTTCGAATAATGTGATTACTTCTGTCATCATCACGTAGTGATTTGACTGCATTTTAAAAAGGCAGCTACCAAACAGAGAGTTTGCAAGTATTTTTTTCAAAAACAACACAGAGCTTCCCACCACTGAGCAAATTCCATGTTTTACTGTTCCCAATCCTTTCAAGCAAGAAGTGCATTCACTATCTATTAGATATGAAGTGGCTTTAAGCCATTAGTATTACACTTTTTCAAGGATCTTATTTTTTCCCCTGTGTTTTGAGGGCATTCAGCCAGCAACATTTGCTGTGTGATAGACATCTGCAAGAAATGCGAACACACACAGAATTCCAGCTTTCAGACAACTCAAGCTAAATTACTAACTTGAAGTTTCAATAGAAGCTTGCTGCTGTATGCAGCAAAGACGCAGCACAAATAAAGGCAATCCTTTGTCCTGAGGATCATATTAGACATAACTAAACCAAGTTGCTCTTGAAAAACAAAGTTCTCTTCTGCTGATGTCTCTATTTCTTTTACTAATTATTCCTTGAGTCTGCTGCATCTTCTGCAATATTGTGATAGAGTGAAAATTTGACTAATAAAAGCATTTGAAGGTCTCCTGTAAAAAAGGAGGAGGTTCTTCTGTTATTTTGATAAATTTAGATCAATGAGGGATAAAAAGTGGATTTAGTGGAAATAGAAAGTCTGACACTTGAGACATGAAGATGATAATAGAAAAAGTGTATTGTGCTTTATAGTATTCTCTCGTGATTATGTGGATGACTAGACGTCATAAATATCCAGGTGAAAAGGGAGATAACATCTTGCAAGTAATGACAAGAAATCTTCACATGATTTCTCAGGAAGAGAGCTTACAGTCAGAGAGGAGAGTCACAGAAGGCTCAGATATGTAATTATAGTACTGGCATCTTTGGTTGGCTTGAAATGAAAGACATATTCTTAGCTCCCTACAAGCTCTTGAGACCCTTCTTAGTTAAGGCCCCATGAACTTATAGTTATTTTGGAACAACTAGCGAAGCTGACCTGGGAACTGGCCTGTAGCAGATTCTCTGTCCTTTGCGTAGACAGAAACTTGAAGCTGACACACCAAGAACACACAAGGCAAGACAGGGCAGGGAATATGCTCAGCAAGTTTACTTACCACAGACAGAATGCAAACCAGAAACATGGCACTGGATGACATAAGACAAACCACGTAACAAGAAATAAATTTGCAAGTTAAAACTATGGAGATAGAGCAGACGCTCCACCAGTAATTTAGGTCACCCATGCTGGAGGTATGAAGGGAGGATCCCATGCCTTGTGGGAGTTCAGCTGTAAGATGGAACATGAGGAAGAGAAATCCTAAATGAGATGTAAGAATGATGAGAGGAGGAGAACACAACCACAAAAGCAAAGGGAGGAGAAAAGGTCAATAAGACTGGAGTAAAATTAAAGTGAGGGACTTCTGAATATTCTTACAGTTGTTATATAAATTACATACTTTATCCACCATTTAGAGAGCTGTTTAAAGAAGAACTTCTTTATTGGAATCAATATAAAACTGTCAAGGTGCTCCACAAACACAAGCATGGGTAATGTACCTGCCCTGCAACATTTACCATCAATCTGAGCTTAGTAAATCTCACCCATTCAGCCATAAATAACTGCCCAAACCTCTGCCAGATCGGCACTATTTCCAAATTTCAGCTATATTTACACACCCACAGTTAGCAGCTGACAAGTCATATAGGAGGGAAATTGCCTCCCTCTAAAAAAGAGCTGCTGTCAGAGCTGCTCTGTTTCACATGGAAATATTTCAAAGGAGTTGTCATGAAAGAGCAGCTATACCCAGAATAGTTACCACAACAGACATTTTTACTCAACACCTATTGCAGTATTTTTGCAATACTTTTGTTCAATTGTTCCATGCTGAGTTAAGCACCAGAGGTAAGTATTCCGGATTTATTTTTTTTAAACTCCTCATAACATCAGGAAGCTAGCTGGAAAAAGAAAAATTTATTAAAAAAATCTCAACAAACAAACAAACAAAACCACCCAAAAACACTAAAAAAGTTTGAAAGAACCAGAATAGAGTCAATGAGTCTACTGTGAACCAAACTCTTTCCTGATATCCAGGCATTGTTTTTAAGGCAAAACTTCAGACACAGGCAGGTAGGCATTGCCCAGAGATGGGCCCTGTCTACCTTATTAGGTTCCTGATAAGCACTGTCAATGCCTGAAAAGATGGGAATGAGATAAGGCATTTCACCCTATGCCTTGGTGCTGCAAAGCAGGTGGAGAAGAATAGGCAAACCCTCACATTTCAGTAGCTACCACCTTCACACCTGATTCTGGCAATGACTGCAGTTCCTCCCCTAGGAAGGCTCTCTATGTTTTCTTCTTCTAAATCTTTTTTCCTCTTCCACTTTCAGAGTACCAAGAAGGTGAGGAGGCATCACTGTATATGAATGTGGAGAATAGACTGCCTTGTATGAGCTTGAGTGATAATAAGACACTGGTGGTGAAAAGACAAGTCTTCAAACTCTGGGAGATACGAGCTTTGAGACTGGTATCCCAAAGACAGAAGGTTGCACAGAGAGAGGGATTTTCTCAGGGAAAAAGAGAGGAAAAGCCTCAAGCACCCACTAATCATAGAATCACAGAATGGTTTGGATTGCAAGGGATCTTAAAGACCTCCTAGTTCCAACTCCCCTGCCACAGGCAGGGACACCTTCACGTAGACCAGGTTGCTCAAAGCACCATCCAACCTGGCCACAAACATATCCACAGATGGGGCATCCACAGCTTCCCTGAGCAACCTGTTCCAGTGCCTGCTACAGCCTCCTGAGCTTAAGCCCCAGCCCCACTACCTCTGCAAAGCTCCTCACTCCTTTTTCAAAGCTGTTCTTAGCCACCCTGCCCCTTCCATTCTCTTTCTCTACACACAGCCCATGTCTTGTCTGCCTAGGGCATCTCCTGTAGCTCAGCCATTGCCTCAAACCGCTTGCCCTTATTGTTTGCATCCTCAGCACATCCTGCCACTGTAGAGTCTCAAGCTCTGTCTAAAGGGCCAGAAAACCATGCAGTGGTCCCTCGCAGAACTGAGTATCTGAATGGCACATGTCCCTCTTGTGACATGTATCACCCCTTTAGCTGGAGAAAGAGGCACAAGAGGGTGATGTGTCATCCACATCCAGTTTTCAAGCCTTTGCAGTGACGTGGCACATACTAAAATCCAGTTATACAACCCCAAATAGCACTTCATATTTTCCTTTTTTTTTTCCAATGTAAATTCTGAATGGAAGTTTTCATAGTTTTGCTTTGAAAGTAATTTAAGTCACTGCTTCATTCCCTAATCCACAAAAAGGGAATACCATAAAAGACACAGTAATTTTAGTTACTTACAAAAACATTTGTGGAGATTTTAGTATCATCTACTATATGCAAGCTGTATCGCCCTAAGTAAGTGAATCCATAAAGAACAGGTTTTATTATAAGGTAATATTAACCTGGATGAAATAATCAGTATTCCTGAATCACCTCCAGTTTGGTTAAAGGAGGTACTTGTTCCAGATGAAACTAAGACAAAAAGATGACATGCAACATTGAAGACAACGTTTGAATTTGGGATAGTTACTGAACTTTGAATCCACTGAAAACAGTACAATGAAATGAAATATAATACTTCCTTATGTGCCAAGTATTATGTCTGGTTTTGTTTGGTTCACATAACAACGCAAAATAGAAGTACCCATTCTTCTCAAAGCAGCAATTCACAATTTCAGATAGCAAATATGAACAACTGATATTTTACCTATATATATATATATAGGTATAATATAGGTATATTATTTTTATATATATATACACACACACACAACTTTTGGACAGTGCTGTGCCAAAAGTTATCACAGCTGTAAAATAGGCTGGATAAACTTTAAAAGAAAACATGGACAGAAACTCTGCTTTGCTAAAGAGTATGCCCAGCAATGATCTCAGCTCTGAACACAATGACAAAATTCAGAGGATCTGAAAAATTCCCATCCTGCTGCAACAAAGTAGGTTTCTTTTTCCCTCTTGTAATTTTTCAGACTTTGGACTGTCACTCAGTGGGTTTGAGGACTCCCATTTCACCCTCTTGTTATCCAGGCAGTCAAGGTGTGAGAAAAGCGGGGAAACAAAGTTAGTTAGTTAGTTAGTCATCCTATGCTTGTACCCCTCCTTAGGCAAAGCACCTAGTGCCTGCCTTGGCTCACTCTCACAGCTTTTCTAAGCCATGACAGAATAATACGGTCATAATCCTTGGCATTTTTTCACTGCTGTCCAAAATGTTTTCAGCAGCAACAGCAAATATTGTCCAACATAATCAGACATTGAGTAATGTGAAGCTAAAATAAGACAGAGACCAACCAATAATAGCCAAGGCTCCCCTCCACAAATGGACCCAGTCCACAAACTGAACCAGATGTACAAAATGCTCTCACAACCAGCATTATGCATTAAACCTGCATCTTCCTACTCCAGGGCTCTGGTAGGGTTTGTCTGCTGTGTGCAATCTCTCCCGAAACGTTTAGCTCTTTTGTTCATTTTCTCCTTCAAATGACTGCTAATAGCATGCCCACAATTTGGAGACAGGAGTGGTTATCTGCTGTCAGGAAGAAGAGAGTCTCTTTTTTTTTTTTAATCTATTTGGCACTCTAAAATATGCATTTCTCTGGCTATCTTGTTCTGACCACACTCTACTTACTCTTGGCCAAGAGGTAAGCCAAGAAACACTCCTTGCAAACTGCAATTAAAAAACAAACCACATGGTATTCTTAGTACCTGGATAAACAGCCATTAATTATTTAGGTGTGCATGCCAGTCCCTGTCTGTCTGAAAGGGGATCCAGAGCACATATTCCAGGAACTGCACTAGATGGGAAGCACTCAGTAATTTTACAAAAGGGTGATATGTGCAAGAGCCTTTAATGTCAACACTGAAGGCCACATCAATGTCTTTGTTAAGCTTTGAACACAGACCTGTTTTATAGCAGGGAAGCTTGATCTGGGTATTTTAGAAGGCAATGGATAAATGCTGTGTATCACTCTACAAGACTAACAATTGAAAAATCTATCATAGTACAGTTTGATCCAAGAGAGTTCTCACTGCAGTGAGAGTATGTTGACAAAACCTGAGGTAAAGCCTGTTGAAATACTTTTGGTTGCATGTTGAAAATAGGAATGAGCCATACACTCAAGCTCCTACTTGCCCACGATCAGATGAGGCATAGTGAGACAGGAGATGCTCACATTGCTCAGGCCACTGCTTCAAGTTCTTTAGCACCATGCACTTGCCTTTTTTTCAAAGACCAAGCACAAGGATGGAGCTACTTAATCATACCAAGGCTGACTATTCTTAACAGAGCAGCATAAAAAAGAAAGTAATACAAGAAGTCAACAAGCAACTGCTTTTGAAACTGGTATCACACCTTTTAGGCTCCTGCTTCCTCCCTCTGATGGCACTGCTTTTGTAACAGGGACTGCTGCACCCACTGAACTTGTACAGCTACACTACAAGTGAGCTCTGGTTTCTGTAAATGAGAAAACAGCAAGCAAGCTAACAGCTTCATGTGGGTATCATTTTTTATCTTTATCCATTTTTTGCCTTTATTATCTGCACAACATCTATGTTGGAACTTCTTGATAATCATTTTAAGTCTAGCAAGTATGATAAAGTAGCTGAGATAAGCTGCCTCTCTCACTTAGACATTACGTCAACATGTCCTCTCCAGAAAGGATAAAATATTTATGATGATTAATACAGAAGACATTATAGACAGAGCATTTTAGGAACATCAGAACAGATTAAAATTTAAAACAATAACATACCTAATAGCTTTTCCCACTTTGAGATCTGAAGGGCTGCACTGAAGAGTCTTTTACCACTTCAGGAATTACATTGGAAGACATTTTTATATAATTTGTATTTAGGTCCAGTGTGAAATTCAAGTCAAAAGCACCCTTAATTCAGATTAGTCTTTTTAAATTCACCATGGCAGGGAAAGTTGATGCCATGTCTAATATCAGCAAGCACTGCTTGTGTAACCTGGAGTCTTGCTTTTATTTTATTGATGTAATGAGAGGCAAGAACCTTTTGAGAATGATAAGCAGCCATTTTAAGTCCTGCTTGATCAATGCCAGCTGAATGTGATGTAGATCTGCTGTGGTATGGGATGGAGCCATGAGCCACCTTGCTGAGACCCCACTCCCTCACAGCTGAGCCGCTGTGTTTGCACTCAGGCCTGTTCCTCGCTCCCTGCCTGTGCTATGCTGCAGCAAAGCTGTGTCTGACCCCATGTCTTGCTGGCTCCCAGCCCTGGCTGGGAAGGACACTGCCCCTGCCCCTGTCCCTGCATTGCCACCCTCCCAGCTACCCTAGCTAGCCCTTAGGATCATCTCTGACCCCGGGATGTGAGACACATCCTGTATTTCCCATATAGCTGCAACTTCTTAGAAAGGCTCTCTACCCATCTCTTTTTTAATAGAATCACAGAATCATTCAGGTTGTAAAAGACCTTCAAGGTCATTGAGCCCAACAGTTAACCCAGCACTGCCACCCTGGTAAGGGCCAGAACTTCAGGAGCCTTACATTTCCTCTAAGACTGGTATTTCCTGTAAGACTGGTTTGTTCAACCTAGAGAGGCAGAGATTGAGAGGAGACTCTTGCTGTCCTCAACATCCTCATGAGGGGAAGCCGACAGACATGTATCAATCTCTTCACTCTCATGACCAGTGATAGGACTTGAGGAAATGGCATGAAACTGAGTCAGGGGAGGTTTGGGTTGGTATCAGGAAAAGGTTTTTCACCCAAAGGGTGGCTGCACACTGGAACAGGCTTCCCAGGAAAGTGGTCACAGCACCAAGCCTGACAGAGTTCAAGAAGTGTTTGGACAACGCTCTGAGGTGCATGGTGGGATTCTTGGGGTGTCCTGTGCAGGGCCAAGAGTTGGACTTGATGATCCTGATGGGTCCCTTCCAACTCAGGATATTCTATGACTCTATGAAAAATAACAAATCTCTTGAATTAAGTGGTTTTACACACTGACCATAATCCAGTGAAAGCTTTGGTTTCCTGGGGTTGGCTGAGCAATAAAGGCAGGCTGCAGCTGTGGCCCCCAGGATGGAGAAGTGTTTGCTGGACAGAAACAAGTGAGTCTTCCCACAGCCCATCTTGGTGTGGTGGAAGGAGGAATATAGAGGCTAAACCAGTTTTTGAATGTAAGGATGTGCAAGACCAGCAGGGTGATATGTATTCCAGATCACAAATACACTGAGGAAAATGCTGACGAGGGATTCCTCAAGCATCTGTTTATACTGCGTAGGAGAGAAATCTGAGTTACCATAGAGGACTTAATATCACAAGCTGGAGACTTTGTGCTGCCTCGAAATAAAAAAAATCCCAAAACATATTTCTACATATGGACATTTTTTGAACTCAGTACGAACTGTATTTATGTTGTGGGAATTGTATATTATACCGAATCTTGAATGGTAACATAGAATTTACCATAGAACTAAAAATTAGCAGTTCCTTCTTTGTGAATGATAACACTTGCTTATTATGTTTCTTTTTCACAAACAGGATAACATGAAAAACAAATATACCTGATGACTTAAAAGGATTCATTTAGCAATCCCAAGAACAATTACGAGCAAATTCAGCTGGGAGAAACAGTTCATTTGAGAAAAAGACGAAAGCTAGGATCTGTTTAACTACATTTTGCCAGACACTAAAAAAAAAGGTTGAGAAAAAAGGAATACTTGTCTGAATCCACTGGCTTACTCAAGCAAAAATAGACATAAAAATAATCTATATCGGGGAACATGAGGAAATGAATTGCAATTAATATACATTAGATGATTAGGGAAAAAAGTGAAAGAAGGGAAAAAATCAGTATTATGTAGCCTAAAGGACAGTAACAATTTTCTAATCATGACAAGCAGAAGAGGAATTTCAGTAACACGAGTCCTTTTCTGAACAGAAATTATAAAAATGCCAATAAAGTTGCAGGAAAGTTAAACATACCCAATAAATAGATTGATTCTGCTTTTGTTGGTGAGAAGCTCCTCTTAAGTCTACTCTTCCACACCAAGTATGTCTGTTTGCCAGATGCACTTCTTTATTCTGGTTCTGTACTTGGGATTTTCAGGTGTTTTGATGGTCAATGTTTCCTTTTTTTATCGTCTTATATTGTGCTTCCTTAGACTGAGCTTTCCTTCTCTGTGTCACCACTTGGTACATGAACCTGACATAACTCTACAAAGAAGTAAAGTCTGTGATATTCTCAGGAGATGCCTGAAATCCTTCCATCATTGTCCTCAACCCCCCCCCGGCCATGATATATAGATGCAGTTTACTTAGCTACTAAAATGTTTTAAATCATACTCACCTACAATAAACACTTTCTTTGCTTGGTAAGTTGCTTGGAAGCATATTAAACAGCAGCTGTATCAGCACTTCTGTATAAAAAGCTAGCTTAGGAGGTTTTGAACCACCAACATTGATTTTCAATTAATCTTAGACTACCAGGGAAATTCCAGAGCAATGGAAGAACGCTAAAACGATATCAGTTTTGTAAAAGGTAAATAGGATGAACGAGGTCCACACAGACCTATCAGCCCTTCATCAATCCCAAACAAAAAAACAGAGTGCTTGCTATCAGATTTCATGCCATAAAGCTATTGTTAATCTTGCCCAAACAAGCTCCACTGATGACAGGGATTTCCTGAACAAGACCACACAAAAAACCTTAATGGACTTGGTTGAAGAAAAAAAGCATACTGAAACTTGAATCAATTTGAGAAAGAAAAGGAGAAACAACCATCAGAAATTTAAAAACAATTAAGAAAAAATCCCACAGTGTTATCCTTACCAGTTGCTTTGTGACCTCCCCCCAACATTAGAGTGCCCTTTTCACTTCTATAAATAGACAAAAACAATAAAGAAGGTAAACTGAATAATTACATGGGAAAAAAAAATCACATTTGATGTATTAGGATATCTCCTAGAACACTATATTTTTATTTTTAAAAAATTTCTGGATCCTTTGTACATCTTTAATTTGTCTTTTTTTTGTTTTTCTGATCAACAAGTAAAATTTAAATAACATATGGAAAAAACATGTTGTTTTTTATTCAACCTTAATTGTTCATGAAGTCCAGAGCTTTTAACTGTAGGTGGGCAAAAGGACATTTTGCATGTTTCTTCTTGGATTGCTTTTATGTATTTGTTGTACACACTTTATATTCATCTAAGAAGCTAAAAATCCCCAGTATTATGAAAGCAAACAGAAATGGTAAACTTTCTAAAAGTATGCTTTGAGGGAATATTTGGGTCTATAATGTCGTATATGTTTAGTGATTCTTTGGAGGTGGGGGGAAAGGTGAAACAATCACTGATACGAGAAAGGAAGCTTCCTAACCACAAATATTTATGGAGTGCTACTCATAGTCATAACAAGCTTTTGCAAAATGTATGTAGGTTAAGATAGACCATAACACAATTAACTATGCTATGAGTTATCTTCCTGTATTTTAGTATGCTGAACATTATTTTCTTTCCCAGCTGAAAATACTTAGCTTTATCACTCAATCAAAAAGGTTAGTCTCTACACATTCAAAGGCTGTGTTTAGGAAGCATTATTTGCCCATAAGTCACAAACTGCTAAGCAGATTTACAGCCTTGTACTTAAGTTATCCTCACTAATCTTTGCATAAGAGTAAGTTGAGTCTGATACGACAGCTAAGCAGCTTTCACTGTTGTATTGAGTTACGCTTCATTGCTCATGGTGTCTTTTTTTCCTGCCAAATGATCAATCTCAATTTAGGTTTGGGGGGGGGAAAGAAAGATGAAAGAGAATGGAGGGAAGACAGTCCTAGTCTTCACTTGATCCTCTGTAAAGTACAATAATTTCCTGACCCACCAATGGTTTCTGTGTTGAACTTGGCTGCAGAGAATTCCAAGAGCCTTGCAGAAGAAGGGCTTGAACAGGGAGTGATTAACCATGTACATCACAGGTACTTGCAGGTAACAGTGCAATACATTTATATATAACTCATATATTCAAAGCATGTAGGAGATTCATTCCTGTGAAAGTCACTAAAAAATTAGATTATTTATAACTAATTATTTACACGCTTTCTTTAATTATTCTCCAAAACTCCTCTCTTACAGATAGGAAATATGAAGGACCAAATTCTATTTTCCTATCCCTAAGTATGTATGATTTGTCAGGTGGAGAGGCTCAGTCTGCTACTCTTAGCAAGATATTTTAAAAAAGGAAAAAAGCATTAGGTTACCATTTTGAAAAGAATCCTTCTCCTTAGAAAAGCAAGTAAACTAAATCTCCCTAGTCATAGCTGCTCAGGCAAGAAACAGAGGTAGGAAAAGCCTTCACACCTGTGGCAAACCTGAATGCTCTCAGGCCAGTGAAGATGAAACTCTCAAAGCAGAAAACTCCTCCCCAGTAACACCATGTCTCCAGGCCTGAGCTCTGTAGAACTAGGACCAGCCAGCAGCAATGCAAATGGCAGTTTTGGAGCCTGTGATAGCAGTCAGAGCTAGCTCTAAATTACATACAGCAGCACATTTTCAGATCTCTCTGTATCACATTCAGCCCTGGATTACACCTGCAAGATTACACGAAGTATGGGAAGCCAATGCAGTGTGTACCCTTCACATGGTACTATATAAACATTTTGCCTTACCAGCAGTTTATAAGAATATTAGTCCTGTCTTTGCCTGATGCAAAAAAGAGACTCATCTTTGCCTCCAACATGCATTAATTGACTCCTCTGAGAAAAAAAAAAAAGGAGAAAAGTATTAGCAATGCCAATACTACAGAACAAATCCTGAAACCCCCATATCAGAAATTTTTATAGAAATGCCATTCTTTTTGTAATTACGTATCACTGGAAATTTACTCTGCAGGGTACAACCACCACAGACTCAGTTGCATTAGTACATGCATCCCCACAGTCAGTGGTGGACCTGCCAAAGTCCTGTCCTGCCAGCTAGCATTTGACATGCTGTGAAAAGAGACATTGAAATCAGAGCTGCTGTGCAGCTTGACTTGCTGATAACTGATCTATACGAGATAGCATGACAAAATGTGAACAATGATGCTTGACATCCCACATGTTATCACATGGCAGAAATGTTTGGAGGGTGGAAAAGAATGACATAAAAAGTATGTGGAGCATACTTTTCTTTCCATGGTAGTCAAGTGACATTGTTTTGGCAGTTCAGTCTGACGCAGTAAGTACAGTATCCTACATATTTTCTAATTTGAAGAGATACACTAATCTGACAGAGAAGAGATTTGACTTCTTTTATTCCAGTTGAAGCTGCATATATTTAAATGAGAAGTACACATAATTTAGGTGTCTGCTTGTAAATAACCTCATAGACTAAACCCCATAGTGTCACACTTGTTTCTCTAAACAAGGTGGAAGACTTCATTCTCTCCACCTGAATTTTCTCAGCAGATTTAAAATAAACACATATTGTGCTTTTTCATAGATGCAACAACTGAGGAACACAGAGCTTTTTCCAAACCAACAATTGATAGCATTTTGCAGCATCTCAGTGAAACAAGTGGCTAAAGCACAGACATTGCAAAGTTTCATTTGTCAGTGATCGATAGCCCTGGGATATAGCCTATGCACAGAAAAAGCTCTGCTTCCCTCTCCATTAGGGTCCTGCCTACTCTGAAAATCAGACCATGAAAAAGAGTGGAGGGGAAACAGAAAATGGTCTTCCTTTTCCCTAAGTAAAAAACGTTTAGCTTTCCTTAGAACAGTTAATTTTTTTCCCTTACATTTCCCAGATTTTAATTTTTGGGGTTTGCCTTAGTTTAGTTTGGTTTGTTTTTTCCCCTCTTCCTTTTCCAGCTCTACCCTCAGTCTGAGAAAAATGTAAAATTCCACCCAAATGGCTATTTTCCTATTTAAACATACTAAAGATTGCCTTTTCCACAATATTTTGTTTGATGTATTCCTCTCTGCTTTCCCAAGGAGTACCTACTCCTCCTTGCACCTTGAGGGAAACAAATATTTCAAGTTGGACAACATCATGATGGCTTCTTCTCAGCTGGCACTGCCAATATATAGATGGTGTGCCATCAGCAACTGAGATATGGTTATATCTATTTTGCTTTTACTCAGCAGCAACAACAGCCATTTATCCCCTTGCCAGGCACCTGCCCTTTTCCCTGTACAATCTTAAGTCCAAACACCCCACTAACTACGCTGCAATGGATGAGCTGTATACGTACTAACTCAGGAAGTGATTTGGTAAAATTAACATTTAGAAGCAGGCACCAGTAGTTATTTCACACATTATTAACTTATATTACAATTCAAATAAGCTTACAGCTGGCAAAAAAAGTCACTTCTGTAAAGTGATCTCAAACATAATAGGCTTAATCAGAGATAAATTAAATTAGTCAGTCATGCATACTACAGCATATTAGCACTGAGTAGTTATTAAATACATTTTCTGTTATCAGTTGTGCAGGCAATACTGTAGAAAACAAAGCGCATGGAAAACCAGTAAATAAACTTTATGTTTGGGAGGCTACATGTTTGACATTTCCTAGGTTTTATCAAAATGTTACACAATCTTCACTACTATAACTGCCACCAGGTTAAGTCCCCATAAATGATTCAACTTCACTCCCAGGCAATTAGCCAAAAGCAGAGCAGACAGAACTAATGAATACCTAGACAGCAGATGTTCAGCGTGGTTTTGTGTTTTGGAGGGGATTTCTTCCATGGCAGTTTTCAGAAAGAAAAAAAGCATGCATGGATGAGTCATAGCCACTACACAGTTGATAAAGAGCAGACAGGCAACATTTCTGTTTATTATAAAATTAATCTGTATGTTTAGGGCTTTTCAAAATTTATTTTCTCCTTCACTTTCACTACTACAGTTTGAAAAGGTCTTGTAATTGTGTGCAAATATTGAAAAGCATTGCTCTTGCCTTGCTGCTATCATAACTTTCTTTTGTACTGCTGTTGTAGAAGCCAGCAGCATCACCTTCATCTCTAGCCACAAACTTGTGTGAAAAAGAATACAACACAAAATCACTCACATTTTACATGAGGAATCATTACTTTTCTGATAGGATTCTAAAGCCATATCTTGTTCTCTCATCCATCTTTCAAAACCCCATTAGTACAGTACCTGGAAATATCATAACTTGCTGAGGCTGACCCAAAAGACTTGGGAGCATGTCTGACATTCTCTTACACTCTGCACATTTAAAACTCAATGTAAGGTGACAAGAACATTAAGCTGCCCACAGACCAAAATGTGAAACTAATCAGTATCTGTTCTCAGCCACAGGTACAATAATTGGAAAATTAAAGTGCCTGTGAACTGCTAGGGCTGGCTGCATCAAAAAGCAACACCTTGAAATGATTAATGAAGACAAATATATGCAACTATTTCTATTGACAACAACTTCAGACAATTGCAGACTAAAAGAATAACAGTATAGTTCCCATTTATTTTCTCTAAAGCTTACTCATTCCAAGAATCTCCTGCTAAGAAATATGTAAGCACTCAGTGGTTAAAGAGTTTTAACTGGAAGCTCCTTTAACTCATATGTGGAAAACACAGGTCCTTTGCTGCACCTGCTGTAACCATTGTCTGTGAAAACTGTGGTACAGAGGACATCAGTCATGATGGAGGCACTCACCATCATACTCTTCACCTGAAAATGTTAACGTGACCTGTAAAAGTAAAATGACTCAACTAACAGGTGATGGCATTGCTCAACAGACCTCTTAAGAAAATCATTCATGGCAATATTGTTCCAAAATGTACCTTTCTTTTTTACTGCTCCCACCGTATCCATCAGTGACCTAGCCAGTCCACTCACTCAAAGAGGTTCTCTTAATGTGCACAATCATGGACAGGGCTACTGCAGCAGCTCTGAACTGCACAAAGCAGGGGCTCCCTTTCTTAGGTGAGAGGGAGGGAGTGGGACTAAAACACTCTTTAAAAGTAAATGGTGCATATATATATACACACACACACACATATCTACACATATATAAATATATATACATAAATCAATGGGATTTTTTTCAGAGTTTCCCCCTCCCCTTTAAAAATAAATAATTCCTTGAGTCCTCTGGTACATTGGAATTGAGTCCCAAGCAGAAACATATTAAACAGTATCTATTTTTGAAGGGAACTTAGTGAATCTTATTAAGAGAATTCTGACTCCCAGGATTTTCAGAGATTTCTTAGGTTACAGCATGTCACACGTTTGGAGGTCACACAGGAAAGAAAGTTAGCACTATAGGCAACAAGTATTAGTTAAGTTTGGAGAGGAAGAAAGACTTCACCACTTTGAAGGCAATCAATCTAAAATACAAATGACCAGTCCTGTATTCAGAGTAGGTTATGACTACGCAAACACAGATATATTCACAAGCTAGCAAACACAACCAACTGTTAAGCCTTTATCAGGCATGAACATGGATAGTTTGCACAGTCTGAGGTTACTTACTCTCATCCTATTGCTTGTTACTTGAGAGAAGAGACTGACCTCTACCTTGCTACAATCTTCTTTCAAGTAGTACAGAGCAATAAGGTCTGCCCTGAGCATCCTGTTCTCTAGGCTAAATAACCCCAGTTTTCTCAGCTGTTCCTCATAAGACTTGTGCTCCAGATTCTTCACCAGCTTCATTCCATCCTCCATTAAGTGGGTCCCCTTGTCACAGAAGGAGGTCAGTTTGGTCAAGTAGTTCTTGCCTTTCACAAACTCATGCTGGCTGAGCCTGATCTCCAAGTTGTCCTGTACCTGCCGATTGATGGCATTCAAGATGGTCTGCTCCATGACCTTTCCCGGCACTGAAGTCAGCTTGACAGGCCTGTAGTTCCTTAGTTTCTCCTTCCAGCCCTCTTGTAGATCATTGTCACATTTACCAACCTCCAGTTAACTGGGACCTTGAGCCAGGACTGCAGGTAAACGATGAACAATGGCTTGTTGATCACTTCCACCAGCTCCCTCAGCACGCATGCATGGATCCCATCTGGACTCATATGCTTGTGTGTATCTAAGCGGTGTAGCAGGTCAATGACCATTTCCCTGTGGATTATGGGAGTTTAATTCTGCTCCCTGTCCTTCTCTACCAGCTCACAGGGCTGGGTATCCTAAGAACAACTGGTCTTACTATTTAAGCCTGAGGCAAAGAAGACTTCACGTACCTCAGCGTTTTCCTCATTCTTTGTCACTGTTTCCCGCTGCATCCAGTAAAGGATGGAGATTCTCCTCAGCCTTCCTTTTGCTGGTGATTTTATGTATTTACAGAAACATCACCAACAGGCTACAAGAGATGAGTACTTATGTACATACATCCTCTCCTCACCCATGGTTGCCGTCTTTACCTTGACTCAGAAAACTAAAAGAAACTCTCTTTTCAGAAAACTAAAAATGGCAGAGTCCCATCTTCTGGGGGATAATGGTCCTCTAGTCCAGAAGGGGTGTGAAGCAAGCCCTCATTTCCTCTGCAGTCTTCGAGTAGTTCAAGAAGTACCACAGCATGTCTTCTACTTTACACAACAGCAAAAAAGTCTAGCTTCTTTTGCTCTAATGGCATGGGAGGAGGGAAACTTGTGGTTTTTCTTGCTTAACTGCTTTATGTCTTGAGTCTCTTCTCACTGAGAATATGAAAGAGAAGCCACAAGGCTTCTTTACTCAGTACAGAAAGTGAAAGCAGTAATCAGAGAACAGCGAGCTGGTATCTCCCTTGCACATTTTGTGCAGACATTCACACAACATATTACATATATATATATATATATATATATATATGCAAACAAAAAATTCGGTTAGTAAGAGAAAGGAGAAAATATGTGACAGAAGAAGGCTAAAGCAAACATGAGGATGTAGTGAAAGGTATGAGTGATGAGAACAATGTAAAGGAGTGAACTCAAAGGTAAAATATGCAATCTGACATTTCTCTCACTTGAAGAAAAACATAAAGTATGGAAAGACTGGCCAGTTTTTATTACACTCTTTTCTAGAGCATTCAAATATCAGAGTTAGTTATTCTGAGGTACAATTTTATAAGGTCTTTCAAATGCACAAGGTTCCCAAAATCATAGTGTATGAAGTTTAAACTACAGGTTGTTCCTCTTGAAAGCTCTGTAAAAAAGGGTATTTTCACAAGTACATAGACACAACCTCCCAGCCATCACCGCCACATGATTTCCATTAAGTAACATATGAATAAAAAATCTAACCACAGAAAAGGAAAACCTCACTCCTAAAAATTCACTCTGAAGCTCGTATCCCATCATCACCACAGCTTTAATGTCCCAATCAGAGCTGAATAACAAGTAATAGATTAAAAAGCTCTGAATACGCACTTGATATTCTCCTCTTCCATTACTCTGCTGCGCTTTCTCTGCTCTTTTCCCATTCTTAGTCAGAGGATAAGACTTACAGGAAGAGATTCTTCTCCCACAGACATTGCAAATCCAATAGTCCTATTTCCATTATTCAGCTTGATTTCTGTCGCCTCTGTCAATCCATTCTCATTGAAACATAACTATCTTAACATCCATTACACAAATGTAACTTCCTCATTATTCACAAGCATATTACTGAACTTCATTTTGCACCTGTTTCTCATCTCCTAGCTAAAACCTCTTTTAAAGAATATCTTCACTTCTCACTCCTTAAATTTTTTCTTTACCCTGGAGCAGCATTTCTAGTTATTAGTTATATTTTCCCAAATCACCTGAAGTACTCCTCAAAACCTCACATTCCACATTTCCTGTTTTATACCTGACATGCCTCTACTCTTAGATTCAAGAATTATAGAGTCTCCCTGGGTTCAGACAAGAAGCATTCAGTGAAATACTGTATGACCACGGCAGGATAAAAAAAAATCCATTCTAGAAACAGGGCCTGGACAGTTAATCAAACGCATAATAAACATACATTCTCTTAGCATAAGAAGTAAGTAAACTGCCTTATGCATATAGGGTTTATTGTATGCTTCCAATAAATTTATCTGATTTTCACTAACAATAAAAAATATGGATTTGAGGAGGCATAAAATGAGTTCAAGGAAGAATTTTTAAAACTCTCATAAAATGACAGATCTACTAAGTAAACACATTGATTTTGAATGCAGTGAAATAGTGAACACTGTTCGTTGCCTGTGAAGATGTAGACGGGAAAAAGTAATGTCAGGATTTCCCCTAACATGCACTGTTTTTCACTGATTTCACAATTTGGCCTACAAACTCTTGCTGCAGACTACATTTGGCAAGGAACACTTCAGCCTGTGAGTATTTTCTTGCCACAAATATTTTCAAAATGAATTAAATCTGGGTCATTTTTATGTAGTTCACAGTACAAAGGACATTTTCTTTGCTTGTCAGTGGTCTTCAGAAAAAGGGCTTTGACTTTTAAAAGTTTGAAACTTGGCAAGTGATAAATCCATAGAACTGTGCAGTCAAATCATTTGGGGTATTCTGAAGGCAAACTCAGTTAAAAATAAACAAAGGGTTTCATTTAGCCATCTTCTAATTTTTTAACAGAATAATTACAGTTCTTTTCATATGTCAGACTTTCCAAAGTTATTCCTGTTCTCCGAAAGAGATTTAAAGCTTGTTTTAGCATGCTCTTTAGCATACAGTCCTTTAGCAATGCAGAAGTTGTAAAAGTGTATTGGAGAGATGACACCAGAGAAAAATAGCCCTCGTCATCTCAGCCCATTGCTTTGCTAATCTGCATCGACAAACCAGTTTCAATACATTTTAATACTAAGGAAAGAAAACTTTAATGTCTATGTTTAGGCTCACCCTGCTGTTCACCAGTGGCTTCATGTGACTTGTCTCATGTTAAATGCAGAAAAAATGGTGAGAGAATTAATTCCCAGCTCTGACTAATCAGACTGGGATCTGAAAACGACTTAAACACTCCTCTACCTGCATCTTTAGTAATATCAAAGGACTGGCAAACAGTATCAGGCTACTGTTTATACTTTAGCTACCCTGCTGATTGCAAAACCTGTAGTCTCTTCAACAGCTGTGCAGACTTTGTCTTCAGCACTTTTGCAGGGGTGACAATGACTTAAATGTAATGAATGACTTTGTTGCTATTGCAGTAAAGAAAATACAATTTGCTGTCCTGTTGTTGCACTCTCCTATGCACTTAGTAAGAGCAAAAAGTCTGAATTTACTGCAGACACTAAAGTGGAGTGAATGTGACACTACAGAAACCAGGAAAGGATCACTTGAAAGATAAGCCGCTTTACAGTTTGGTCTGTAAAACACAAATAGGTATCTATACCTCCAGCTCTTGCATACAAAAAGTAGGTCAATTCCATATATTACTGCTGTTAACTGTCCCTTTATTCCTCCCTGGCTCTGTGGCAGAGGTAACAGAAGGGGACATATGCCTGTATTTCACCTACTCAATGCCCATTTTACCCAGAAGATCACATAACCACCTCCTCTGTTGGTTCAAGCTAAAATGCCAGCCTCTGTGCTGGGGCTTATCAGGTATAAGCAGATGATCTCTCTTCTGCAACTCTTCACTTCTCAGGCAAGGACCTCAGAGAATTATTACTGAATTACTAAGCAATAATTCAATACTTCTGCAAATTAAACCTACCGGAGCCTGTCTGCAAGGCCTGAACTCTGGACCCTTTTCTAAGTTTGATGTTTAAGAAAGTATAGTAATTCTGCTGTGACAGACAAAGCCTGCAGCTACGGAAGGAGTATCCAGGTTCACCTGTGTTTGCATTTAAGTAGATGTATGGGTATGTACTAAACTGGTTGTCATCAAGAGGAAAGTGTGGTATCAGAGAGGGTTCTAGCAGCCTGGAGAACCCATAACTATCACCAGACACCTGCAGTCTTTAAGATCAGTCTGTCCGTTTGACTCTATAGTGCAGGTGTTGGAAGGGTGGATGGATGGATGGATGGATGGATGGATGAGAGTTTTGTTAGTTTGGGGAATAGCTCTTGGATTCTGGGACAGCTTTGATGGCTAGAAGGACAAATGCATGTGATTGAAGGTTAAACACCTTGCACAAAAGGTGTCTACATGTCAAAGTGAATTCTCTGGTGGCTGGTAGTGGAATATCTAGTTGATGCTTTTAAGAGTAAGAACTGTCTCTCACTACATAAATTGGGTGCTTGACGAGTATTTTGGAAGAGCTGGTGGTCATATGCTTTGAAAAAGTGAAGCTTCGAAAAGGATGTCTGTGGCTGACTGCTTTTCAGTGTCACATGAAGGATTATTCTCTCTGGGGAGGCTGGACTGGATTAGGTGGTTTGTTCAGGGTTGGCAAGAGTGTTTTTGCAATCAGTGCCAAGGCTGGAATAAACTGGAGCACAGCTATACTGAAATGAATTAAAATGCCCAGATACTCAGGAGCTTCAAAAGCATTCTGAGGTTTGTGGTATTACAAAAATTACACCAGCAACAATTTTCCCAAGCTTTAGGAGAAACACTTTTAAGAACGGATCTTTCTTATGTTTTAAAATAACATAAATATAATAACAGTAACATATAAATAGCCGTGACATAAATGTTTCATTTTATCTCTAGGGTGTATCAAGCTTTATGTAATACTTGTAACAGAAAGGGCTCATTTGTCAATGTGTTCTTTTGTTATGACAAGTGGTACAAACATGTCACATGCAATGTATGGAATTACAGAGATCTACATCTCAACAGTCATGCAAGGACTCTACAGCCTTCTGAGAGTACAGTTATTTCTATAGCTACTCTGTTTTTTGAAAAAAAATAACTCATACTAACATAATGCTTCTATCATTAACATGTGATTCGGTGCAGGATATTCACAGATGCATTAGTTAGTGGGAATAATTGATCTAAATTTGTAGAATAATAAATTAGTAGTATGATCTCCAAAGGGGTGCCCATAACATGCAAATCTCATAAACTTCAGTGTTGAGATGTGGAAGTTAAACACCTGAAGAAGACAGCGAAGAGTGCTTTGGGCAGGCAGTTATAGTGTTCATATATTCATATGAACTGTAAAATGAGAACAGACAACTAAAAATATCTTAATAAGGCACAGTGCCAAAAACAATGAGACAGAAACATTTTTCTGGTACGATTACTTTGCAGTAATTTAAAAGGAATAGTTTAAAAAGTAGAAAGAAGTTAATGATTGCAGGCAAGTTACGTTGCAAATGTGCTTTCCTTAGCAAGCTGTCACTGTGTACAGAGGTGAAATATATCCCTGCGAGTAAAGCAAATACATGCCTATATATTAAAATATTATTTTTATATTTTATTATGTCCTATTTTTCAAATGCTGTTAAAATTATCTAGCATAAAACTAATATTTACTCCTCTATTATGAGCACCAAGCTACACTGCAAACCTGGGACTTACAGCTATACAAACACATCTTATTTATGTACACAAGGAGAAATATGTCTTGTTGGGAATTTAGTCCAAGTGTGTGGTCATCAAGCTTTAAATCAGAGACTAATACAAAGATGTATGTAAAACATTTAATGTTCTAATATTATTTCTTAAATTATTTTTAAGTAGCATTTTTTCACTTCTAATAATTTGCCACTTGTAGAGGTGCACTGGTTTATGCTCAGTTATTTTTTAAAGTAAATAAATAAGTAAATAAATAAAAAGAAAACTCACTCTAGAAGTGGTGATCTGTTAGGGAGAGACAGAATATACCCAAGAGAACTAGACTGCAGAACATTTGCTTTCTCCATAATCAATCTCTAGATCCTGGGCAATTGAAATTACAGTCCCTTCCACAGCAGGAACTCCTGTTGTTATTGATACCTTTTGTAGTCCATGTCATGTAGGCAGAATCCCAGAAGGTTTGATATTGTAAGAGCAAGGCTGGTTGGATTGAAAATGGAAGCAGGTTGAAAAGCCTGGTATTTCTGCCTGCTTCCCCTTAGAAACAACTTTCAGTACATTGAATGAAGAACACAGGAAAAGTTATGGCACTTGCTTGGTTTAACTAATAAAAATCCCAACTGAAAATATGAGTTGTATTCTTGAACCTTGAATTTTATGGGAAAAAAATACACTACATATTCTACTTAAACCACTTTAATAACATGTATATTTAATATTGAATAATGCCATAAATCTGCACTTTAGTCTAGAGCTTCAAAAGCCATGAAGGCTGAAGTTTTCCATGTGAGATATCTGTGCCAGGCTCTTCTCCCTCAGCTATCTTCTCCTGTCATCCTGCTCCCAGCAGATCAAAAATTAAAATCAACTTGTGTAGGTTCATCTAAACAATTGGGTTGCTTCTGAGAACATAATTAATAAAGATACTTTTTCTGTGTTTTTTTTTTAAATGTAGCACTGTCTCCAGAAAAACACACATATTGAGCAGGGTCAAGCAAGGCTACATTTGCTGTATTTGTGAGAGCCTATTCAAATGTCTGCCTAGAGCTGTGGTCTGAGACACAGTTTTTGCCTGTCCTCAGCAGAGAACTGTACATCTTTGTGCATCAGACTCTTGGTGATACCAAATTCTGCATAGGTGATGCCTGCACTTGTGCCCATAAATCTCCAGTCCTCCAAGTGTACCTTCACATATTAAATTGACCCTATTCCAGGACCACTGCCATTGATCCTGGACACTGTCTCTAAGACTACAAAGAATATTTTTCTTTGTGCCCACGCTTCTCCCTGAACTAATGTCCTGTTACCATAGACGAAATGGAAGCTCCAGATAGGATTCATGTGCCCTAGCTTTTGCTTCCTGAAGAAAAGGAGACAACAGGATCTGGAATAGACTCTTTACAGTCAGCGGAAAAAGGGTTTTTCTTAAGAGTTAACTGATCTTAGGCACTGTATTTTAGCTGAATCTTACTTGTGTATTTGATAATAGTAGAAGCTGTCCCTGGAAAGGTTTATTTCTTCGCAGAGAGGAAACTCTGAGAGGCTAGCTCAAATGTCAATGTCTATGTTTCAGATGACTCGAAAAGGACAGACTAAACTTATGACTGCATGTAACGAAGTAAATATCAGATGGAAGAGACACTAAGGTGAATATGGATGTAGGAAGAGGCCAGGTGCAGAAAGAACAAAATAAAAGAAAAAAAAGGGACAGGGGGTCGGGAGGAAACATTTGAGTGGCAGAATAACCATAAGCTTGGAAGGTATAAAACTCAAACTAGTCTGTAAGTAATGGTCACATGTCTCTCCTCGGCATGTGGAATTGATCCTAGAGCACTTCAGTTCCTTACATTCCTCTGTTTTGACAAAGTACCTCTGAAACACACACAGAAAATTACTGCCTTAGTCCTCCTTTAATTTCTAGCGTCCACAGAGGGCAGACAGCTTATTACTACCATCAGTTGCTCCACTAACTCAAATGGGAGAGGAGGTATGAACTATGAATCCAGACATTTCAACCTATGGTTAGCCTGTGGGTGGTAGTATGTAAAATACCTTTTCTTAGTTTGCATTTTAAAAGAAGAGATGCTACAGCAGTCTTAAGTCAAACTCTTGGGAGGTAAGCAGTATCCTAATGCAGACATTTTTATTATATCTCCTATAATTAGGATATAGATTAGGCATGGGACTGTATGTTAGTGTTTGCTGCTTTCAGCAGTTCAGTATTGGCTATTTTTATTGACCAGGTTTAGGCTGAAAAGTGAAGAAGACCTTACTTCCTTGCAGGACCCACAGCTACTTAGTTGCAGAAAACTGAAGATATTTTGGGAATAGGAGATGGAACTACAACAAAAAGGCCATATATAAAGGCAGTGGGATTTCAGTGGGGAGAGCCAGTTTCCTCATTTGGCAGTTATAAATTATCTCTGAGGTGCTGGATGAGCTATGCAAATCAGATGACTTCATTTTGGGTTGGAGGTGGCATGTCAGGAGCACAGCTGTAGATGGAAATCATCATCCACTGTGGCTGGAACATATAAAATGCTATGAAATACCCTGAAAAATTAATATCCCAGCCTGGACACCAAAAAATAGGTCAATGTATTTGATAAAGCTCAACTGGGACAGATACCTCCTAGGAAATTCATACCTCCTGTTAACCTCAGGGATGGTTAATTTCCAGATGATTGAAACTGGTTTAACTTGTTAACCATGCCTCTATTTCCTATCTACAAAACACAGACAAAATCTTGCCTTTGTTCCATTCTTCTGTGTCTGATCTGACAGTGACTTTTTTTGAAGTGGGACCTTTGTACCTGAACAGCGTTTAACACCTTTTCTATTATTTAATATATTTTGCTAATCAATATCTGAGACAGTATGAGTGTGGTTCATCTTGCTGAACACTGGACATTTGCAAAGCAGGTATTTCACATTTGAGGCCCTTTTTACAGGCACAAGAGAGAGAGAAATGGGTGAGTTTTGGCAGTCAGTTCATCTGACCTATTTTAGACATGCCTATTTCTCTTCTATAGCTATGCTGGGACCTTCAGGCAGGTACCACCATTGTAGACATCTGCATTGAAGAGGTTCAAATGTGGGCAAAACAAAACCCACCTGTCACACTTTCAAACAGAGAGGCCAAAATCACTAAAATTAAATGGGTTTACACAGAAGTAAATTTCCTTCAGGATTTTTAACATCTTCATACACCTTACAATTTTCTACTCCTTTCTCCTTGTTGTCCTTATCTTAGACAGATTTAGTATATTGAACAAGCACAGATAAGCCTCCATGACTACCTACTTTGACAGATACACAGATAACAACGTACTGTTAAAGTGATTTAGCAAGGTTGAGGTATTCAGGAACAGTTTTAAAGGTTCTTCAAAAGCAGTTTAGTACCACAAAGGAATCATTAAAACATTTATAGGTTTTTCTGCTTCTTAAGGGGGCCTGGGGTGGAAAAGAAAGGAAGCAAGGAGAAAAGAAAGGTAATGAAACTATAAAACCTCAGCATTAACTAAATGCCAAAAATAAGAAAAGAAGCAGATGAGTACACCCAGGATGCTGTTTTGATTTGGCAGTGTATCAATTTTATTAAACTTACAAGGACACATAAACTCTGAATATTTCACTTTACCCACAAAATGAAGGTGTCTTGCTTCTTTTTTCAATCACTGTTATCTGCTGAGAGAACTTACAGGTGGGACACTTAAGGACAGACTTATGAAGCAGCCTTTAGTCCACTATTTTACTTTTGCCTTGTACTATTTACTGAGACTTATCATTTCAAACAGAGAATTATGTACAATGCAAAACTGAAGAGACATTCCTTTGCTTCTGCAGAAGGGGATCCTCCTGGCTTTTCCTGCTGCATGACGTCTGCAAAGAGCTGTCATAAAGGATGGCCTGAAAACTGTGTGTGGTTTACCCACAATATATGTTTAGAGGGTGCTGGTTTGACTGACAGAAATTTTATTTCATGTATTTTTTGTGTATTTTGAAGCTCTATGGCAGAAGTCTTTGGTCAGAGAAGAAGCAAAAGAAGTCTAGCAAACTGAAGATACTCTGAATTTTCTGATATAACACCTTTAATTTTAGTTCACAACAAATCTGCTGCTCATCTGGAGAAGATGAATCAGGTGCTAAACACAGCAACTGCCTGTGAATGCTGAGGGTCTTTTTCTTCCAAAGGCACCTCCACCTGATTGTAGAAAATAGCTTTTTCCAATTTGGTATTATTTTAATTCTGATAGAAGTATACCATTTATTTCACTTCCACACAAAACAAATGAAGCTGTTAACTTCAACTAACTGATACTCTGTTACATACATAAAATTACTGTTACAAAGACTCAGAAGTCAACTGCCTAATCTCACTACTGTCAATGTCTTAACTGCAAAAGACTCAATGAGGTTCGAGAAAATCTTCTGGAATAAAAGCTGAAACCCATTCAAAACCTAAAAATGTTAGTCCCTGGGGTGAAAAACAAATTTGAGTACCATAAGGCTTCACTATGCTAATTTAGGCCTATGCAACCATGATGCACCTACATAAAAGATGCTCACAGGAAGAAAGGATCTTCTGTATCACTGAATAGATCTGACTACAGTCACTACATGTGGGATGTATGGTCAAGATTTTCTTATTTTCTCTGAGACTAGTCTAACTAATCTCAGGTGATGCAAGAGTCAAACATTTCTTTTTACAGGCTACCAGGAGTCATTCAGAGTTGCATATATAGGAAACAGAAGAGATATACTCAGAATTTATTTCTGTCACCATGAAAGTAGGGCAAAATTCTATTTTTTATTTGATGATGGAAGGGAGTTATTAATTTTATTCTATAACATTGCAGAAAAAAGGTACAGACATAGTCCATAAAAGTTTTATGTATACTCTTATTTACATTGTGCTTAAAAAGAAACAACATCTGTGACTGCTTTATAGTTTCTTTCTTTGCAGGCTAAATTTATCTGGTTTACTGGTTCCTTCCGAAAAGCAGCTGAAACATAAAATTCATCATAGCATTGTCTTTTGTATCTGCCCTTTTGCTAATACGTATCTTGTCAGGCTACAACAATTGAAGAGGATCACAGTTCTTCAAAACAGTACAGGAAAAGCATAAAGGCAAGATTTAACACGTAGGGAAACTGATTTTCTTTACACAGCTGACAGTGAAACAGTTACTTGCTTATGCAGAGGCTGCAGTTTCTAAAGAAATGTAACTCCTTGGTTGCTGTGAAGGAGTCCAGTACAAAGCCTGGGATGAGACGAGCGCTGCTCCCTGCAGTGGTGCCCTTCGTGCTTTCCTGTTTGTAACCTGGTGGTGCACAAAGCTGGATTGTGTGGATTATACCATACCATCCACACAAAATCCTAGTATCACTCAGTTCCAGCTCAGTGCAGGACTGAACTGAGGCCACAGAAGATGCATATGTCCAGCACGGGTAAAAGAACTGCACCTGCTTTGCAAACAAGACAGCCTTCTGCACGTCTGCATGTATACCCATGCACATACACATACACACAGTACAGCTTGCAGCTTCCCAGCCGTAAATCCTTGCTAGAAATGCTACTTAAATGGTGTCAGCACTGCAGTTGGGCTCCACTTCACTTCTCTCTTTGAAGCAGTAGCACAGTAATAGGTAAATGGAACAACTCCAGTACTTCAATAAATTTTTCACCAAGAGGCACGTTTCTGGGAGAAACTACTTAAGCAGCCTTAAACCTTATCAAACTTTCTCCTTGATTCTGGGGTCTTACCAGCCAGCTCACAGCATGCTTTGAATCATGAAGAAAGCCATTTTGTGTTATGTTCTTCAGTTGTAGTCTTTACCTTTGCATTAAGAAAGGTTTGGGATATGTTGCAAAATTTCAAGATGCCAGAAATGCCTACAAACAAGAAGCACCACATGATGACATGTATTTTCAAGAAAGACTTGACATTCAGAGTAAAAGGGCAACACAGGTTTGGAAGGAGATAAATATAAAATGGCAGAGCTCATCTTTGTATTTAGATGAGCATTCAAATCTGACGCTTTGAAGCCATAGGGGATAGATGACATTAAGTCTGCTGGCCTGTAAAAATGATACTGAGATTTTTTTGTTGTTGTTTTAGTGTATATTGCTTCTGCAAGAGAGCAGGTATATATACATTCCCAAAATCCTGAAGGCTGCACTACGATGAGTGAGACATGTTTCAGTCACTCACTTGCATATTACTGAATAATCTGGAAGGCTTTTAGGGGTTTCAGAGTAGTAAAGTTGAGATGATCTATGCATTGCAATGAATGTTGCTCAAGCCTCGGGCTCTACTGCTGTATTCCAAGATGCCCACAGGGATGTTCCAGCTACAAAGTGACCTTAGCAACAAGGGACATGAACTTTTCTCTCAGTACTCTGGTAGCTTTTCAATGGATTTTGACAGGGAGTCCTAATTAATAAAATCGTACTTCACCATTAAGAGTGGTTCAATATCTTTATTTGAAGACTCCAGCGCAATTGTTTTTTTCCTGCCAACCGACCCCAGTTCAGAAATCTCTTTACTTTTTCTATTGATCTTTCTTCCTCTTGAAGAATGCCTTTACTCACTTCCATTAAGGCAGGCTGGATTAAAAACCTTTTTATGGTACTGGTATTAATGGTAGAATGTACCACATTTTGATTAGGACAACATCTCAAGGCAACTCAGGAATTTGTGTAGCTGTATCTTGAAAAGGGGGTCCTCTGTTTTTGCCTGCCCCTAGAAATCTTCAGTTGCCTGGGATCTATGCGATTGAGTCTAACCTTAGCTGGAGAGCTTTGGAACAAGGTGGCTTGGAACAAGGTAGGTTTTGCTTGGTCTCCATATCTCTTCAATGGAGTCAGCAACCATGACACATTTCTGAGTTCTGTGATCCTGCACTTCGTGTCCAGGAAATGAAATCTTGCTGCAAATTGTGGCACTATAGCCCCAAATCCTGACACAACTGATGTTCTCAGTTGGACTGAGGAGCACTGCTCCTAATAATGATCCAACCCCATGTGTTCTAAGTGAAATATTTCCAGTTCATCAAATTGGTATTTTCTAGATCAGTGGGAAAAGTTCTGGTAATTCTGAAAGTCAACAGCAACTGTGTGGGTCCATTTTGCCCACTCATGTTCTTTCCAGCCTCGTCCTTCACTCTGCCTTGGATGCACAATGGCCACTGCATTGGCACACAAGGCAGGGGATGATTTTAGCTTTGTAAATAGAACATTCAGAACCACTCTATTGACAGGTGAAAAGCAATAGAAAGCTCACGTTTAGTAATGTTGACTCTGCTGTGCTAACACAAATAAAATACAAGGGGAAAACCCTTTTATTTTTATTGTTAGCATTTGAAGATAGCACACTGAATACACTCTGGGATTAGATCTCCTGAGTCAAATAGCACCGTATTTACTAACACTTTCAGAGAAGAATGGTCTTTTAAGTGATGCTTAGCAGCTGCAACTTCCATTCTATTCTGTCTGTTAGTTTTAACACTTTCATATTTATTTTTCCTTTCTAGTGAAAAATACACATGAGAAGAATTTCATTCATACTTTGAATGCCAGCACATTCAGATGTATGGCATGAAGCATAGGAAGACTTTCTGCAACTTTGACATTGCATTCCAAAAGTCAATCTCCCAATGATGCAATTGATGTCAGTCACTTTAAAATGGATGGGCTTTTCAGTGCTGTCAGTTAGCTTATACTTTGTCCCAAAACAGATGGCTGACAGATTGAAGGATGGACAGTCAGCTTCCAAAGACCAGGATGAACCATAGCCTATGAGAAGTTATGCATCCATATATCCCAGCAGTAGAAGCAGACAGAGCTATGCTGATCAAAGTCTCTCAGGAATGACCATGTATGCACAGCACTTCAGAAACACAACAAGGAATGAGACTTAATACTGCAAAAAGATAATCACATTCAGCTAATTCACTTGTACCTAGAAATTGAGGAAGCTGTGTAACTCAAACAGCAGGCTTAGAGTCAAACAGATCTGACCCATTTGTAAGCAACACAGCAAACAGTGAGGCACTGCTTCTCATTCTGGAGCTCTCCTATGAAACACGAGCTGTCAGAATTCTCATCCCACTCTATCCTGATCTACAACTATTCTGATTTAAATATAGGTATTAAATAATTTATGCTTGTACCAGATACCAAATACATAATGGAAAGGAATCAGAGAAGAAAACAAAGCCTTTTCCTGGGTTCATAGGCTGGTCTACACACATCATGGCAGAGACCACCACTGAACTGAACAGGAAAACCAAAATTCTTCCTTCACTGCAGTTTCAAGTACTTTCATTTCTATTTCTTACTATATAACTGGACATGTGTTACTACAAACCACATTTATTAGGACTGTCATGTGAGTCTGCTGTGTGTTTTAATACAATTCTTTACCAGATAAACTAAAAAATCAACTACTTTGATCAGGACTAAGCCATGAAATCAGAGTTCACACATAATACTTAACCTAAATAAAGAATTCATGGGAAACAGAATCTTGCTATCATAATATTTATTGGAAAGGTATACAGAAAGAAAAAAATCCATACATGCTTCTTAGGAAAGCATAATTTCCCAATGGATATTGCTCTATTCGACTTGAATCTAAACTAACACTGTAGATTCTAATAGCACTTGGCAAGCTGCAGACACATCATTTTTTAACTTAGGCTTATGTTTGAATTACCTGGAACTCAAATTTCCAATGTGACCTTTTCAGGGCTTTGTTTAGGAATAAAAAGAGTTCTCACTGGAGAGAGAAAATACCTTTTAGAGAACAAGATATATTGTTGAGGGTAGAGGCTAAAATAGGACAGTGCTGCTGCTGGTCTAGATTTAAATAAAACAATGACTATGTATGTAAGCTTTGTTGCCTTCAGATGACAAAAGAGAAAATAATTTTTTTTCCATTCAACTCAAAATTCTTCATCTTTTGTACTGTGCTTTCAAGTACATATTTATTTACATATGTCTGAAGCTTATAAAATTCAGGAAGGTAGAGAATTTTCTGCCTACAGAAGTGGACACACTGAAGATGTATATGACAGAGTATTTTTATTTGTCTGTTCAATTCTGCAAGGAGTTCTGCACCAAAGAACATAAACAATGAAAGCCAAAGCATTTCTCACCTTTGAAAACAGACACTGCAGTCCTTAATGATCATCTAAAATTCCAGCATGTTATGCTCTCTACTCACTGGATTTTTATTTTTCTCTTCCTCTAGGTCTGCCTATAGAAGTCCAGAAAATCTTACTTGCAAAATGCAGCTATCCTGTTCTGGTGTGTAACCACATTTATACTGGAGCTATAGACTGGTTTTGTTATTCATTTCCTTTGTACCTCCCTAAGCTGAATAGCCTGGTTTTGAAACTGCCTTTTCACTGCTGAGTCCAGAAATATACAAGATGAAATTTCAACTGCATACGTACACAGAAAAAAGTGGAAAGCATGGGAGAGTCAAACACAGTTTTGAGTCTTTTTGTGGTGTGCTCAAAGACACAAGTGAAGAAAAAAGCCAAAATATATATGATATCTAAGTGCTAAATATTTACTTAATGCAATCATCATTTATTGAGGAAGAAGAAGAGTTCAAACATTTATAACAGATTATAGCATCGTTTACTACAGATGGTCTTTAACACTAATTTGGCGTAAGAAGATGGCTGTGACAGATCAGAAATCCATACAGACAATAAAACCACCATCCTCATAAAGAAATTGGATGATCCTTTGACTGGGAAGGGAAAATTGGAGTAGGTGTGTTCACAACACAAGGAACACAACATGATAAAATTAGGATAATGATGGAAAGCTACAAGCATCTGCTCAGAGTGGCTGCAGGAATTAGCAAACAAGCCAATTAGTAGCAGATGCCTACAAAACATCACTTTTGTCACATTTAATGTATGTAATTGAGGCAGTTAAATGCCACCCTGACACACAATCCCATCAGATCCTGGAAGCAAACAAGGGTTGGCCCTGGTTAGTACTTGGATGGGAGACCTCCTGGGAATACCAGGGGCTGTAGGTTCTAGCCCTGAGGACTTCACTGTCACTGTCCAAGCTCACTCGGCTGTGGCAGATGAACCTGAGGAGTTAAATGGTGGGGCCAGTTCTGCACACGCTGTGCCTCACCTAAAATGTTCACTGCACAGGCTGCAAGGGCACACCCATGTGGGGAGAGCCCTTCCCAGTCTTCATTCACAAAGCCCAACCATGTTGAATGTATCTAATTTATATGAAGTGTATTCAAAACATCACTTAAGGTTATTACCACATCTCTGAAATAATTTCATTCAACTGACTGACTGAAACGCTTTATATATCTTTTATTAATGCATAAACATGATTAACTTGCACTTCACCCATCTGAAATATTAAAATGTTAAAAGGAGCATAAACCCAGAAAATTACTGGACATTTCCTGGTTCCTGCTGAGTGAGACAGGCAGGTAGAATGAACCATGACCAACCGGTGACCCTTGCCTTCAATACTAATGCCCCTAATGAAATCTAATGTCAATCAGAAACCCTCATCAAAACAGCATGATCATTTGTCATCAGTCCCTTATAACAACATAACAATCTGAAAATTGAATAGGAAAGAAGTGTTTTGTTAAAGATTGTCTCAGCAAATTGACTGCCTTTATATCCAGCTTATACAGCTAATGCTGCATCTGCTTTTGGTGGATTACAGTTGGATTAAATTTAGATATAACATGAGGTACATACTACTATACAGTCAACTCCAGCTGAGATTCCATACAGTGTTGTCAGAAATACATTATTTTTTTCAAAGATGCAGTATGAAAGCAATGTTTTAATGCTCTAATACAATTGAAACTTTTATTTCCCTTCCAAACAATGCTTTCCAATACTGTGGTAACAGGAATTACATAAAACTTCTCCAGGTCAGAAAATAGTGCTTGAAGAATAAGCAGCACAAACTCAAGAATTCTGCTTCAGATCACTAAAAGACATAAAAAGCTGTGGGGTTTGTGAATAGTTTAACTAGGTAAGGAAAGAGGAATGACAGAGAGGGGTAAAAATTTAAGGAAAGAAGATTATTTCAAATAATAATAATAATAAAAAAACCACAAAAACCCAAGAAAGGATAAACTAAATTTTATATTAGTATTGATGGAGCCATGATACGGTTACAAGTAGGTCTGCACTGTCCCATCTGCAGAGACTGGCTTTCCAGACTTTCCACTTCCATAGACTTTTAACTGGCTCCTTGTTTGAGTGCATATAAACACTCTTCGGTTTACTGCTGCTTCAATTCCTACACGGTTTTCAGTACATCATATACGTACAAGGAAACTGTTCATCAGCAGGTTATGTGGATTTGTTAGTTAGCCACATAGGTTCTTTTTTAATAATACAATAAATGTGCAAATTATGCATGCTGCTCTGTGACAGTAGAACTGTTCAGACAAGACACACTTAGATCCTTTCAAGTTGCTGGAAAGAGAACACCCTGCAAGCGAACTGAGAGGGGAGCACAGCAGAAAGAAAGACTCAGTTTCCCCCGTCATACTGAGCTAGAGCTACTCCTAATGCAAGCAAGGTGTAAGCAGACAAGGCCTCTCTCATCGACAGCCCTAGTGTGGTAGTCACTTCAAGGAGCCAGAGACTCAGCAGAATCCTGTCTCAACCACCCTGCCAATATCTATAAGGAGAGCACAGAGAATAGCAGGTGCCTAACACTGTTTGTACATCAAGAGAGATGTGGGGGGGAGCTAATATCATGGCTGTGATCCCTTTGCAGCACACATCCCCTGAATTCTGTCCAAGCACTGCAGCATTGTCTTTGCAGCACAGACTTTGTTTTAGAAGTCATCTCCTAGCACTCAATTTGCAGAATAGCTGTCTGTTTGGCACCCTCCACACCAGATGTTATCTTGTAAACTAAATGCACAAATGCCTATTCCATTCTCACAATAAAAGAATAATCAGGTTTACCACTTAATTCTGTGATTCAAAGTTAATGATATTTAAAATCTATAAATATGCAAGAGAAGCATGTCAATTCTGTAACTGTACTAAGTAAAAAAAGGCACATAGCTCAGGAATGAAGCAAAGCATATCATAAATATAGCTAACAATAAGGATTTAATTTATTAGTGTTTTTGGCAGAACAACTGCAAAGAAGATTGTGGCTGTGAAGCACGTTTGTCATATGACAAAGGAGAGGTTAGTAACAGGAGAGGCTCATAACAAAGGAGAGGATAATAACAATACTATGTTTATTTTCTTTTAAGTATTAAAAAAATACCTGCCTGAAAAATTCTCCAGATCAGATTGTTTGCTTCAAATCTCAACATGGATTTCACACCAAACTTAAGAGCTTAACAGGCCTGACAGCAAGGAACACTGTATCACAGATCCTATTGTATTTATGAGGCCAGTTATGATTTCACAGCAATCAGAAGTTTCATGGAAGAAGGGGGAGTTCTCAGACCCTGGTTTCATAGACAGATAACTAGAGTACACACATTCATATGCCCTTTTTTTACTCCTCCACCGTGGCTACTTCTATCCCAAGTGTGATAGATGAGAAACACTACACATCAGAACAGAAGGTTAAATTAATCATAAATCATTGCACTTCAGCAATTTATGCATTTATCCCACTGTGCATATCTAAAGTTGAAAAAAGTGCCTGGAGGTTTTTGGTTGAGCAAACTGAAGTAATGAAAACAATTTCCTAAATAAAATACAAGCATTGTCAAGAGGTCATAAATAGAAGTCCAGCAAGATGAGTTTCCATCTCAAAAGGAGCAGAAAATTGGTTCCTTCAGATCCCCAATCAAATGAGCCAACAAGTGAAATTTGTCTATTGAAACAGAAAGACAGAGCACTGAAAAATGTGATAATCTTGCAATTTAAAAAGGTTTTATATCATAATCACTGCTGTCATCACAAGGTTAGTGAAACACTTTATATAAACCACATGAACTTGTTCATCACTTCTCAACATCGTATTTATTCAAGATCACCCTGTTTTTCTTCCCTATTAAATCAAATATTGAAGATCAATTATCAATTAACAACAATTTTCAAGAATCTACCATGCCTCTAAACTTAAGTACTTCTTTTGGCAACTTCTCTTTCATTGAAAAATAGTAATATAAAGCAGATAGTGAAATATTCATCCTGATTATTCAATTTCAGACAACTACAGGAAACAAGATTTTTTAAAATTATTGTTAACTAATTCTTAAGAAAAAAAAGTGTCAGACACAGTAGTAGCAGGTAAGTAGTAGCTGGTAAGAAATGGTACATATATGACGATCTAAAAGGAAAAAAAATACATCACTTCTCAGTGATATTGGTCTAATATCTCAAACCCAAACTGCATAATATTTGCTATTTTTTAACACTCTGTAGATGGCACTAATTTGATCTGGAAAATAAAGGTAAGGGCAATCGGTGGAGTACTGTCATAGGACTTGAAGCCATGTTAAAATTAGGAAGAACTGAGGATCAACAGGAATAGAACTGTACAGTGAAATAGTTGCTGCTGAAGACCACACATGATCCACATTTCATGACTTTTTTGTGTCTTTTTTTTTTTTTTTACTTAATTTGGACTCTTTTCAGTCTACTCCTATGGGTTGAATGTCTGAGGACAGGACACTCAAGCTGAACTCCCGGAGCTTATCTTTTCATTTAATTACATCTGAAGGGAGTGAAGTTCGTGGGCTCTCAGATCATCTGTGTGTACCAAGTACCCTCCTGTTCCTACACCACCAATACAGGTGCACTATATGTATCTCAGAACCCAAGCAATGAAATAGCAGGTAAAATTGAAGACAGATAGAGTGCTGGACATGTGGAAAAAAGCCAACAATCACAACCTTATGCATAGCGTGATGAAGTCCTGGGAAGACCATTGTCAGGCACAAATGAGATCTGAGAGTCACAAATGTTAGCCCTTCAAACAGCTCATCTCGGTGCTCATTAAAGTAAATGTGTTAGGTTTGGCTGGGGTAGAGTTAATTTTCTTCACAGTAGCTGGTGTGGGGCTGTTTTGAATTTGTGCTGAAAACAGTGTTGATAACACAGAGATGATTTCATTACTGCTGAGCAGTGCTCACACAGACTCAGGGCCTTTTCTGTCTTTTATTCCACCCCATCAACAAGTGGTATGGAGGTGCACAAGGAGTTGGGAGGGGACACAGCCAGGACAGCTGACCCCAACTCACAAAAGGGATATTCCATACCATATGGCATCATGCTCAGTATATAAAGCTGGGGAAAGAAGGAGATGTTTGGAGTTACAGTGTTTGTCTTTTTAATGGTTTTGTTGTCACCATTAGGCATGATGGAGCCCTGCTTTCCTGGAGACATTGTATATGGCTGAGCTTGCAAAGTGATTTGTTCTGATTTGCTTGTGTGTGTAGCTTTTACTGTTAAACCGTCTTTGTCTCAATCGATGAGATTTCCCACTTTACTCCTCCAATTCTCTTTCTCATTCTACCAGGAGAAAGTGAGTGAACAGCTGTGTGGTGCCTACTTGCCACCTGGGGTTAAACCAGAACAGCAAATCAAATTACTAACAAAAGAGGAGAAAACAAGAAATATTCTCTCACTGTAAAAGTTTCAGCCTTATCTCCTGGTTCCTCTACACCAAAAAGACATGGCAAAACTATTTAGACCAATAGAAGGGTTGTAAATACACTCAATGGCAAGGACTACCTTCCCGGTGAAAATAACTACACAGGGTTATTTTTAGCCTGGGAGAGTGATGACTAAGGATGGGATGTGACAGACATTCACAAAATAATCTGAGGCATGAAGAGGGTGGAAAGGAACAATTATC
Source organism: Sakesphorus luctuosus (assembly GCA_013396695.1). NCBI lineage: Eukaryota > Metazoa > Chordata > Aves > Passeriformes > Thamnophilidae > Sakesphorus > Sakesphorus luctuosus. The sequence goes on from VWZD01001168.1 coordinate 646,933, forward strand.
TGTTCAGTCTATCTGAAGACTCATCATGTGGTGGATGAGCAATCAGCTCACAGGTTGTGCGTAGAGCTTAACAGTGCATGGCGTAACATCAGACTGGAGACCTGTCACTAGTGGGTGTTCCACAGGGCTCCGTCTTAGGCCCTGTGCTCTTCAACATCTTCTTAAATAACTTGGACACAGAGCTGGAAGGGATACTAACACGTTTGCAGATAATACAAAACTGGGAAGAGCTGTTGACTTCCTCAAAGACAAGAAAGCCCTTCAGAGAGACCTCAGCAAATGGAGGACTGGGCAATCACCGACCAAATGAAGTTCAAGAACACAAAGTGCCAGATTCTGCACCTGGGATGGGGCAACCCTGGCTGTTTGTACACACTGGGGAATGAGATGCTGGAAAGCAGTGCCATGGAAAAGGACCTGGGGGTGCTGGTTGACAGCAAGTTGGATATGAGTCAGCAGTGCCCTGGCAGCCAGGAGGGCCAACCATGTCCTGGGGGGCATCAGGCACAGCATCGCCAACCAGTCGAGGGTGGAGATTGTCCTGCTCTGCTCTGCACTGGGATGTTATCACCTTGAATATTGTGTGCAGTTTTGGGTGCCACAATGTAAGAAAAACATTAAGCGCTTTAGAGAGAGTCCAAAGGAGGACAATGAAGATGGTGAAGGGCCTTGAGGGGAAGCCATATGAGGAGCAGCTGAGGGCACTTGGTCTGTTCAGCATGGAGAAGAGGAGACTGAGGGAAGAACTCATTGCAGTCCACAACATCCTCATGAGGGGAAGAGGAGGGGCAGGCACTGATCTCTTCTCTGCAGTGACCAGTGACAGGACCCTGAAGCTGTGTCAGGGGAGGTTTGGGTTAGATATTAGAAAAAGGTTCTTCACCCAGAGGGTGGCTGAGCACTGGAACAGGCTCCCCAGGAAAGTGGTTGCAGCACCAAGCTGACAGAACTCAAGAAGCATTTGGATGATACTCTCAGGCACATAGTGTGACTCTCGGGGATGGTCCTGTGGCAGGGCTAAGGGTTGGATTTGATGATCTTTGTTGATCCGTTTCAACTCAAGATATTCTGTGATTCTGTAATACTGAAAAGAACTGGGGCATATCACATGAAACTAGCATGTTACAGAACTAGCAAAAAGATGTGGTTCTTCATACAGCACATCATTAAATTGTGTGAAAGTCCTTGCCATGGGAAGCTGTAACAGTTTTTGTACTCCAAAAAGCTGACTGGACCAATTCATAGGAATGATAACCTGTCAAGGGCTGTCACCTCTGGCTCAGTTAGACTTTGAGCAATGAAGTGCAGCAATACAAAGTATTTTTTGGAAATAGCTATAGCTGCCTGTCCTCTTGCACTCTTTCCTACACATTAATTTCAGAGCTGAAGACTGAGTACTGGGTTAGACCAACTTTTGATCTGACCCAGCACGGCTGTTCCTGTATTAGCCTTTCAGTCACTAGTCAGTGGGACTGGTCCACTAAATCAAAAATCGGATGTTGACTCTGAACAGAAAAAACCCAAGTTGCAGAAATTTGATTTCTCTTTATTTACTCTGGAACTTGATATTGCAGACTTAGATTTACAACCCAAATTTGTGCTGGAAAAAGAGTTTACACATTGAAGTCCTACACAAAGATGATGGAACACTGTAAAAGTCACAGAAAATACATTTCCAGAAGTTTAAAGTTGTCTTTCAGTAGTCAGAGTTATTATTTCTAGATGTATTTATTCCTGCACAATGAAATTTCCTAGCAAATGATCATGCTTTTAGTAGGCTAAGACCAATTTGATTAAAATTTCAAGTACATGATGGAAAAAGAAATATGTCAGTAAAGTGTGTCAGTTATTAATGACAAACTCTAAATTATGGTAGGTTGAACAGTCTCAGCAGGCTGAAGGATTTGATTGTAGTGTTTTGAGTCTGTCTTACAGAACTGCACATTTTGCGTTTTGGACAATATTTATTATACCTCAGAGTACAACCACACAACCAAATACTTTTACAAAAACAATCAGTTAATAGTAGTTACTCCTCTCCCTTCCCTTCCCTTCCCCTCCCTAACCTTCCCTTCCCTAACCTTTCCTAACCTAACCTTCCCTTTCCAAACCTTACCTTCCCTTCTTTTTCTTTCTTTTCTTTCCGCCTTGCTCTCTTTTTCTTCTCCTCCCCCCCC